>OZ010675.1:25234645-25834645 GCA_963932185.1 Troglohyphantes excavatus
GATAGATAGATAGATAGATAGATAGATAGATAGATAGATAGATAGATAGATAGATAGATAGATAGATAGATAGATAGATAGATAGATAGATAGATAGATAGATAGATAGATAGATAGATAGATAGATAGATAGATAGATAGATAGATAGATAGATAGATAGATAGATAGATAGATAGATAGATAGATAGATAGATAGATAGATAGATAGATAGATAGATAGATAGATAGATAGATAGATAGATAGATAGATAGATAGATAGATAGATAGATAGATAGATAGATAGATAGATAGATAGATAGATAGATAGATAGATAGATAGATAGATAGATAGATAGATAGATAGATAGATAGATAGATAGATAGACAGATAGACAGACAGACAGACAGATAGATAGATAGATAGACAGATAGACAGATAGACAGACAGACAGACAGATAGATAGATAGATAGATAGATAGATAGATAGATAGACAGATAGACAGACAGATAGACAGATAGACAGATAGACAGATAGATAGATAGATAGATAGATAGATAGATAGATAGATAGATAGATAGATAGATAGATAGATAGATATCCCAGCAAAAGTAACAGTCATTGAGCATATTTTAGAAAGGCCTTTTGACAGGTCACACTCCCTTGACAACTTGTTTAATTATTTATAGCCCAATCTATTTCAACCTAAACAGTTCCTTTGGAATTCCCCCTAATAGGTTGTCCGTTTAAGCGAATACGAAATACCAGGAGCAACTAACCGCATCACATGATTTAAAAGCACATTTCGTGTCTGCCTTACTAAGTAGATACCCGCCAAAAAGGAGCCTTGTGGCTCAATAAATATTTTTAGAACTAGAACGTATACAATTTCTAAAGATGTTCAAAATACTTTAGTGATAGAGATTTTATTCAAAATGTTACATAATTTAACATAAGAAATACTGACTTATGTACGATAGAGTAAAGTAAAACATTTTTTATATAGCAAAGAAAAAAAAGCTTATTTTATTTAATCAAATGAAGCTAAATATAAAAAAGGGGAAATAAGTTTACAAAAAAGTCAATCAGGTGTCAGAATTATTGTCAAATTTTTACAACTCTTTAGCGTTATAAGACAATTGTCAGCATGCTGAATAAACAGTAATAATAAAGTAGGTTGAATGTACCGACCAGTTAAGACCAATTTTCTACCAATTCCAAACATGTGACTACTGAACTAATTTAAGCTGTAAAATTAAATTTCCCTAAAATTTAAAAGCATTCGAGTAAAATTGCTATAAGGGTCTTTTAAAAACAAAATGAAACGCAGTTTCAAATAATTTTTCCAAATGGTCAGAAACTGGTACGTGGTCGGCAACTGGGTCGTGGTCGGTAACTGGTGCATCCACTCTAGGTATATTCTTTAAAATAACCGTAATGTAGCGAAGTCTAAATGAAACTCTACGGGCCGGTGCAACGTACTGGGAACGGATACTTCAATAAAAATTATGTTTCAATTGTTCAGTTGTTCAATTGAAATTTGGTAAAAAAAATCCCAAAATATTATTGTATCTAATGTTATAAAATTATTAAACAAATTAATATATTATTTAAAATCTTAAGTAAATGATAAAAATTAGCATCGCACTAATTATATTAATTTTTCGATATATATATATCAAATCATTATTAATCTTGAATATTTTCAATGCAAATAAGCTTGTTTGAAAAACACGGTTAGTAAAAATATTTTTTTTTCATAATTATTATTTGCATTAATACTATAAACATTACAAAATATAATTTTAAATTAAGAAAAAAAAGTAAACAAAGTTTTAGTTAAATACAGCTATGTAGGCAAAATAATTATTAACCGTTTAACAATATTCTTCAGAATATGTATAAAAAAATTTAAGATACAAAATATTCAAATAGGGTTAAAACGATAATTTTATTCATATGTTTAAACTTGTTTAGGTTAATGTAGTTTAAATTAAAATTTAAGTATTTACGTATTAGCATAACTAAAAATAATTCTTAAATTAAGTTTAAATTATTAAACTGGATAACTACTACTTATACATATGCATTCATTTCATTTGTTTGCAATTTTAGAAAATAATATTTACTAAAATGATGCATTAAATTTATTTTACAGGTAAGGAAGGCCAATTCTTTGATTCCTAATTAAGACTTTTTATTGATATAGCCGTACATTTTACCATTAGTAAATTATTTCTTTTGAAATACAAAACAACTACACAGTAATGATTAAATCAATTGCACTACATTTACCCTAACCTTTTAGTGGGCGAAAGAAACTCCCAGCTGTGATGCAATCTGTTTAATTGTACATTTACGTTGTTTGAAAACTAAAATTATAAGTGCTACTAAAAAAACATTTGGTTATAACATTATGAAGATTTTCCTATAGAAAATATTCTTTACGTTTTTTTTCATACTCTCCCTTTTTTTTATCTCTTTTATAATTTTTTTTAAAAATATTCTATCCCTTTTGGATTTATTGTTTAATCAATATAGTATGTGTTTATTTCCAATGAATATATAAAAACAATCAAAAAGACCACGGCGTTTTCAGGTAAAAGTATAAATTCATAACGTATATTATTTCAAAGGACAAAACTATTTCTTTATTATTTTATTTACCGATTTTATATATATCACTCACTCTGTTGGTATACCATAAAACCTTGGAATTTAATTTGCTTCCCCCGTTTAAGAGTCATATGTCAACTTGAAACTTGGCACACGTTATCTAAATATGAGATTTAATCATTATAATTAATAATTTTTAATTATTAAAGAAAAATAATTAACTATCAAACAACGACAATTTTTTTTAAGTTACGCTTATTGTTAGGACTACGTGTCCTATAAAATTTCAGAACGGCTTTATTGAAAACGGAACAATGAAAATTAATGATAGATTTTTTACTATTACAAAATTATTATTTATATTTGAAATTCATAAAGCTTTAACAGTTGAAAATTAATTAGTTGATTAATTGAAATAAAAATGAAACTGTATACAGCGATCTTAATTTAAAATGCATATGATCTGTGCATAACACGTTTCGGTGTAAGAAATGTACTAAAAATAAAGTTTTGAATCGATGAACAATACTTAAAACATTTGATTGCGATGATTTTTATAATATTAAAAAATATAAAGTTCAATTTTGTTCACGAGCAAATCTCCTTCGATATAAAACTAAAAACTCTGAACGTCTGATTCATCGATTTGTTTTTGCTGACTCATTAACTAGCAATGGCGACTCCTGAAGTTTGAAATTTAATGTTTTGTCAGGAATTTTTCTTTTACAGAAAAGTTGAATAGTAAGGTAAAAAAATATTTTTTTTCTCTAACAAATTATTCTAATGTTAAATATTCTATTAGATATTCTATTCTTTTAAACAGCCGTAGATGTTTTGATTCAAATTACTTTTATATAGTGTTTCATATTTAAAAAGAAGTTTACTAAACTTGTAATAACAATTAGATAACTAGTTTTTAAATTTTCTTTTTATTAACGGTGGAATTGTAATAATAGGTTTTATGAAAGCGATATAAAAAACTATTATAACTAGAATAATTATGAAATTACAAATTTCCAAGACGTTATCTGAAATTTATTCTATTTTCCATATGACGTTTTTGTTAAGAATATTCTAAAGACGATGTTATATTTGAAGATAACCATGCACAATGCACCGTTAAAGAGTACTTGTCAAGCTAATTATTAGAATATGTTTATAAGACTAATACCAAATTTCTGATTCAATACCCCTTTGTTTTTTTAAATGTAATTTCTTAAATATTTATTTACCTAATCTCCTTAATAATTTTTTTAATGAAAGTATGAATTTTGAGCTGCAATCAATTGGTGAGCACTGAGCTCAAATAAACGCTGAAGAATAGACTCCCAAGGAGGGGAAATGAATTTTATAGTGGAGCGTACAAAAACAATTTCGAAGACTGTACGGAAAAAACCTTCCACATTAGCACCGTTACCCACACTTTGTCTACCCTCTACTTCTTATTTAGCTCAGTTTGTTATGCAATGCGAAAAGACTATTTTTTGCCTTATTTGGCTCAAAACGGAATAATGTGGTCGCCTACGCTTAGTAATCACTCCAGTAGTTTTTTAGCTCAGTGGTGGTGAGTAGAAATCTTGATCAGAGATCCTACTCTCTAAATTTCTTCGTTGCAACATTTGACAACGTCACAACATTCGAGCCTCGACTTATTTAACGTACACCAACCCTTGGATGATATTTTACTTCCGGAATTTCTATGTATATATATCGAAATTCCAGAAGTAAAAAAATCATCTAGATTTCGATTTTGTAATTTTAGATTTGACGATTAATCGACTTTACAATTAATCGATAGACACTCGGAAGTCCGGTAAAACGATCGGGATGTACGGGCCTAAATGGCAAAGTATCTATATTTTTTAATAATAAAAAGGAAAACAAAATTGTAGTAGTCCTTGATTTAAAAATAAAAAGTCGATTTTCTATAACGTAAGTTATACATCTTTGTGTTTACTTATTGCTACTGTACTTATTCTACTTATAAAATATCGATATACCAACAACGTGTATATATAAAATATATAGATATTTTAGGAATAACCATTAATTAAAGCATTGATTATTCTCAAACATTTATTAATCGAAAACACCGATTATTCAAAAATAGTGATTAATCGAAATATATTGATTATTGGTTGGCGATTAATAGCTTTTGCAAAATATCATCATCGCCAAAGCCTAGCCAGCACCCAAACACTTCAAGATAGTCTTTGATTATTCTCAAACATTCATTTATCGGAAACACCGATTATTCAGAAAGAGCGATTAATCGAAATATATCGATTATTGGTTGGCGATTGATCGCTATTGCAAAATGTCATCATTGCCAGAGCCTAGCCAGCACCCAAGCACTACAAGATAGTCTTTATATTATAACATAAAGATAAAAATACTAAAGGTTACAATAACGAGAACTCAGCTGCTCAACTAAAAAAAAACCACCATTTAACTAAAATAATAATTAATTAATTCTAATTTATCAGTTGGGGTTATAAACACGTAAAAAAAATGTAAAATTCTGAAAATTTTAACATAGTGCAGTTCGTGAAAAATTGAGTTTTGAGTACTGCTATTACTCTAGGGTAAAAGAAAACTTGTCATTAAACTGCAATTTGCCAAACAACATTTTCCCTCTAATTTACTTAGTGCGTGCTCCATCAACTTTGCCTCTAAAACTTCTCAATCTATATTTAGAACAGACACACAACCAATGTCCTCCATTTATAGTACAAGCACATCCGAAACTGCCACCGACTCCCCAAAGACAAATATCACTTTTAATTTAGAGACGACCGAACTCCGAACCAGTAGAACACTTAAAAGTAACATGGAGTTAAAATATATCTAAGGGAAGGTTTACAGACAGGGGATATCTTTTAGGGTTGGGATAGGACTCTCGAGTCATCGTAAAAATAATTTGGAGGCGGTTGCTAGGGGCAACAGACAGCGTAAAACCCCTACACCTACGCCACTGCGACGAGTGAAAAACGCCACTTATTGTATAAGGCCCCGGAGTGACATTTTGATCATTTTGGTTTTATAAGCTGCTTGGGTTATTAAATCGTATATTTTAAGGGGGGTTGGATTTTTCGGAAATATTCTTATTAGGTTTTAGAAATTTAAGTAACTTTTTTTCAAATCAAAATATTACATAGTTTAATAAAAACTCTGACTCTACTTAAAACTTTCTTATTTCTTACAATTTGATAAATACTTGTAGAAAAATTGTGCATAGGAAACAGTTTTCTTAGTTAAGTATTCATTTAATTAAATTAATTTTTGCCTGGTGATTTCTTTGTATTTGGATTTATATTTGGGTTTTAAGCTTGTCTCAAATATATTTTATATAAAATTTGTGAGCATTTGACGTTTATTCTTAAGGATTATAAATTATTAAAGACATTTTGTTTAACAGGAATTGAGATATCATTTTGATATTAATGAAAAATGTCAAACATAAAAATACTTTGTAGAAAGAAAAATTCTTATACTTTGTATCAACCATCTTAAGAGGAAAGCTTCCTAAACTTCAGTTTTGTTTCATTATTGAACTAATTTATCTACTTTGTAACACGATAAATTGCCTTTCGGACAATTAGTTACTCTCTTTTTAAAGCTTTTCCATTAATTTTCTATCGAGTAAAAAATTAAGTCAAGCCCTTTGATAAATCAATCTATTCGTTATTTGTTAAAAAGGCTAATAAAGTTTAAGTAAACTGTAATTAATGAAATATTTTACTTTACTTTTTTTTTAGTTCTAGATAACCTTATCTAGTGAATCAACAAATAAAAAAAATTCTACTTGAATGCTCAATCCTAAAACTAATTTTTTATTGGGTGTATTTGCTTTTAATATATTTTTTTAAGAAATCACCCAATTAGATATCTATAAGATAAGCTTATTTTATTTTAATGAGGGTAGCACTTTAATGTTCTATGTTATTCAAGCATACTTTTAAACGTTGAAGAAATTTAACTTGGTCATTAAAGTAACAAAAAGTAGGAATTGATTTAATTATTTTACGAAAATGTGTTTCTCTGAAATTTAATCATCCACTGTTTATTGAATCATTTATAAGATTTAGCAAAATTAACAAACATAATTATTCTTTATAAATAATAAGATATTTTTTTTATAAATAATAGAATAATAATTCTTTATAAATAATAAGATATTTTTTTTATAAATAATAGAATAATAATTATTTATAAATAATTCGATAATAATTCTTTATAAATAATAAGATATTTTTTTTATAAATAATAGAATAATAATTCTTTATAAATAATTCAATAATAATTCTTTATAAATAATAAGATATTTTTTTTATAAATAATAGAATAATAATTCTTTATAAATAATAGAATAATAATTCTTTATAAATAATTCAATAATAATTCTTTATAAATAATAGAATAATAATTCTTTATAAATAATAGAATAATAATTCTTTATAAATAATAGAATAATAATTCTTTTTAAATAATAGAATAATAATTCTTTATAAATAATAGAATAATAATTCTTTATAAATAATAGAATAATAATTCTTTATAAATAATAGAATAATAATTCTTTATAAATAATAGAATAATAATTCTTTATAAATAATAGAATAATAATTTTTTATAAATAATAGAATAATAATTCTTTATAAATAATAGAATAATAATTCTTTATAAATAATAAAATAATAATTCTTAAAATAATAGAATAATAATTCTTTATAAATAATAGAATAATCATTCTTTATAAATAATAGAATAATCATTCTTTATAAATAATAGAATAATCATTCTTTATAAATAATAGAATAATCATTCTTTATAAATAATAGAATAATCATTCTTTATAAATAATAGAATAATCATTCTTTATAAATAATAGAATAATCATTCTTTATAAATAATAGAATAATCATTCTTTATAAATAATAGAATAATCATTCTTTATAAATAATAGAATAATCATTCTTTATAAATAATAAGATCATAATTTATAAATATATTAAATTTCTTTGTTATATTTTAAAAATTCAATAAATGAACATCATAACTTAAGAATAACTATACAGATTTTTTTAATATTAATATATATATATACATATATATACTAGCATTCCCGTGCGATAACTATCGCTTGAATCCCCGAATGTTTAGGAGATGAAAGTACGATTAGTCACTGGTCCATGAAATTCTCTTTCTTTTGAGACCTGAAGTGTTAAGATCCGTTGTGTCTAAATGGCGTAAAGGGATCTTTACTACAGCAATAATATATATGATTTTATGTTTCAATAGCTCAAGAATATATCGATTTCTTCGTGTGATCTTCGATGTGTTAAGTGCATTTTTCGGGAATTTGATGTCAAAAGATAAAAAATCATCAAATTGTAATATATTTATTATGTTAATTGTTATACGTGAAAACCATTATTTTAATTGGCAAAAAACATGAGAATAGTTGTTTTGCATTTCTTATAATAGCCATACAAATTTTTAAATATTTATACTGAAAAATTAGGGATTTTTACCTACCACGTCTATGCACTAATAAGAATACTATATTTGTAAACAAAATTAAATACGAAAATATTTTCAAATACTTTTCATTGCCTGTTAACAAAAAACTTTGAGATTTGTTTCTTCTACTTCTAAAAACACTTATCTGTAGTGCATAAAAATAAATAGGTATTATACAAAAATAGTTCAAAAGTACATTTCTTTCATAAACCAAGCAGGACATTCCAGTCTCTAAAATAGAAAATGTAACTGATAATATCATATCGAATGAACAATTTCTTTTGATGTCAAATGGTTTTTATCAACAAAAAGTTGTTTGAAAAAGACGCTTTTCTATAGAACTTCGATCTCATATAACTTGATCCGATTTGTGGAACCAATTGATTTTCCGTTTCTCACTCTTTTAAGGATTTATTCCGTATATTTTGTACGTCTTTTTTTTAGTTTATCGTACAATAGCACACATTTTTATTAAAATACTGCAGAATATTTTATTATATTTTTAAATTTTATCTGTGAAAAATAGACTGAAATTCAATTAAAAAATTATACTTGAAATGTTCGCTTTAATTAATTCAAAATAAAAATAAGCTAATTTATTTTCTGCGTTTAATACTGAAGTGAATATGGTAAGTGCAGATATGGTTATAAGTTTAAGTGTTAATTCAAGGTTATTTGTTTAATTAAAACTTGAAAATGTTCACTGTCAAAAACTTCTTGAAATGAAAGACTGAGCATGTTAGTTTTTATTTAAGTATAATTTTGCGTCCTCGTTAAGCGCATTACAAGCTCCAATGCCAATATCTAACCCATATATAGGTACAAGAATTATTTTCTGGTTGTATTTAGCATTTTTCATACTAAAAAAATAAGGAAATTTGCTATATTGTATTTAATACAGTAAAATTCTAATTATCCGGACTTCAGTTGTCTTGATCAAAGAAAAACGGATCGGCAGTTAAGAGTATCCGGATTGCTTGGAGAAAACAAAAGGAAATCGGTAAAATCTTATTGGTTACCTGTGTTTCTTATTGATGAATGACATTGTTTTTAATAGTAATTAAATTGCATTACATACAAAAGCAAAATTCGTTTTTTTTATAAAGAAATAACCTTTTTTTCGTGAATTATCCAGATATTTGATTATCTGAATGGGATCTTGCCTCAGTAAATCCCAATAATTGGTATTCTATGGTACATTTATATACAAAATTTTCAGTTTCTTACATTTAAATATTTCTATGAGGAGGTAATTGTATCAACACTGTTACTGGCTTTTCTTCCTGATGATGTAGCCAGTGACTTTGCCCCGTATTACGGTTTGGTATGTTTTTTCTGAGGAAAGGCGCCTAATAAAGCTGCCAAATCCAAAAAGATCTTGAAATAACAGCATAATGATCTTTTTCGATGGAGAAGATCTTTTTCGATTCCCAAGAGAATGGGAAGTAAGATAATTGAGTTGAAATAGCTCAGTTTCCGTTTGATAAATTGATATCAAATGGTTGGAAAAACCATCTTCTGCACAACTATTTTAAGTTTGTCAAGTAGCTTTGTTATGATGGCTTGAACAGAAGCTGAGATTGGCAATATTAAATCACACTGCTCATTTTTGAGAAAGTAAGATTATTTAAATTTGAGAACGTCATTTGCGATGCAATTGTACTAAAAAAACCGAGTATGTTCATGTACTCATTTTTAAGTTACTTTTTTTTTACAGTGCAGATATGCTACAAGAAGTAAAATTTATTCCACTTAAAATGGTTATATATTTTGACTCAAAACTTTGAACTATCATTTTTAAGTATAAATATAAATATAAATATAAATATAAATATAAATATAAATATAAATATAAATATAAATATAAATATAAATATAAATATAAATATAAATATAAATATAAATATAAATATAAATATAAATATAAATATAAATATAAATATAAAGAGTTAATTATAAACTGTAAAATTACTTATTGCGATTTTGTGTTTAAAAAAAAATATTTTTTTACAATTTGAAGTCCATACCACATCATGTTGTTTTGATTTGAAAAATAAGCTTCAAAATGTAGTGTACAACACTATGAACATTTGGGTCGATTAAAAATGTACATTTTCTACAAACAATAACTGTAAGACTGTAAGACTAGACTTAACTTAAGACTTAACTGTCTTAAGACAGTTGTAAGTGACAGTGTAAAAGACTTAACTTAAGACTTAACTTAGACTAGACTTAACTGTAAGACTAGAAATATGATACAAATGCGGGTTCTGTTCCAAAAAGATTTTCTAGCACAGATGTGCCAGAACACACAAACGTTTCAAACAACTGTTTACTTTTTTATTGAAAAGTTAGGCAGTCAAAATACAAATCTACTAAGCGTCGTCTCTTTGTATCCGTTTTATATTTTGAAAGAACATTGTTAACTTCGAAAACATCTGTTCAATTTCTCCAAGCGAATAGACACATTCATGCGTTAAGATGTAGCTGCCAAACTACAGTCCTTTGAGTTCTTTTAAATATTTAAATAATTTATAATAAAAATATTGTAAATGCCATGGCATTTAAATATTCATGCTTTTCAAATATCGCAATCTTTTAAAATAAAAATAGCTGACATAAGTGAAACCTATTTTGCTTGATGTATTGGGAACTAAAGAGGTTATTTTTATTGTTTTGTTTAAAGTAACAATCTCAATTATAAAACAGGTTTTAACTTTTTATTATTTTCTATTGTAGTAATTATTAAATCTAAAATTATTTTCTTGGTTTCAAATTAAAGTTCAGCGCAATTTAATTCTAACTTAACTGTAATTTGAAGGAAATAACAAGTTCAGTTTTGTCCGTCGACAAGGCATGGTATTTGTCACTAATTTAATGCAATAAAAAGCAATTTAAAGTAACTTAATACAACCAATATCGTTGGCTTTTAAAGAAATTAATTAAGACAAAAATGATAAAAATTGTATGAATTTTGTATTATATAACATTCTAAATTTTAGAATTGGCAGTTATTATTTTAAAAAAGAAAACAAAGGTTTGTAAAGATTAAAAGTTTTAAAAAAATTATTTTTATAAATACCTATGTTACAAAATGCTTTAAAAGTTTAATTACAATTTTAAGTGAAACTAAACGTGTTATTACTAATTTTTTTGTTGATAAATGTTATAACATGCTTCAACTCGTAGTAACATATTTTGTAACATGTTATAAATTATTTTGTTACAATAATGTTTTGCACTTTTTGAATAATATGGAAGATTAATTTATTAAACTTATCTAGTAATATTTATGTTGTTTTGCAACAGACAGAGAATATGAGAAGGTAGACAAAACACTATTGAATATATTTAAACTTTACATTCAAGCTAAGATAAGAATTATTTAAAAAGGAACATTTAAGTGAGCCTATATTATAGACCCATTGGGACGACACATTACAGATTACATGAAGGTTTTCATCATAAATGTTGCCAACACCAAGTTACTGATTGTTTATATGTAGTGGATTGTTCTATTATATAAGCAGGGGTGATGGGATAAAGGTCTTTGATTTCCTACAATTTATAAAAAATTCATTTTTTTTTATCAATTTAATTTTTTTAGAAAAATTTAAATTGATATAATAGAGGATAGTCTGAAAGTAAACGGAAGGAATTGCTGTTAAAACTGATGAACTAATTTATTAATCTTAGATAAACACATACACTAACATAAAAGATGTAGCTATCTTAGAAATCTGAATATAAGTTTTAGTAATAAAAGATAAATAAGTAAAAACCATTATTTTGTAAAATTACAGTTGTTACTAAAAATTCTGAAATTCATAGCGTGAAAATAATATTTTACCAAAATTTAATTACAAATATTTTCAAATTAAAAATTAATTCAATGTTTTTGAATCTGGTTAATTAAAATAAAATTTTCTTAAGATATAGAGAGCATAAAGAAATACCAACATATTATATAATATCTATACACATTTCCATATAGTTTTTAATTAAATATTTGTGATTTTCTATTATTTGTTGAACATACTAATATTAAATTACAATTTGAAAACAACTCCAATTGAAGGTTTATTTTCTGTTAATTTTTATCTATATTATATCAGGAGGTTAGGCGCAAAACCAACTATATCCTTCAGGTCAAAATGTTCAGTATTTGCTATTTTCGTTCAGAAAAAGTTGGTTTAGCACAAACATAGCAGGATATAATTAATTTTGCCCTGGGCTCATGGACGGGAAAAATTGGTTTTGCTCTAACCTTTATTTTCCAAACCTTTATTTTTATTGGATATAGATCGTTTTCTATGACTCTTTTCGTTGTTTTAGATGCTTTTCTACAAAAAGATCGATATCCGATTGATATCTCGATTTTTAAAAAATGGATGAAGTATGTTTCACGCCAGACCTCCCCATGTAAAAGTCGGATTAACCCAAATTTAAACTTCGTTTCTGAAAAACGACTTAAGTCACCCTTTTACAAAAGTTAACAAAACGGTTACAAGCCCAAAGGAGGTTGCAAAGACATAAACTTAACAATTTTAAGTGCAAATATAATTTTATCCAATCATTCATGTCCTACTTGGAAGCATCGAATTAAATAGTCGCTGCTAAGTCAACTTAGAACGCGAAACTGTATATCTTGTGTTAAATTATGCGGTAACTGATAACCATTCTTCCCGGAAAGCACCATACCTAAAAGTGAAGCGTGCTTCCTTAAGATAATCTGGGACTGAAGTCAAATTTATTACTAAGAGAATAGGTTGAAGGGTAATTCTAATAAATGAGTTTTGATAAAACTTATAAGCTGGATCTAGGCCACACGTCTTGGAAGATGAGATATTTTTCCCGGTTATTTACTATTATTAAAGTCCTTTCTAAGTATGGTTAACATTTCTATTATCTGGAGGTTTATTATCTGTGGTCTTCATGACCTTCTTTTACAAAAGTTGAGACTCAGGGTGTCCATTAACAGGAAAATCAGGGAAATACCAGGGAATTTTACAATTCTGGAAAAATCATGGACTTTTAGATTTAAAAGAAAATCAGAGAAATTAGCAAAAAAAATATTGCCAAGGTGATTTCTGGATATGAAACATCTTTGGTTGGCTGTATATATTTAAATACTTTGAAAAATTCAAACAAGAAGGCGAAAAACATAAATTGTGTGCTTAGTTTATATTTTCTAGTAATAGTTTATATTTTATAGTGTGTAAAGTTTATATTTTCTCTTTCGAGGTGGTAAAAATCGCACCGAAAAGTTTTATATTTCCAAAATTTAGCAAAAGAATTGCCTGTCTATAATTAGATACTTGCCCACTCAATCAATTTAAAAATTAATGTTTAAAAATTGCTAAATTCCTAGTGAAATTTTAATTAACAAACTAAAACAGTTTTTTTTTGCCAAACTTATCAAAACTGCTGTTAACAACACTGGGCTCTCTTATTCTTTGGGTACATTACATTTTAAATCTTTAGTATATTTTAAGCTTTGGATTTTAGATTTTTTGAATAAATTACTTTTATTTTTAGGGATACATTGAGTTCCTACATTTTGTGTGTATTAGTTTTCTTTTTAAATATTAAGGTTAGTGCTTGATCTTAAAGTACAATAACTTCTACTCTATAAGATACATTGTACTTACTTTTACATTTTTTTAATCTTAAAATTGCATTTTGATATTTGTAAGTACTCTGAAATTTTGAACATGGGGTACATAAATTTTTATAAAATGATTATTGACAATGGAATTTGCACTTTTTGTTCATTGGGTTTTGTATATGAGCAATGTAGTGAGAGAAAAATATATATTTTTTAATTCACAAAAATATTTTAAATGTCTTTTTTTAGAATATGCAAATTGTTAATATTGAAAACTTGTAAAATATATGTGGTGGCAGATATTGTATATAAAATTTTTCTGTTATCATACTTAATTTGCGTCAATCCATATTATTCCTTTTACACTGAAAAACTAGACAGGGAATATAACAGGGAATTGTCATGGAATTTCAGATAGTTTTCCCTTTGGACACCCTGAGACATTTTGAAAATTCTAATGCCTTATTTTAAAAACAAAGAATTATTGTCCAATAAATTAATTTCTTTTCATAAAAAAACTTTTCAAAAATAAAAAAAAAACAGTAATCTGACCTATTAGATAAATAAGAAATCATTTTTAAAATAAATTACCTGATACTATTATTTCATATTTAATCACTTTATTTGAATCTAATATCGTTCGTTAACTCTTCTTGTTTAAATTAAATTTGACATATTTCATTATTTTATTTTTAATATTATTTATTAAATCTATTAGATATAATCAAATTATATGGAGAGAGAAAATTGCAAGATATTTTCAAAAGAAATGTAGCTTCCAAGAATACGTTTTTAGATAACTTAATTAGGGCATCAGTGTCGAAATTCTTTTCACACCTTTAGAAACTATACAATTAGTTTATAAACTTGAAAATTAGTGCGTCAAATAAGATTTAAGTTTTATATTCTTTGCACATTAACTAAACATCGTTTACGAAACGCATTTTAAAAGTAAATACTAAGATAATAAAAAGCTTTTAAAATAATAAAATTCTATTTGGATTAAAAAATATTTAAGAAATAAATAACAATTTGTTTATTGTTTTATTATAAAAATTATCCGTATATTAAAATTTCTTGCGCTTTTTTTAGTACGATTTACAGGTCAAATAAACTGAGAAAATTTATTTCTGTAACAATTATGACAATCAATATTAACAATTGTACAGACTTGCATAATATTAAAACGCCTGAGCATTGGTATATGGCTCTATGATTGAAGCATACAAACTGCGTGTTTTGTATTCTAGAATCACAGAACGATCTACAAAAGCTTCGTTCGTGTTTAACTCGTCCGTTTAGAATGGGCATTCAAATATAAGTTTATTTATTTATAAAGTTAGTTAGTTAATTAGCTAATTAGTTAGATAGTTAATTAGTTAGTTAATTATTTTGTTTGTTTAGTTAGTAAGTTAATTAGTTAGTTATTTGTTAATTAGTTTGTTTGTTTAGTTAGTTAGTTAATTAGTTACTTATTTGTTAATTAGTTTGTTTTTTTAGTTAGTTAGTTAATTAGTTAGTTATTTAGTTAATTATTTATTTATTTATTTATTTATTTATTTATTTAATTAGTTAGTCAGTTAATTAGTTTATTTGTTTGTTTAGTTAGTTAGTTAAGTTATTTAGTTAGTTTATTTATTTATTTATTTATTTATTTATTTATTTATTTATTTATTCATTTATTTATTTATTTATTTATTTATTTATTTATACTTTAAAACACTAAATATTTACCATAAACTAATTAAAAATCCTTTTGTACCATCCTTTATTATGCTTCCAAACAAACGCAAACTTAATTGTTGTTTATGAACATGTCCTATTCGTCGCATTAACAAAGTAAGACACAGCGATTTATTCCCCCTTCAACTTAAGCCACTAATCTTTGTGATTGCAGTAAATGAATACAGTCATTGAATGAATTACAGATGTTTGGCAGGTCATGGGTATCATTTAATCCCAGAATAAATACGTATAAGGAAGAGGGTCAATAATGCGTAGTATCATTAATCTTTAGTTCGAATGGAATAATGTGCTAAAAGAAAAGGTAGTTATCCCATGTCAATAGTTTCAGAAGAGCCAGTGTTCGACTAAAATATTATAGTTAAAATGTAATTTTCGTGGAATGTACTTGGCCTAATAAAAATCCATGTTTTGGAAGTTACATATCACAGATACTTCTTCCTGTCTGTTAATATCAGAATTTATTTGAACCTTCTAGTTTCGAAACCAGATATATCACTTTTCACATATTTTACAGAAGACGCTAACCACGTACTTTTAGATCTAAACGCATGACTTTGAATGAATTTTTTAGCTGGATTTAGACACTTTTGGTCAATACCGCTTTGCAAGTATGTGATGTAGTGCTTTGAGAACTTGTGAAAAATATTTTTAAAAAAAAAACGATTTTTCAAAAAAGTGAATCAATTTGGGTTGGAAAATAAAAGGCTTATTTGTCTTACAATATTTTTTTTTATAATTCTGGCAAATAATAAGTTTAAATATAAAACAATTCAATAATGTAAGATAACTGGCTTTTCGGTGTACCTTGACAAATTATTTTAAAATCAGTAAAAGTCAGCAAGATGTAGGGTTTTGTCTCCACAACGGTATAACCATCAATTAAAAAACGTAAAATATTGTATGAATTTTAAATAATTTGTATAAAATGTATAAAGTTAAAGATTAAAATAAATATGAAACAACAGAATATTAAATGATATTTGTAGCAATAATTAGCAACATAACACTATATTTTATTAATATTTCGACCCCGTCAGTACTGCAACAGAATAACTTCAAAATTGGCTTAATATGGGTTTATATAGGGATTTGTATATATACATTTGATTCGTAGTTATCTAGTTGTAGTAGCGATTGGACGATATGTTATTAAAGGAAATCCAGTGCCTTTAATACTGCCACACTACCAGCACTGTAAAAAAATTGTACTTAAAATTTAGTACCTGAACATACTTGTTTTTCTTTGAGTACAATTGCATCGTAAATGAGCGATGACATACTCACATTTAAGTAATCGTACTTTCTCAAACATGAGTAGTATGATTTAATATTGCTAACCTCAGCTTCTGTTCAAGCCATCTTAACAAAGTGACCTGACAAACTTAAATAGGTGTTCAGATGATGGATTTCTATATTATTTGATGTCGATTACTTAAATGGAAACTGAGTTATTACAACTCAATTATCTTATTTCCCATTCTTTTGACACACCTTTTTAACATTTCTTCTGTTTATAACTTCTTCAAGTCACCATGGTAGTACGACAGTTAAGGCATTGGGATACGATCCCTGGGGACCTGGGTTCGATTCCCGGTAAGTCTTGGTTGTAATTGTCGATATTTATTGAAAGTGATTAATGAAGGCAGCCTATGTAGGTTGGCATATGCTTTTTTTATTCATTGTGTTTATTTTTGAGTACATGTAATTTTCAAAATTGAAACTCATGTATTCAGAGCCATGATAGGCATAGAATGTAATAAAAAATTAATACAGTTTACTTATTTTGAATACTTATTTTTAACATTGTGGATACGATGTAATACTAGTAAAAAAAATGGAATGACTATACGTCATGTAATATGAATTCTATAACTTTTACAAAGTTCTACTAAGTCTTTACCTACCACCAAATTTATATCTGACTGAAAATTGAATTCCGACTTTAAAAACACAATGTTTAAAAAAGTGCTGAATAAACTAAAATAACTCACATTATCTTCGATTCAAAAATATTTTATTTCTCGTCAAAATCACATTCCCTTCTAGTCATCGAAAAATCGTCAGCTTCGAGGTAATCTTATACACTTAAATTTATCCAGTTCCATAAATGCATGTACATTACCATGTGATTTTAGTATATCTTTCAAACTGTCATTTGTGACGTTATCGCGGTCTAAAAGCGAATCCTTAAAAAGGACATCCAAATGAAATTCAACATGGAATTCCTATTAAAACCAACTTCCATTGTTTTGGAAACTCTCGCATTGTAATCACTTGTTTGCGAACAACTACGGACCGTTTCCTTTTTGAAAACGACTGCTATAACCAAAGACCAATCACAGTGAAGCCCCCTAACAAATGGTGTAATTAACGTGAATGTACCTTAAGTAGTTGCATCGTGACATGAAAGCAACGTCAGGATTCGTTAATTTGCTCGCAAAAGGATTAAAATTACGTGGACAGAACCAATGAATAGAGCCGAAGGGTTTTGATTGTGACTTGATAGGCATTCAGAGACAATTGGTTTTGTTAGTGAAACTTATATATACGAATACTTAGAAGGCTTTGGAAACATTCCTATTCCTTTTTGTTTGACTGGTAAGTGGTATTGTTAATTAATAGCTAGAACTGCAACTCATTTTAAAAGACACATAATACATAAAAATTATATTTTTGATGGAATTTTATAAAAAAATACATATAATCACTGACATTACCTTCTTCTCCGATACCACATTATTTACATAATAAATTTTTTGAATTAAAATTAATATGCGTATTTCATTTTTCAGTTATGTTTAATTTTAACTTTTAAGGAAAACTGCGTTATTTAATTTTATAAAAAAAAATTGCGATACTGTAGAGTTTCAATTATTACTTATTAATTAATTCACATGACTTTAAAAATTATAAATATTAAGTTTTTCTAACTACTTTTTTCCTATTTATGTTGAGAAAAATATAATTACGTAATTATATTTTCAAATGTTAAGTTTAAATATGTAGCCATTAAATTTAATTAAATAATTTAAATTAAATTTATAATGCGTCAATATACATATAGAACTACTTATTCATGTTCTAAAATAAAAAAAAATACATTTCTAATTTACAAAATATTTATGATAATTTGGAATCTTGAGAATAATTTAACATTTCTCAAGTAAATTTATTTGTCATTGTAATTTTGGATAAATACAATCAATACTGGTCAATAATAATGTACAAATATCTAAAGTAAGGTAAAGTGTAGTAAAATGGGAATGAAATGTGTCAATTTTTCATCTAAAGCTAGTTTTGTCTTTTAAAAAGTTACTAATGCGAAACTTTTTTTAGTGTATTATGCAATGGGTTCATTTATACCATTTTTGTATATGTTTAATAATTTTTTTTAATACACACCTTTAACTACAGATGTGGTAAAATGGGTAGTCAGTGGGAATAATAACATTTTTCTTGTAAAAAACATTTTTAAAACAATTTTTTTTTTAAATTAGTCACTTGAATAAAATAGAATAAATTCCATCGACTCTTGATTATTAAGGGACAGACATATTTATAATTCGAAATTTTTATTATTCATGCATCGTCTTTTTTTATTATTTATGCATCGACATTTTTATTATTTATAAATAGAAATTTTTATTATTTATAAATAGACATTTTTATTATTTATAAATAGACATTTTTATTATTTATTATCTTTGAAAAAAATCGTCTGCTACTATAATTTTTCGATTATTTTGATTCAAGAATCAACACTGAGTCCAAATAAACGCTGAAGTGATTATTAAGCGTACGCGACCGCAATATACCCTTTTGAGAAAATATACCAAAATTTTTAACCAGTAAACAAGAAATATGCCTTTTGATCAGCATTCCACTGACCTAAATAAGAACTGGAGAGTATACTAAGCGTGTGACCATGTGGCGGTGCTGGAATTGTATTCATTCGCGCGTTTTCCCTCAATGGGAGTATACTTTCCAGTTATTATTTTTGTTTAGTGAGAATCATATATATTGTTTGAGTATTAAAGATCCCTTTTTGGGTCTCACACACGACCAATCTTAACATGCCAGGTGTCAAAAAACAAGGAATTTCCCGGAGCAGTGACGAATCGTAATTTTGTTTCATGAAAATTAGCGTATTTTTTATTAAAATGCGTTTAATGTGTAAGTTTCTAAGCATTTTTTAAAACAATACGTTGGTAGTGATGCCATGTATAAGCAGAACCATTAAACTTTTTTATAATTTGACTATACAAAATTTATTGATATCTTTAGGGGGGAGGGGAGGTTGCGAAAATTATCGTACGGGCATGCTAATATATGCTGTATTTACATTATTTTTAAATTGCTCCGTAGAAGTTTTTCATTTCATTTAAAACATTCTGTTAATTTCTAATGAATAAAGAGTAAATTTAACCATTTATTGTTATCAAAATGTTTCTTCTTGTAGACATTTTTTTTTATCAAGAACAAGTATTTAATTTAATTATATTAACAGATAAACTCCACTACACACCTATTTTGCCCCACCTTACGTTATTAAAATTCTGTTTTAATACCGATGTTTCCTGGGAGTTTTGAATAAAATAATGAGGTTTCTTAAAGATACAAAAAAAAAATTAAAAATTTCGTGCATATGTACAAAGAAAATCACCACAAAATGAATGTTAATCTATTAAATATTGTTGAGATTGCTTATCTGATGACAATTTCCAAGTTTACTGTTACTATTCTAGTACACATCTTTATTATAGAATGATTTCTAGAGCGAAACAATAAACACACAAAAACTCTTAGAAGTATAGGTTTCTTAAAGTTAAAAAGGGGTATTTTTTTGTAAAATATTTTCACGACTATTTTAATATATTTTTTTGTGCATGTATATTATAGTGTATATTGCATACTATATACATTTGACTCGTTCAGTTATATTTTAAAGATACTTGACGAAAAGTTTTTAAATGGGTAAAAAAAAACAATCATAAATAATCCCAAGCAAGGAGTAAAAAAACCAGTTGTGAAAGCCAAAGAAACTTTTGAACCTCCCAAAAGATTTTTATTTTCCAATTTCAAAAGTTAAAAGTTCCGAACAGAACCGAACACACTCAAACCTTTCCTGGGGTAATTTAACGCAAACTATTCCCCCCAAACGACGAAACCGGTCTGCTTTTGACTATCAATAATAGTTTAGAATTCTACGTGATTTCTTTCAATTCGGTCAAGAACAGAAAACGACTAAAGAAAACCTTCTCCGTTTGTCGGGTAAAACCAGCAACCCTCTGCTAAACTCACCTCGAAAATAGTTCTATATCTCTCGTTCTTTTTACCCTTTTTTCGCACGGAAAGAAAAGAGATCCCGACCATCAGCTGTAATACCGCCATTTTTCTTCCCAACACATAAATTCCGTCCACCCCACAATTGTTTTCTTTCTCGACCGTAATGGTTCCTTACGTTTCCTTTCGCCCAGGTGATTTTTCTGAAGCATTTATCTTCAGGAGACACTTATGGCGAGACCACACGAAAACGTTTATTTGAAGAAGGCGTCTGTGCTGAAAGTGAGCATGGGAGGTGTTTCAGAAATATAATAAAATTATTCAAAAGAAGACGTTCAAATTTTACAAATTAAGTATTTTTTTCGAATGGAATATTTATTTTTTGTAAATTTAAAAAATAATAATTCGATTATTAAAAAAATATTATTTCATTGAAAATTCTTTGAACCTGCAAAAATATTTAGTACTAAGTATTTAGTATTCTCTGAAAAAATACAGTGTTTCCAATACATTTTTTAAAAATAACACCTACGAAAATATTATTAGTTAATATTGAAATTTGTGAAAACTCCGCTCTTAAGGTAATAATTCAATTGTTTTATTTTAAATTCTAGTTATTAGTTTTATTTAATCAATACGAAATAATTTTAATAATTAATATGAAAACAACACTTTAATTTTATTAATGGTTGGGGAATATTAAAGAAACTTAATGTTTCACTTTTCTAGATTTAATTGAGTGTGGAAACTATTGAAAATTAATTATAAATTAATTAATATAAATGTCTATATAATTAATTATTTATAGAGTTAGCAAAATCAATAAATAAGAAATCATTCAGAAAATTAAAAATTTAAAACATACCAAAACAGCTACAATGTTTTATATAACCACTGGTAAACGTGATTAAAAGTTTTTAAAAAAAATTGAATTTTTCAATTAAAATTACACGTATAATTCGGGTAATATATTACGCAGTTAAATTTTCATCTAATATGGTTTCTGATTGCCACCGCAACGGCGAAAATAAATACACCTTTCAAATAAATTTTAAATATCATATTGATTTTAATTTATTAATTACACATAACTTTTTTTTAATTAAACATTTTGTTACACCCAGTTCAATATTTCTTTTATGTATTTTTCAAACGCACATCGTTTCCATGATAACCTAGAACAATTTAGAAAAAGCTGATTTGAAACTGACTGAAAGATTAATTGGTTGTCAATCAATGCTTTTTAACCGTAAATTTCTAAATACAAGCTATTATTTCCAAATTTGTGTAACTTTATGATATTGCAGAGTTCTAAAAAATAATCTATACTTAATACAAGCTGCGTTCTATGCCTGTAATAACTTTCACTATATTGCATCTACCGTTTTTGAAGATAGTGGCAACATGCTGACAAATGACGAACTTTTAAGTTTATAATTATATAAAAATACCCGGCAAAATCACGAAATATATTTTTAATTATTTAGCTCAATTAATTTAATTTATCAGTCTTTTATATTTCCTCAATAAATTTGAATATCATTTTGTTTATAGTCTATTACTCAAACTGTATTTTATTTAGTATTTTTGTAACATAATTTGTATTTTTGTAACATAATTTGTATTTTTGTAACATAATTTGTATTTTTGTAACATAATTTGTATTTTTGTAACATAATTTGTATTTTTGTAACATAATTTGTATTTTTGTAACATAATTTGTATTTTTGTAACATAATTTGTATTTTTTAACATAATTTATAAATTTTTTATAACCAAATATAGATTTTAGTTACATAATTAGAATTATTTTTAGGATCATTTCTGTTGTTATAAAAAAATGAACGTAGATTTTTAACGACTGTCAGAATATGACAAATACTGTCCACACAGTAATTTATAAATGAAAATAACGATACAATCAAAATTTAATTTTTATTCACAAATTTTAATGAATGGGTGAAACACGTTCTAAGAATATTTTAATGAAGGAAGAATAAGCAAAAATAAATTTAAAACAGTTTCAATGATTAAATACGATCAAATCTTATTTAATCAAATTTAATAAACACAACAACTATTATTATAAACTTTCCAGTTTATTTTAATATACACTTAATTTCAACAATTTTATTTACTGTTATTCCTATTGAAAATAAAATTCTCCGCTAGAAAAAGTTCGATTTTTGCGGCAAAACTTTTATGTGTTGCACATGTTCCAATCGAAACCTTAGAACAGCCGATATTTGGAACGGTCTCATCTTGCGCCGTGTGGTGTCGAGAGTATTTAGAATTAGATTGTTCTACATTTGTATTCTTTAAGGCGGATGCCTTTGTGCCAGACGATGACTCTGCAATTTCGAGGCTTCGATCTGTAGCAGTTCAATCACCCCTCGAGACAACAAATTTACGGTGGCTTTCTTTCTATTATCTAAAATCGAAAAGGTGTAAACAGAAATTTATTTTATCTCTTCTGTGTATTTACTTTTTCGATTATTTAAACAACATACGTTACTCTTTGTGTATGCATACCAACACTTTAAGAAAGATCCCATTTTTCTTGCTTCAACGCAGAATATATATATATATATATATATATATATATATATATATATATATATATATATTATTCACTGTTATCAGATGACACAAATTCTTTAATTCTTTAAAAGTTATTCCATCATCCATGAAAAAAAAATTAATAGAATACAATTTGTGTACTTTGACACGTTTCCCATTATATTTAAGCAATTAGTTTAATGCCAAATTCCAGTTCCAAATATATTTTTTGAAATAAAAATGAAAGTAAAATGTAATGTTTTTTAATAACGTATAAGAGTTTTTATCGACTTTCCAAATGAAACAATATCACTGGACATCAGCCAAGGCATGAAATCAATACGAAAACGGTTAAAATTATTTGCATATTCAAATGCATATTCTGAGCAAAATTATCACGTACATCATAAAACATGCTATAAGCAATCGTAATTTAGATTATCTTGACTTTCATTAAAGTAAAGATAACATTCACTTTCATTTACAAATTATTTCAGAACTAATAAAAAGTTAGTCACGTAGTTATTTCACTACCCATACAAAACGCGATTACTATTATTATATTTAAATAACCTTCTCTCTTTCTCTCTCTTTCACTTTCTTTTATTATTATTTGTATTATTCGATCTAAAATAAAGAGGTCACTGATTTTTAGGAAGAGGTTTAAAAAAGCTGCTCCTTTAATACATGTGAAGAAAATGTACCAAAAGTGCATAATAACAAAATAACTCTAATTTCTGTATGTAATATATATAATAAACAATATAACTCTAATAATAACAAAATATCTCCAATTTGTTTATATAATAAAAATTATCCAAAGTATATGAAAAAATTGGATGTGACCGTGTCGGAACACGGCCACAAGCGTTTTAAATGAACGTTATTTCAGCATATTAATTTATACATATCAATGAAAGAGTGTTATTTATTTACAGCAATAATTCATTTATAAAACACTAATCCACGTATATAAAATTTCTCATTGAATTCCAAATTTGATTTCCGGTTACACCAAGACCTTCGTTTAGCAGAATCATTTTATTTTAGTATTTATAAAGCCTAGAATTGGAAAATATCCTTTAAATTATTATAAATTAACCAAATACCCATAAGTATTTATTTTATAAATTAAGCACTTGCATGTTATTTTACTAAATATAAATGAAAATACATTAATAATATTTATAAAAATAAGTTTTGTGTTATGAATTTTGAGCTCATAACGTGTACTGTATTATTTATATATATTTATTTAATCACATAAATAAAAATCGATTTTATTAGTAAAAATATATGAATCTCAACCATTACAATATTGAGAGTATGTTTTTAAGAAATGTGATCATTTTTGTTTGACTTTTCCAATGCAACAATGACGACAGATATTAAAACTACCTCTGTTACTCTAAATTACTCCATTATGATAAAATAAATAACTTCCACTTTCGTTTTCCACGTTCTCTTTTATTTAGTTATTCTTTGGCTTTATACAAAAACAATCCCCAAATATCCTATTATATTCTTTTAATAGGGGATCATTTCCAATAATATGCACCATTAACAAAATAAAATCGAATTTTATTGCTTCAGAACTCTTCATGGATCTCTGAGAAAGCACTGAAACTTAACGACATTTATGCGCTCAAGTTATGGCTTTGCCTGAATAAAAATGGACGATTTATGTCCCTTAGGTCCTGTGTCTTGGAATTCTAATAATCGCGATTGATGGGTAGTTGTTTTTATTTTCATAAAAGTTCAGAATATATATATAATATCCTAACAAGACAAAGTAAGATTTTTCAACCAAGGAAATGAAATATAAAAAAAATCGTATTTTTAAATGGAAAACAGACAATAGTTCTATATCATACGCTCATTATTTCTAAACCATTTTATAAGTGGATATAATAAGTTAATTACAATATATTTGTGTTTGCTATTTTAGGAAAATGCATATCTATAATTTTGAATGATGGATATATATATATATATATATATATATATATATATATATATATATATATATATATATATATATATATATATATATATATATATATATATATATATATATATATATATATATATATATATATATATATATATATATATATATATATATATAAATAAAAAGGGGCAGGGCGCTGTGGGCAGTAAAAGGGCACCCCATTTTTGAAAAGGCACTTCTTGTTTTTAAAAGGGCACTTAAAAAAATGTTTTGTGTGGGCGTGACCACACATTGACACATCGCCATCGGACCCGTGACCAAACAAAAAAAGTTCCGATTTGTCCGTTGACATTGCGCCAAAGCTGCATATTGGGCTATTGTTAACGGTTCGGGGCCTATCTCGAAGGAAAGACCCGGGAACGATGCCTCGTATTTTTTAAAGACCCGTACAAAATTGATGTCTTTTTATGAAAATATTATTTGAAATCTAGAATTTGACATTTTTAAATTATTGTTTTCCCTAAAAACCAATTCTGTAAGTAGGAATCAAATCCCTTACAAAACTTATAAAAAGGATACTTAAATCCAAAATTTGGTAATAAAATGCCTAGTCTTGCAAACCAATCCCTACCTAATCCCAAATCATATTCTCTTTAAAAAAAAACCACAGAAAAAAATACTTAGTATTTCATTAGCAGGCACAGGCAACCAATAGGATTTGTGGAATGCCCCGTGCTCGAAATTACCGCGGAATGATCGCGATTTCACAACACACGTAGTTATAAAGGAGTTTATTTTTCTACAGTCATAATTCACTTAATTGCAATTTATACACAATTTTTTTTTAATCGATGCCTTTATTAAAGACAACTAGGGAAGCAACGATGCTTGTGCTTGACTGAAAAGGGCAAGAAAGGCGGAATTTTTTCAAAAGAGGGCGGCATTTTTGAAAAAAGGGGCATGAGGTCGCTATTGAGATGAAAAAAGGGCGGGCAGGGCGGACCGCCCTTCAAAAAACACCTATATATAATAACATCAAGTTCATCCAGCCGGGAGCCGAACCCGGGACCCCTTGTTTAATAAACAACTCCCGGCTGGATGAACCTGTCACTTTTATTGATTTAAAATAAATATTGCAGTTCCTTGTGTAAATGCAGCTGTAAGCATTCGTGTTATGTAGTGTGTCTGTATGTGTTTACTCTTCCGATCTGTGTTCTGAGTGAAAAGAGTCTGAAAGTTGGTGTCGTCCGGATAGCTCAGTAGTAGAGAACTTGTGCGCAAAACAAGGGGTCCCGGGTTCGACTTTTCATTCTCATTCATTTAAAATATATATAATATTTAAATAAGACAAAGTAAAGTGTGTGTTCGTCACTTTTATTAGACAACGTAGTTGTGTATTCTTTGGAAACTATTTAGAAATAGGATTTTGTTTAAATTGGAAAAAATTGCTAGTAAGTTTTCAATACAAAAAATGGTAATAAATAAATAATGAGTCAGCATTTTTTGAATAAATAAATAAAGAAATATCTTAGAAACGATTGGGATTGCTATCTTATCTGATATAACACTCAGAAAATCTTCGGAAAAAGAATACCACTCCCATTTCAAGACGTTGAACGTATTCATATAGTGTAAAAATGGATGTCTTTATCGCGCTCTTGTGTATTCTTATCATTTTATGGCTGGCGTAAGTATTTTTTTTATTTGTATAATTCATTTATAGAACACTAATCCACGTATATAAAATGTTACATTAAATTCCAAATTTGATTTCCGGTTATACCAAGACCTTCTTTTAATGCAGAATCATTTTATTTTAGTATTTATAAAACATAATCTTGGGAAATATCCTTTAAATTATTATAAATTAACCAAATACCCTCAAGTCTTTATTTATAAATTAAGCACTTGCATGTCATTTTACTAAATATAAAAAATATATGACATTTACTAAACTAAATATATATAAACAAAATATATATATATATATATATATATATATTTTGCGCATTTGACCTTCGAAGGAAGGATAAGATGACTGTTTGCATTATGCAATACTGTAACAATAGAGAATTTCAACATTGTATCAATGTAACATATCTTACATAGTTAGCTATGAATGTGAATAAACGACGCATTCTGATTGGCTCAAATGTCACCAAATTAATAAAAAATGTTGCCAAATCAATAAAAATGTCACCAGATAAATAAAAATGTAGGCATTGAAAGAAAACGGAAATACAAATGTTTAATGTTAAAAGCTTTATTAACCGCCAATTAATTCCTATTTTTGTAGGGATTGCTCTAACTGAACGAGCCCAATATTTCCAAGAATATGTTATATGTCCTTTATGTATTACTATAACTTTATTAAATATTTTATCGAAATTAGAATTGCCTTAAGTTGAAATATAATATTAGATCATATGCAAGAATAAAACATATAATTATATAAAAATTAAATATATAAATTGTAGATAATCAACGACTAGTTTCCCATCACCCTTGCCCTTTTATAATAGAACAACCCTGCATATAAACATCTGTAACATGGGTCTATGTTGTGAAGTGGGTCTGTACCTTAGGCGCCCACTTAAAGGTTTTTTTAATAGTTCCTATCTTAGATTGAACCTAAAGATTAAATAAACTCAAAAGTGTTCTGTGTACCCTCTCGTATTCCTGCTGCGTCACAAAACAACATGAAGTAAAGGGTGCGTTCCATAAGTATTGCGACCAAATTCATAAAAAATCATATATTGGACATATTCGTACAATTAGTTAAAAATCTTCAAAATAGCATCCTCCTGCGTCGATCCATTTATGGAGGAGGTTTTTCCAGGTCTGGAAGGCATCCTGGAAAGCCTTCTCCAGGAGGTCCTTTACAGCCGATGTAACATGAGCCTGGATGTTTTGAATTGTGTCCCAATGTCTCCCTTTCAGGGCTCCTTTTAAGCGGGGAAACAAAAACAAAGTCTAGGGGAGCCAGGTCATGCTTGTAGCAGACTGACGAACCAGTGGGGTATGCGTCCTGGCCAGAAAATCGTTGACATGGAAGGAGCTGTGGCTTGGCGCGTTATCGTGATGAAGTTTCCATGCGTCCTTGATGTCACTTCGGCAGCGCGCGACCCTTCTTTCTAGCCAGGACCCATACCCCACTGGTTTCCCAGCGTCCCTACAGTCCTGACCTGGCTCCCCCATACTTTTTTTTTGGTTCCTCGCTTAAAAGGAGCCCCGAAAGGGAAACATTGGGACACGATTGAAAACATACAGGCTCATGTTACATTGGCTCTAAAGGACCTCCCGGAGAAGGCCTTTCTGGATGCCTTCCAGGCCTGGAAACACCGCCTCCATAAATGTATCGACGCAGGAGAGTACTATTTTGAGGATTTTTAACTAATTGTATACGAATATGTCGAATAAATATTTTTTTATGAATTTAGTTGCATTACTTATGGAACGCACCCTGTATACACTATACTATAAAAGAAAAATATATAAATTTAAAGCAAAATATATAAATTGGAAGTAAATTATGCAAATTAAAAGTGATGTTATACTTTTATTTGATATATAATTATACTCTTCAGTTGGAGGAAACAAAAGACATCCACATTCAAGAAACTAGGAGTTCCTGGACCCGAACCAAATTTAATATTCGGTAATATTTTGGAACTCTACAAAAAGGTAAGAAAACTTTTTCGTATTGACTTTTGGTTTCTGAAACAAAAATAATAACAATTCAATTCCTCTGTGGAACAGGGTCCCCTCCAATGCCATAAGGAATGGGTCGAGAAATATGGAAGAGTTTTAGGGTGAGTTTTAAACATATAATACATTAAAAAAATTTAATGAATTCTTACTAGAAAAGATGAAATTTGAATTGTTTTATGCATACAAATAATCTGGATAAACCTAAAAGACCATTCTATGATAACTGTTATGTTTCGGAGAGGACGTTTTTGATAATAGTTATTTCTTACTTCATAGAAAATACAAGTAAATCACAAGAATGCACACTATTAAAAATAGGTATTAAAAAAAAATGTACTCATTTTTGATTACATTCGATGCTTATCATAGATCCGAATCTTCGAGCATGGATGCTTTGTATTGGAGGAGTCATGACGTCACTCTCGCTGACATCAAAGTGAAGCCAACATGTATGGCCTCAGACATGTCGTTAATTACGTCATTCCATTCATAAATTTCCACTGTTACATATTTCCCAATTCATCAGCCAATCGCGAGTATTTTTTATTTCATAATTTTGAAGAGATGGCACGTGATATGGGTCTTTCGCTCTGAGATGTGGGCTTCACGATTATGACGTCATATTCTCTCTACTACAGACAATTCATGCTCAAAGATCCGAATACATCATTGAATCATCATTTCATTTTTGAAAAAGACAAGTAATCAAAAATGAGTAAAAAGAGCAGTAGCTTGATTACATAAGCCAACTTCACAAATCCCTTTCAATAAATATCGACAATTACAACTTGAACTTACCAGAAATCGAACCCAGGTCAGAAGCAGTGCTGTCAACAGTCTTTTCCGTTAAGGGGCCAGGACTACTTGAAGAAGTTTTAAGCAGAATAAATGTTCAAAAGGTGTGCCAAAGGAATGGGAAGTAAATTAATTGAATTGTAATAACTCAGTTTCCGTTTAAGCAATCAACATCAAATAACGTGGAAAACCATCTTTTGAACAACTATTTTAAGTTTTTCTGGTCGCTTTGTTAAGATGGTTTGAACAAAAGCTGATATTAGCAATATTAAATCGCATTACTCATTTTTGTGAAAGTACTATTATTTAAATTTGAGTATGTCATCGCTCATTTACAATGCAATTGTACTTAAAAAAACAAGTACGTTCATGTACTGATTTTAGGTACTTTTTTTACAGTGCAGTAAACTCTTATAAGGTTAAAAAAAAGTTTTATTGCAAATTTTTTATTAAACAATCATATTAAAAACATAACGAGATACATGTACAATTAAATATATATAAACGAAATATTTCTTTAAAAAAAATTCGTAATTGTATTTGTATTGATGATAACCTTTTAAAAACATGTTATCATAATATTACATTTCTTTCAGAGACATCAAAGTATTTCGAACAATTTTAAAATTTCCTTATTTCCAAATAGTTTACATTTTGTATTTTTAGAAAATAAGCTATAAATTTTAATCAAAAATTTAGATTTTGGGTTTTAACTTTTTTAATTCTAGATACTACTATGGAATGAAGCCTGTGTTGTTAGTGACAGATCCTCATATATTGAAAAATATATTTATCAAGGACTTTTCAAAGTTTACGGATCGCGAGGTTAGTTATGAATTTTAATTTATTTAATGAATGAATTTAAATAAACATCTAGACTCAAAACTGGTAGAAAATATTTGTAGATCGAATTTTCTATAATATTAAGTAAACAAAAATAATATATACTAAAAACACAACTTTAGTTTCTCAATATAGGAATATAACCAAATCGGGATTAACTCATAAATGTTTAATATTTTTTGACGCACATTTTTAGCCCCAATTATAATTTTAATTATTTTACAGGACAACAAATGGTGTAATTTATTAAATTTGTTAAATAGAAAACCTGAAATCAAATTTGAAAACATTCTAAGACAAATACAAAATTAACATACTACAGATTTTTTTGTGAGATTCCTATCAGCTTTGTTTAGAAATATGTATTTTTTATTATCAAAATGCAGTGAGAATATTAATTAAAAAGATTGACGTCACCTAATCTTTGAATTATAACGTTTTATTCATTTTTTTAACCATTATTAGTGTTAACCGTTTTGTCTATTACAATGTTAAAAATTTCAGTTCAACGTTGCACTATATCTTGGTGCTCTACAGAAACTTACACCATATTATGGTGCAATCTAGATTAAAAAATCTTTTATCGAGAATAGCGCAACTTTTACCAAAATATAGTGCAATCTCCTAAACTGCAACCGAAAACTTCGCTGAATCTACAAACCGAGAAATCCTCTCAATCCATTCGCATTAGGGACCGGTGGACAAAACTGTTCAGCTGGTAATCAACGGATTGCTAGTTCGAGTCCGCGCGGTGGACTTGACAAGGAAAAGAAAAACAGTAGTGATCTTGCAATCGGAGGGTTGCCAACTTCTCTACAAAAATACTAGAAAATCGTCCAGAACATCCAACAAAAAAATTATTACGGCGCTTCACAATAATATGGGATAGCGAAAACGCGAATTTTGGTTCAACGTTTTACCATAAAATGGGGTAGCAAAAACGCGAATTTTGGTTCAACGTTTCACCACTAAATGATATCCGTGGTAGCACTATGAAATGGTAAGACTAATCGCCAAATAATGGTTGCAGCTAAATGGGCACCAAATTTTGGTTCAAGGTCATACTCAATTTTTAACATTGTACCGAACTTCGAGCATGAATGGTCTGTAGTAGAGAGAATATGACGTCATAATCGTGAAGCTCACATCTCAGAGCGAAAAGCTCATATCACGTGCCATCTCTTCAAAATTATGAATTAAAAAATACTCGCGATTGGCTGATGAATTGGGAAATGTGTAACAGTGAAAATTTATGAATGGAATGACGTAATTAACCTTGTGGTTGAGGCCATACATGTTAGCTTCACTTTGATATTAGCGGGAATGAGGTCATGACTCCTCTACTACAAAGGATCCATGCTCAAAGGTACCGACTACCAACCGTTGCGTAACTTTTATAAGTGTTCCTTAGACTTTCAGTCCAATAAGCAAGTACAATCCTCATGATAAGAATTCTCAAAGCGTCCTCAACCTGCCCGGGCAAGCATGGAAGGACGTTAGAAGTATCCTCACTCCCACATTTACCACTGCCAAAATGAAACAGGTTAGATTTACTGCAATTGAAGAGTTTCATACATTCTTTGACGAATCAGTGTTTTGTTAATCATAATCAGAAACCAGCCAGGTGTACTTATTCAAATTTTCGAGAAACAAAGAAATATGAATACAGATTTTGGCTAAAAAATTTTTAGAGTGTTAGTTAACATGTTCTCGAAGTGGATGTAACCTCTATAATTAAGTTATGATGTTTATTCCTTACTTTAAAAAAATTAAATTAGCTGGTTTTTGTAATAAAGTGCGGTTTTTACTGTAAAAACACACATTTTTAAAATTAATTTGACAATTGGCGGAATAGCAATTGACAAAATTGTACTCAAAAATATGTGTTTTAAATATGAGATTCCGATTCTGTATAAAAAAATTCCAATTTTTTTTTATGTCAGAAACCCGTCAACCAGACTATTTAATTTTGAAATCAAGCTCAACATGCTATCTTTTGTCGATTATCTGGTTTCTGCACTAAACGCAGTATTCACTGTGAAAAATAGCTCATGAAAAGGAATGAAATTTCGTTAGATTGCTGACAAAAATATGTGTTTACCTTATAAGATTCTGATTCCGAAAAATAAATCAAATTTCAAGGAATGTCTATTGACTGGTTTCTGAAATAAATAATTTAATTGAGAATTTTAGTTCTCATTGTATACATTACGAAGTCCTAAAAATATGGTCCAAATAAAAACATTGATATTTAAATATCGTCTGTACTACAATAATAAGCACATATTTAATTAAACATACCGGTTTTGAAATAGCACTTTGTTATGTTTATATATTTGTACACGGTCTAAATAGTATTTCTTATAATTTGTATGTTATATTTGTTCAAAATACCAGTGATCACAATATGTTTCATAAATTCTACTAACTAACATGCATTACTAATATTTAAAATATGAGTAATTAGGTAGCGACTTAGTGATTATTGGAAAATTCAGTCAAAATACTATAATACTTCAAACAATGCAAAAAAATTTTGGCCTGCCGGTTTTCCCTCAAAAAGGCATGTAGTATTTTTTAATTAAATCGACTCGCCTAACAAAATCAAAATCGTATTTCTTTTTGAGTTGTGATATTGGTTAAACAGCGATCATCAGTTTTCATTAACTAGTTTCTTTGTTGATAAAATAAAAAGACAAATAAGATTTATTTCTTATATTAAATTCGTATCTTTTACAGATGGCAGGTAGTATGACCTCCTCCATAGAGGCCATGCTGGGAATTCTGCAGGAAAAGGCAAAACAAGGGGAAGAAGTAGAGGTTTTTGATATCTACCAAAGACTTACCATGGATGTTATCACTCGAACAGCGTTTGGTGTGAAAACAGATGTGCAAACGAATCCCAATTCTGAAATACTTCGTAACACAAAGTTATTGTTTAGCATCCCTTACAAGGATCCATTTGTTTTCATCGGTCGTAAGTTAGGATATTATTATCTATTATTATTATTTTAAATTTTCGTTTTTTGTGTACACTGTTCCAAATAGGTACTCAAAAATAAGTAAAATGTACTCATTTTTGAGTACATTTAATGGTTATTATAGCTCTGAATACATAAGTTCCATTTTTGAAAAAGACATGTACTCAAAAATGAGCACAAGGAGTAAAAATGAATAAAAAAGCAGTTGCTTGCCTACATGGTTGCCTTCATAAATCTCTTTCAATACATATTAACAATTACAACCAAAGGCTTACAGGGAATCGAACCCAGAGAAAACGCAGTACAGTGTACTACCAGGGCGACATGAAGAAATTATAAACAGACGAAATGTTCAAAAGGTGTGCCAAAATAATGGGAAGTAAGATAATTGAGTTGTAATAACTCAGTTTCCATTTAAGCTATCGACATCCAATAATGTGGAAAACCATCTTCTGAAAAACTATTTTAAGTTTATCGGATCGCTTTGTTAAGATGGCTTGAATAGAAGCTGAGATTAACAGTATTAAATCACAATGCTCATTTTTGAGAAAGTGCGATTACTTAAATTTGAATACGTCATCGCTCATTTCCGATGCAAATGTACTAAAAACAACGAGTATGTTCAGGTACTCATTTTTAAGTGCCTCTTTTTTACAATGTACATAAAGAAAATTTTACTTTGATATTTTCCAGTTTCTTTTCCCATTTTTCGACGCTTAAGCAGATGGGCTCTTTTATTTACGTGGACTTTATTGAACTATGGAAAGCACCCATACACACATTTGGCTTCTGGAATATCCCAAGTGCTGGAACATCGCAGAAAGAATCCTCAAGTTAGATTTTTTTTTTAATTATTCTTATTCGGCATTGAGTGTCTACAAATTTGTGCGAAAGTTAATGGACTTTAATTTATATACAGTACCTTAAAATATCAAGGTACATTAAATCTTAACATTTAGAAACTGAAATATTTTAAGAGTTTGTTTAACGGGAGGGGGCAACGTAGAGTAGCTACATAATTTTTAAAAAAATATGTAGAAAAGATGTCTGAACACATTGTAACCAAATTACATCTATTTCAATTTTCAGATAAAAAAAATAGTTTAATAACTTACAAGTGCGAAATTTTTAGCTTGTGTCATCGTAATATAGTGAGGGTAACGCATGACTAACAAATGTCGGTCAGAAAAACCGTATATATGTTAATTCTCGTCTCATAAAGTTATTTTTAGCTAAAACAAATTTTAATTGAGTATTAGTTTTGCTGTAGGTTGATAGAAAAATTTAACAAATATTCATGATGTAGTAAGATGAACTTAATGAAATTTCAATTAACCGACGAAAGTTTTATGGTTTTCTTTGTTATCTTTGTAATCGAATAAGTTAGATAAATTTATAAAAACTTAAATTGCCCTAATTATAGCAGAAAATTAACTTCGTAAAAAAAATTACGATATTTTTAACCAAAATTAAAATGTAATAATTAAAATGTTCATAAGAACAATTTAATTGTGATTTATTTTATTTTAAAGGTTTTTCCTATGTAGACATATTTTTTATAGGTGATTTTTAACATTGAACCTTTGTAATTTTTCGATTCTTAGATTGTTTAGCATATATCAGGATCGATTCTTTGGAGGGTTCACCCTTTTAAGCTTTGGAAAAGATTTTTTTTAATAATTAACCAAACTTTCAAACCAAAAGAAAAATAAATCATATTGATAGTAATCAAGTTTATTACGTCATGAAACTTTGAATAATCGTCCTCATAAATTTGTCATTATATATTTATGCTTCCAGCCAGAAACCTGCGATCTTTTGCAATTAATGATCGATTCCTCTACGGTGTCCGAAAATACCGAAGTTGACGTATCTAAACTCGAAGCTGGAAACGTTGAAATTGAAAAGAAAATTGAAAAACGTAAGATTAAAAATAATAAGGTTATTTCAAATACAAATACAAATAATGTCGACCAACTACAGGCTCTAGGCCCAGCAAGGTTGGTCCTGTCAATCCATCATCCTCACGATTCCCCAATGCCGATTCAATTGTTTTTTAAAACCACCCACCCCTGAAGAATTAACAACATACTCAGGCAAACCATTCCATTTGTCAATAACCCTATTAAAAAAAATAATGCTTTCTAACATCCCGATTAAGCTGTGACTTGCATAATTTGAATCCATGACCTCTAGTCACATTGTCAATATCAAATTCCAGTCCCGCCACATCACCCAATTTGATAAATTTGAATAACTGAACAAGATCTCCTCTAATCCTTCTCTCCTCGAGTGTATACATACTTAGAGTTCTAAGCCTTTCTTCATAATTCATTCCTGAAGTACCCTGAATCATTTTTGTAGCTCTATGTTGAACCCGTTCTAATAAATCAATATCCTTTTTGAGATAAGGTGACCAGAATTGTACTGCATACTCTAGATGGGGCCTAGCCAAACTCCTATACAGTGGTAAAATTATGCCCTTAGATGTGTATCTTTTAAACAATTTATAGCGATGTCCTTGTCAGTGCATGCCTCTATACGTATATCATTCTACAATTCAGCTGTAGATAATAAGTGAAATTTGTATTAGCTACAGCTAATGATAGTTTAAGCTTGTGTGTAAAGTTTGAAATGTATTTCAGTGGATACCAGCAAACCAATGCGGACGATGTCAGATAATGAAATCATAGGCAGTGCTCGCACAGTTTTATTAGCTGGGTATGTATTAATATTTAGATTATAAGTATAATATTTTAACTAAAAAATACTTTAAAACAAACATTTTTTGAAAGAGTTAATAGACTATTAAAATAGACTGAAGAGTAAAAAAAATGTTAATAGTCTTATTAAAATATTTTTTAATAAAATAAACATAAAAATGTGAGACGCTAATTATAGAACTTGCTCTTACCCGCGGTTTCACACGCGTTAAAAATTGCCCATTGCGGTTCCCCCCGTTTATTCCTTCTTTTTCATTTTCTCGAAGGCAAAATAACTGAACATTTGTTCAGACATCTCGGGGTACATCTCCGAATATTAGTTTTCCCGTTGAAGTATAATTGTCAGAAAGAGTTATTTCGCTAACACAATTTTTGGTCGCCAACTTTCAATTGTTTAAAACAATAAATATACATTAATTTATTTTAAAGTATTTCTTTGGTGTCTAGTTCTAATGATTTTATAACAAAGTATAGACTATTTTTAATGGCCATTTAAATATAATATCTTATAAAAGCATTATAAACGGAAAACTAACGGAATTTTAAAATTTCAAGCCTCTGGTGCACAATTAGATTTTAAATAGTATCTACATATAAATTTACAGATTTGTCAGATCAGTGGAAAAGAGTGTTTTGTGTTCCACAGACAGACTCTTTATTTTATTATTATAGATTACAAGGCTGTACTCTTGAGCTTCCCCCGTTTTTTTTCTTTATTCCATTAACAACAATTGTTATTCTTTTTTTTTACTCTTTTATCCATTTAATAAAAACGTGTTCTCTTGGAAAAAGAATGTTTTATATAATTTTTCACAAATATTATTACACTAATAACCACTTATAAAGTAGCCGCATCGAGTCTCAATGGCAGTCGGTTAGCGTTTTACCCAGCGTTGGCAGCGTTTTGTTCTGTCTGTTAAATTAGTTTTCTTTTAAATCTACAAAAAATATCATTTTGAAAGTTGTGTAACCAAATACATCTTTTCAGGATTCTATTTTTTTTTTAGTTTTAGTAAACATTATTAATATTATGAAATATTCTCTAAATTCTTAAATAAATTTAAATGCCAAGTAAATCTTTTATTTTGTTGTAGAGTAACACAAAATGGCATCCGATTTTTTTTTTTTGATAAAGCAAAGACTGTTTTTATTGTGCATGTTCTTAACGTACGTGTTAAGAAGCATTCCACTGATGACGCGGTATATGCACTTATCGCTGTTAAAATCTTCAATTTCAATTAAAATTTTATTATTTAATGGTATTAATTAGTAGTTGTTAATTATCATGACGACATGTTTTACAACAATCAAGGCTAAGTATAGGTATACAAGTTTTAATCCAAAAGCATTTAATAATAATAAATAAGAAACAATGTAGTTACGACTCTTATTAATAGAAATATTATTTTCTTGCATGTATATTGAATTACTAGCGGTTATAATAGAAGAATAAACTTTACCTTTTTTTTATTACTCTCCGCTTAATTTTTTATGCAACCACATATAGTGCTTCACAGTTTAAATTTTATATATATATATATTAAATATCACGTAATATTATAACAAAATATATATAAACTCGTCCCTAATCCTGAAATTTCTACTTTTAAAAACATAATTATCTGTTACTTTATTTTCAGTTATGAAACTACTAGTACAGCGCTTGCATTTACCACTTATTTCCTTGCTAAATACCAAGATATACAAGAAACCTTATTTCAAGAGGTTCAACAACTTGTTCAAAATGTAAATATTGTATCGCAATAATTTATTTTATTTTTATCTCATTGATGTTTTAGTTTTTTATATTGATGTTTTAGTTTTTTATATTGATGTTTTAGTTTTTTATATTGATGTTTTAGTTTTTTATATTGATGTTTTAGTTTTTTATATTGATGTTTTAGTTTTTTATATTGATGTTTTAGTTTTTTATATTGATGTTTTAGTTTTTTATATTGATGTTTTAGTTTTTTATATTGATGTTTTAGTTTTTTATATTGATGTTTTAGTTTTTTATATTGATGTTTTAGTTTTTTATATTGATGTTTTAGTTTTTTATATTGATGTTTTAGTTTTTTATATTGATGTTTTAGTTTTTTATATTGATGTTTTAGTTTTTTATATTGATGTTTTAGTTTTTTATATTGATGTTTTAGTTTTTTATATTGATGTTTTAGTTTTTTATATTGATGCTTATTGACGTTTTACATAGTTATTTTACAATAACTATGTATTTGAAAATAAAGATCTTTAAACAAATTTTACTTTTTCTCCAATCTGATATAATATTTACACGTTCGTCATAATTGTGTGGAGTTTCATATTTAGGGTCAGAAACTGGAATACGCAACTGTGAATAAATTGCCTTATTTAGACAACGTTCTTTGTGAGAGTATGAGAATCTATCCTCCCGTACATTTGTAAGTATATTAATAAACATTTTAAAAATCAACTATAATTTCAAATACTTAAAGACTTTCCTGAGTTAATAAAACACTTCATTAATATTAATTGGATTGAGTGTTATTTTTTTAAAAATTTGGATACGTATATATCTCATAAAGTTTACTAGATTATTTAAGCAGATGTTTATATGCAATAAAACATCTACTTTTGAAAGATCTATGCAAAATAGTATATAATTTTTTCCTAAATATCCGTTTAAATATATATTTTTTTAATTGCTTAGATATTTTATAACTGTTTTTCAATTGCGTATTATTTGTATTAATTATGCACAAACACACTTATTTTTATGTATAATTAATTTTTAATATTTTTGCTTATATTAATTTTTATTACATTAAGCATTGAAATGAAACATTAATTTTAAATTTATAAATTTAATTAGTGTAGGTTAGAGTAAATGTAGTGTAGGTAATCTTTAAATAAAAATTGCGAGATCCTGAAAAAAAAATTATTTGTGAATTTAGTTTTTGCTGCTTTCAGGTTCACCAATCGCTACGCTTTAGAAGATGTCCAATACGGAGATCTAAAAATTCCAAAGGGCACACTTATACAAGCCCCGGTATATTTAATGCACCACGACCCTGAATTTTGGACGGATCCAGAAACTTTCGACCCGGAAAGGTAAAATATGACATTATAACTACAAAAAATTTACTTAATTTTTAACACAGTATTTAGCATTTCAAAACACACAAATAATATTAATCGCATTGATTTATTATGAAAATCCTTAATTTTTGGCATGGCATTGCTTTTAGCTAAAAGGTAAATAATAGTGTAATTCACAGAAAAACGTAAAATTCGTTTTAAAAAAAAATTATATAAACTAATTTTATTATAATTATTTTTAAAAGTGTTACGGTGTTAAAATAAATGAAAATAAACTCTATAGTTTAGCAGTACAGTAGTAACTGTACAATAAGTTAACTGTTACACCACCATTATTACAGCCATGTTGGGAGTTTAGATGGTAGTGTCAATGTTTAAATATTAGTGTCAATGTTTAAATATCATTGATTGGCAGCGTTTAAATATCAGTGGCATTGTTTAAAAATCAGTGTCAGTGCTTAAATATCAGTGACAGTGTTTAAATATCATTCTCAGTGTTTAAATATCAGAGTCAGTACTTAAATATCAGTGGTAGTGTGTAAATATAAGTGACAGTATTTAAATATCAGTGGCAGTGTTTAATTATCAGAGTCAAGGCTTAAATATCAATAGTAGTGTTTAAGTGTCAGTGTTTAAATATCAATGGTAGTATTTAAATGTCAGTGCTAATGTTTAAATATCAGTGTCAGTACTTAAATATCAGTGGCAGTATTTAAATATCAGAGTCGTACTTTTTTGAATATCAGTTTCAGTGTTTAAATATCAGTGACAATGTTTAAATATCAGTGTCAGTGCTTAAATATCAGTGGCAGTGTTTAAATATCAGAGAATCGTACTTAAGTATCAGATTCATTGTTTAAATACGAGTGGCAGTGTTAAATGTCAGTGTCAGTGTTTAAATGTCAGAGTCAGTGTTTAAATATTAGTGACAGTATTTAAATATCAGTATTAGTGTTTTAATATCAGTGTCACTCTCTGAATCAGTATCAGTGTTACATTATCAGTGTCAGTTTTTAAATATCAGTTTCAGTGTTAAAATAACGGTGTCAATTATGAATTTATCGTAAATAGTTATTTAAATTCGTAGTTAATTTTTTTTTATTTGTGCATGCAATTACACATAGTGGTCACAAATTCCTGTGCGATGATTATTATTTGTCTGTTTACATACACATTATAAACCATTCTTTTTGCTACACATTAGCTGTTTTGTTTGTCACTACTAAAAACCAGCAATTTTTTTTAAATATAAGAGAAGAAATTGGTCCATAATAATGTTTTATTATGCTAACGCAGCTAAAAGTAATACAGTTAAACAATGACCATCGCTCAACAATTTGTGACCACCCTGTACATTGTAGATTCAGCAACAAGCCGAATTCTGATGGAATCACTTACCTTCCGTTTGGGGTTGGACCAAGGAATTGCATGGGAATGCGCTTTGCACAACTTGAAACTAAGTTAACTCTAGCTCACACCATCTACAGGTTCCGCTTTAGACTGGCAGAAAACAAGGAGGTTAGATTTTACTTTTAATATTACTAAGAAATTTATTACGTCCCACTATTTTTCATTCTCGAACTGTTAAAAATAGGTACTCAAAAATGAGTAAAATGAACTCATTTTTTAGTACATTCGATGCTTATCATGGCTCCGAATTCATAAGTTTCATTTTTGAAAAAGACATGTACTCAAAAATTAGTACAATGAGTAAAAAGAGCAATTGGTTTGGTTAATTAAAGTCGCTCAAGAGCTGCACAGTGGGCTATTGGTGACGGTTCGAGGGTGGCCTATCTTAAAGGAAAGACCTGGGAACGATGTCTACTATTTTTGGACCATGGTTAGATGACGAGGACCACACCTGAGCTGGAACCCACTCCTTCAATAGACGTCAGGACTTTGGACCCCGGTCAGATTTATCGTGCACCAGTCCCGTATACACACCTGTATAATTTGTTGGATGTTATGGACGGCTTTCTAGTATTTTGGTAGCGAAGTTGGAAACCCTCCGATCACAACATCATTACTTTTTTACTTTTCTTTATCAAGTACATCGCACGGGCTCGAACTAGCAATCCTCTGATTAATAGCTGAACGCCTATATCCACTGGGCTACCGGGACCATGGTATCATATGGGAGCGGGTATGATACATAGCATATATGTAGCGATTCGTTAATTGGATGGTTCTCAAATTCGTTCCTTATGCGACCAAAAATATAAATGGTGCATAAAGAACTGGTGCACGTTAAATCTGATCGTGGTCCAATTGTGGACGCCTATTGAGGTTGCGTCGGGTGCCATACCAAGTATTGTCTTCATCATCTAACCATGGTTAAAAAATACTAAGCAGTGTTCTCGAGTCTTTCTTTAGAGATTGATCCGAAACCCTTCAGTCCGGCGCGGTGGGGCAGAGAGGTACAGATTTCGGCTAGCAGTCATAGGATCGCGAGCTCGAATTCACAAAAAGTTAAGATGAAGGAAGGGATCTCGTGAGCGGAGGTTGAAACACGTCTTATTTATTCGAAAATGTTTTTAAGTACGTTTATAAATGAAGTTCGTATTCACTTTTACAAATAAATTATTTAGTTTAACTATAAACTCTTTCAGGATCTCCAAATAGGTATCCGAATTCGAACTCTGGTTCCGGAGAAGGGAGTCTATGTAATGTTGGAATGCAGAGGTGGAAAAATGCTTGATTAACTTATCCAAACAATGCTGTGCAAAAAAATAAGTTTTGTCTCCAATACAGTAAATTAATGAACAAACAATTCTAATAAATAAATAGCTTTATGCATTTATGTAGATATACTTATACTGTGTATACTGCTTAATAATAAAGTGAACTTCACAATACAATGTATAATGTGTTCATTTTTCATAATAAAGTGCACGCACAAAATCATCATTCAGAATAGTGATGAGCGATATTTAAATAACAGTTATAAAATATCATTATTTTAATTTTCGATAATTAAATATATTATTTATAAGAAATAACAGTTATCTATTTGCTCAAACACAGCTCAGTATTTCGAAATCAAAATTTAAAAAAATATTTTGAAAATATATGTTTTTCAAACAATTAATAGATGCGCTGTTAAATTTTATCCAGAAACACCAAAACCGTCAAAAAACAGAAAGTTAAAAAAAAAACAGGTTAGAAAAAGAACAGGTAACAAAATATTACCATGTTACTAAAAAGTAACGGAAACGAAAGAACGACCTGTTGCCACATGCAAGACGCCTTGGTTGAAACAAACCTATACTCTGAGATAAAACTAACTTTTAAAATTCCCCAATCCCAGAAGGATCATACATTTTATATCACAACTCATTGGTTCAAAATATATATTTTGGAGATTTATTGATATTGTATCTTATGATTGAATCGGGATATTTTAATGATGTTGTCTTGTGGGAATGATAGGAGAGTTCAATTTGTGTCGGGGAGTTTTGATTCGGTTTTCGGATGGGTAAAGTATTTGTTTTTGTTGTGGTTATTCTTCGGCCAAGTGGGCATTTGGGAAAGCCGTTAATTGCGATTAATTTAATTGTGGATTTCACAAGATGTGATGCGACGGTTTTTGGGTGGCGCACCCAAAAACCGTCGCATCTTAAACTCTTAGCAATTTCTTTTAAGGATTTTAGGTGAGAAGTACCCGTGTGTGTTTTTTAGCTAGGAGATTTCATATGTAGATGTAAATAAATAAAATGTGCTGTATTAAAATTATTTCAATTAAAAAAAACTAATCAAACAAAATTGTACTAATTAAAGTAAAAAAGCTCACATTTTTCATATTTTTATACATTTGGCATTATGATTAGTCTGTTTTAATATTTAGTAACTTCATTATTTTAAAGCTAATTCCTAATAAACTTTCATTATGTTTAACTGTTCAATTTTTAAATCAAAAGATTGAACTAACCTCTCTATAAAACCACCAAATAAACAAATAGCTGCAATCCCTAGTCAATTGAGATATTTGCTTATCTCCAAGGTCATCAGTAGTAAACAGAATGAAATGTTTTATTACTATTGTTCAAACGTGTCGACTATTTTTTTTTTGTCAATTCATAGCTAAATAAAGCGCTATCTGTAGCGATTAAGAATTATCTTATCGCAATAACTTTCAGAGGCTCCTTCGGAAAGAAGCTCGGATTTCTGTATCATTAGAAGGCGGTGAGTGGGTTTGTGGGGTGCAAAGATGGACGTTTTCATTGCTCTGTTGTGTATTTTATTAGTCCTATGGCTGGGGTAAGTTTTTTAATGTTTATTTACAGGAGATGGGAGATTCTTTGAATAACCTTGATGTATTTTGTCGAGGAAACAGTTATTTGGTTTTAGATGGTATCAGTCTGATATTATTGTAAGCAGCAATATAGACAACGATTTGATAGATTTCTCAAATTGAATTGTTTAAGCGAGTCTGCTTATAAACGAAATATATAAACAAATGGATCAGTGACTAATTGTTAAGATATATATATTTTCGGAAAATTATTTCATGGAATTCGAAAAAAATATTGTTATTTTTATCTAAAATATCCTTAAAAAAAACAGCCTCTTTCTAAAAAAAATTTAAATAAAAATTTCCTAATTCATTTATTTTATATTTTCTTATATATTTTTAAAGCATAATTGCTTATTTCTTTAATAACTAACATTTTTTAAATAGCAAATTAAGACATTAAAAAAAATGATATACGGAACATTTCGATATTTTTTTGAGGAAATACTTGGGCAGTGGTAAATTGGTGTATTATTACAGCGTCTGAATGTAATCTTTGGAACGGTTTTGCATACTTTAAACTAAACTGCCTTTCTGAGGTAGCAAAGCATATGCACGGTAAAGGAAATTTTGTAGCTAATGGAGAGAGCTAAATGGAGACTACAGTGATGCAAGTCAAAATACTAGTTTGTCCCACATGTGCTCTATCCTATTTAAATACGAAGAATATGCAGGCCAATCCACCGCTGGATCGTTTCGTTCTCAAAGAGTCAGACACCATTGTTGAGCAATGGGTACGAGCATTATCGATCATTCGAATGAAGTTATGTGTTATTGCACTTCTAAAAAACTAATAACGATCAAGAACCTCGTATATGTATTGTTTTGCGTTCACGGGTCAGCGGATAGGGTAGTGCAGGCCAGTGTGGAATTTAAAATAATGATTCAGATCATGATTCCACTATCTTTGTATCGATATTTTTATATATATTTTAGGCCTATTGCATATGATTCGCTTTCTCCAGTTTCTAACAGGCCTAGAAACACATTTCAAATATAACCTAAAATCGTCAGTAACGAGAACTCAGCTCCAGTCAATGGAGCTTTAATGACGATGCTCTCTGCATCCCTTCAACAGAGAACATTTTGTAACCCCCGAATCAGTTAGACACAAATTATTGGTTTCCTTGCATTTCAGCATCTTTTATGCTGCCCATTACTGTCGATGCATCTGGATATACCAGTTTCTGTAGTTGCAGGAAACTCCCTTGTAATCTGTAACAAAGTCATATGTCAATTCTTTTCGGCAATTGTAACAAAAATAGGTCCTTAGACGTTGATGCGACACACTGTCGAGCTTGACTTAGTTGTTAGGATGCATCATGAGTACCTAATCCATTTCCAGATCCAGGACAGGGCACTTTTGGCTAATTTTAAGACTTTACAAAATTTGTCTTTTAATGGTCAGTTTCCATCCTCCCAATCTCCAATCCTTACAACACACGAATTATGTTGTACTAAACAATGATAATGACCTTAATCTGTAACCCAACCAATTTGCATTGAATTTCATCCAATATTACTAACATTAAACTTACGTTTATGGTTGTGTCTTTAATTTTTAAATATAAAATTCTATTCGCAGTTGGAGGAAAAAACAGCTATCCGCATTCAAGAAACTGGGATTTCCTGGGCCGGAACCAAATTTAATATTCGGTAATCTTTTGGAACTGTATAGAAAGGTAATATAAAAATATTTCGTATTCTCAATTTATTTTAAAAGAACACTTGTAACATCATTCATATATTCAACAGGGTCCTCTACAATGCCATAAAGAATGGGTTGAAAAATACGGAAGAATTGTAGGGTGAGTACAAAATGATTTATCACATTTTAATACAAGAATAGTTCTAGTTTGTGTTCAATAAAATATAAAAAATATAGTAAAAATTGCATGATTTTACATTAAATATAGGAGTGCTGTAGATATTTATATAAAATTATTTTTTCCTGTACTACTAAGTAGTTTCAATTACCTTGACACCAAGTTATAAGTTTTTAAGACACTTAAAAATTATGAAAAAATATCTTAATTATCAAAAATGTGTATTTTGTACTATATTATCTAATGTCATTCTTGTTTTAAAGTACATAATACATTGATATTTTTGTTATATTATTGAACAAAAATAAATTAAACCTAATTGCATAATTTATTGCAATTTCTTTCGACACTTTGAGAGTTAACTCAAAAATAAATAAATATCCAAAATTCATATAAAAAGAATTACCATTGTACTCATTTTATTCTTTTTAAGTATAAACTACAAAAATTCTATTATTTATATCATGTTAATAAAGATATAATCGATTAATGATGTGCATGTTATTGGTTTCAGCAAGCAACATAATGCTTGTAATTTTTTGTATAACGAAACTTATTCGAAATTATTTTAGTTATTCTTTTCTTAATTTATAATTCTTTAATTCTAGATACTACTATGGAATGAAACGTGTTCTATTAGTAACAGATCCGCATATTTTAAAGAATATATTCATCAAAGATTTTTCGAAATTCATGAATAGAGAGGTATATTTTGCTATAGTTTAAGTTTTCTTCGATTCGTATGTAATAAATTTCATAAACAAAACTTACAAATTTAACAATCAAACGTATTTAAAAGAAGCAATGTAAAGATAAAATTTAAATTAATTTTAAAATACGTTTTCCAATTGTTAGTTTTTTTCTCATTAGGTACGAAATTTACATTAATTACATTTACAATTAAAAAGAACTGAAAAACTTTTCTAAATTAGCTTGTGTATGAAAATGTATGTGTAAAACTTTTAAAAACTACAACATGTGTGTTTAATTACATCAATTTAAAGTCAAAATATTTGAAAGAAATCGTGACGGTGTAAAGAGCATTAAATTTTGAAAATAATTTAATCAAAGCGCAGGTTTCATTGCATTAAAACCAATATATTGAAGTTTACGTAATGAAAGAAAGAAATGTTTGGTGTTGGTGGCATTTTATTCCTAAATTTTTATATTGTTAACTAAGTTGTTACCCGCAGTTTCACACGCGTTAAAAAAATGTTGCTCCATTTGGGGTTCATTCTCCCTTATCTTTTATTTTCTCGAAGTCAAAATAACTGGTCTATTGTTCGTACATCTTCGAATGTTAGCTGTCCCGTTAATTTTTCACGTTGAAGCATAATTGTCAGAAGAGTTAGAAAAGATTTAGAATCAGAAAGAGTTAGACAAAAATCCAATTTGGCAAAAAGTGCAAAAAATAATCGGTTATCTGGCTATATATCCGGAAAATCGATTAACCGGACTCTTTTATACTAGTTTCTCCAATTTCAATTTTTTTTTATTGTTTGATAGTAGTTGCACAGCAATGACATTTCGTTTAGTAAAAAATAATTTTTAATTTTACAAACGAGTTGGAAAAAATTTAATTATTTAATATCAATTTTATACTTATTACAACTTTTTGAAGTTGGTGCCAATTTACAAAAATCCTACTTAAATTTTGGCGCCGATTTTTAAAAGTCTTAATAAATATAAAATCAATATTAAATAAATCAATTTTTTTCAACTCATTCGTAAAATTAAAAATTATCTTTTTACTTTTTAGCGCGTTACAAGTCGGTTTCCCTTTTTTTTTAAAAATATTATTTATTGTAATGTGTGTGTCTTAACTACGATAGTATATTTATATTTATTTAATGTATTCCCTCCAAAGGCATTTAACCCGATAGGCCGTTACTCTCCTCATCACAAAGAAGCTCAAACCGTCCTCATTTTACCCGGGCAAGCATGGAAGGACGTCAGGAGTGTCCTCACTCCTACATTCACCACTGCCAAAATGAAACAAGTAAGATTTGATTAAAAACTTTACATCGTATTATAAGGAGTTGCAGTTACGGAGAACTCAACAAACGGTGCTTTCGAGAAAAATGCATTTAAAGTTTTCGAATCCATTGCGAACCCAATAACGAAACTTTATTTTCAACCTTAGTTTTTTTCCACGGTAAAAATTTTGAACTGAACAAAAACTATATATATATACCATCTTAAATTTGATGTCTTAGAAGCAGAACACTGTCGGATAAAGCATTCTCATTTTTTTTTTTTTTAGAATTCTGCGATCATCAAGTTTATTTTTGCCATATTTGATAACCCTTTCGCAAATGAATCACGTAACTTTTGACAAAACAAGAATCCTCAAATAAATATTTAACGGAAGTAATTTACTGAAGTGTCTTTTTTTGCCTTTAGGGATTAATTATATATAGAATATATTTTTTTAGCATTTTTTAACAAATAGTTTGCCCAGAGGAATTAGTGATTTTTTTAAATTATTTTTAAAAACATTCTGCTGCAAATATAAACCTTCTGTAAAGACAGATTATTAAACGCATTCTTTTGTTTCTAAAAATGCAAAATTATAGTTTTTCAGAAAATATTTTCTTGACTTACACCAAAACAAATGCCACATTTTTAATTTTTTTTATTGATTTTTTTTTAATATTTGAAACTGTGATTATGTAAACATTATTTGCACGCAAATACAAATATTGTTGACCAACAATAGGCTCAAGACCCAACAAGGTTGGTCCAGCTGGTATCTCCTAACTACTCCCCAATGGATATCTAACTTATTTTTAAAATCCATACTCCTGTACAATTAACAATATCCAATGTCAAGTTCTTCCATTTGTTTATTACCCTATCATAGAAATAGTTCACTTTCTCCCTTCCCGATTAAAATGTAGTTTAATTTAAACCCACGACCTCTGGTTCTATCACTCATATTAAAAACCAAATTCTCGACATCCCCCTGTCTAATAAATTTTAACAATTAAATAAAATCTCCCCTACCCGTTCTCCCTTCCAGAGTATACATATTCGAATTTCTTAATATATCTGCATAATCCATGCCTGAAAGACCTTGAACCATTTTAGTATCCAAATGCAGAACTAACAAATCAATGTCTTTTTTTAAGATATGGTGACCAAAACTGTACAGTAACAGTAACAAACAGTACAGCTGTACTGTTTGTTGAAACAAACAAACAGTACAGCATACTCAAAATGAAGCCTTACCAAACCTGTATACAATGGCAAGATAACATTCTTAGATTTTTATTAAACACTTTTCTGATGTACCCAAACATTCTATTAACTTTTTTTTATAATTTATAACGTTATCTGCAAAATTGAATAAAAAAAAATTAATGTGTCCCTTACCCTTTGAATGCTTACCAAATATTTACGTTCACAGATGGCAGGAAGTATGAACTCGTCTATTGACAACATGTTGAAAGTAATGCAGGAAAGTGCAGATAAAGGGGAGGTGTTGGAAATTTTCGATACGTTCCAGAGGCTTACCATGGATGTTATAACTCGAACGGCATTCGGCGTTAGGACGGATGTACAGACAAACAGGAATTCCGGAACGCTAAAGGCCACTAAAATAATATTCAAAACTCCCTACAAAGATATATTCATTTTTATTGGACGTAAGTACATAAACATTATGTCTCATGCATATGTCATTAAAATAATATATGTCATTAACATAATGTATGTCATTAACATACTAGTCATTAACATAATATATGTCTTAAAATTAATAATGTCATTAACTTAATATATGTCATTAACATAATATATGTCATTAACATAATATATGCCATTAACATAATATACGTCATTAACATAATATATGTCATTAACATAATATACGTCATTAACATAATATACGTCATTAACATAATATATGTCTAAAAATTAATAATGTCATTAACATATATATGTCTGAAATTTAATAATGCCATTAACATAATATATGTTTTCAAATTAATAATGTCATGAGCGTAATATACGTCATTAAGATAATATATGTCTTAAAATGAATAATGTCATAAACATAAAGTTTTACCATAGTAAGACTCAAAATTAATTTGGGTCTGTGTATGTTTTATAACCTTTGAAGCAACGTGTTTTCCTTTTTAGTTGCTTTTCCCTTTCTTCGTCGCTTCTGTATGAAACTTCAAACATTATTCGCTACTATCCTGAACTTTGGAAAACCTCCTCAAGCAATGTTGCGCTCTGGGATATCTGATGTGCTAGAGCATCGAAGGAAAAACCCTCAGGTTTGATAAAATTGGAACTTTTTTGACTCCTATTTTTATGCTTGTGTTGGCTGAAAATGTAACGTTATAAGAAGAGTACGTATGATAAAATATGAAACAATATCATCGATCTCAGGTTTTTTTTAAAGTATTAGAAGTACATTCACTGCCAAAAGTTAACCACGCAGAGGTCAAATGCGGGAAATATGTATATGACTATATGTCAATTATAGTTTTCAACAATTAAATTTTCCGACTTGAGAAACTTATATTTTTATTGCTTAATATTTTTTTTTTATATTACAACTTTTTTCTTTTTTTATTAACATTTTCAAGTGTAATCCGCTTTTATGCGACAGTATTTCGTTCCCTCGGCAGTATTAAAATGCATATGAAAAAAACAATAACTGTTTCTCGCTACTTTTTACGAAATTTATTAAAAAAAAAAAAATTTCGTTGGAACTTGAAATGAAATAAATTATCAAGTCATGAAATATCAGTTTCTTCTTGTAGGCAAAAAAATCTGATCTTTTGCAATTAATGATAGACTCCTCCATAGTAACTGACAATTCTGAGTTAGACCTATCCAAACTTGAAGCTGGGAGTGCTGAAATTGAACAGAAAATCGAAAAGAAAAATGATAAAGGTATGCGTATCTATCTAATTATAGTTTATATCTTTATAAATGTATTCACAACTGAGGAGATTATTTTCAAAAAGAGCGTTATTCATTCTGATATTCAGCATGCGTAACGAACGCTGCTTGGCAACGAAATTCAAGCAATTAACTTCCAATTCTGGAAATGGAGCAATAAAAGTAAATCATTTGAATTTCATTGCCAATAGCGTGTTCTTGAGTAGAGACCTGCGATTCGCTGCGACTGTTAAATCCAAGCTATACCTGGGGACAACCAAACTTGAACCTGAAGCGGAAGCTATGATATTTATAAATATTTAATTGATTTAGGCTCAACTTAGGTTGTCCCAGAGTATAGTAAAACGTTCCTTTTTGAAAATAAACTTCTCAATTACATGAAGTAAGAATACAAACAGAGCATATATATATATTTTCTGTTTTCAGTTACTGATAACTATGAATATAGCTTAATGAGCTTTGTCATAATACAAATGGACCTTGTACAAACCTTGGTACAAACCCGGAAATAATAATACACAAATTAACACAGAGCAATATGTCGGTTTGTGGGAAATTCAAAACTTTGAAAGTCATTTCGAAAAGCAATATGCTGGTTATTTTTCTTTGTGAGTTTTCATCTCTCCAAATTAAAGAATATAAAAAAACTATGGAAAATACTTTTAATGAAATATTTGAATTACTTCACATAAATTAAGAGACAGTTATTTAAGCAAGACGCTGATATGAAACGCAGATCCCGAGTGCATTTGAATACACTACTGATTGCCATACCCATTTGATAATTTTTAGAATGCGAGTCCGTTTATAATCGATTTAGAACAGTGGTTCCCTACCCGTGATCCGCGAGTGGGTCTGAAGTGGTCAATATAACTTTCGAACAATCAAAATATATATGTGTTTGTTTTTCTCTTAAAAATACAAGTATATTGTATAATGTTTTCTTTTGGTATCTATTTTTCTACTTTCTTCTTTACCTTAATTCCTAAATATTTTAATCATAATGAATTAATTTTCATATTATTTTAAAAAATAGTGCAATTTTACTTTTTTATGTCGCTATTGGGGATCTGTTAATATATTGTATTTAATAAACACTTATTTTTTTAAGGGAAAAATGTAAGTAGAATGCTTTCACTTGCAGATTTAAAAGTGTATTTTTAATACAATTATTAAAGTATACGGCATTAGCGTAGAATAGTGTATAAGAATATAGAATAATGTGTAGAATATAGAAGTTAAGAAAAATGTATAATAAAGAATAATGTGTGGAATATAGAAGTTGATGAAAGGATGCAATTTCAAATGCCATCATTATGATTTGAAATCAGATAAATATGCAGGATTTCATAAATTTTAAAAGATATCTTATCTAATTAAAAAAATAAGCTAAATATATTTTTGTTAATACCTTTATTAAAACAAATAGTATTTAATACCTGAATTACATGTATAATTGATTCCTGGATGTTTTTTACTGTTAATAGAAAGTGGTGGTCCGCGCCATGTCTCACTTTCAACACGGTGGTTCGTGGCTACCTAAGGATTGGAAACTCGGGATTTAGAACTATAATTATGATGTCAATAGTTAAGGAGAAAAAAATTATGGTCCATTTTCAGTCAATAATATTTTAATGCATCATGTATTGAAAACATTACAAAATGAATTCGAATTTTTTGTAGTATTCGAATATTTGTCTTAACATAGACTCTGGAAAATTTGCACAAGATTTACGATACTCCTGCAGAGTACGGAAGTTTATTTCAAAATACGAATGCAATTGCTGAATATTGAACTTATGATTTCTTTATTTAATATGGGCAAAAAATATTCGTGGTATTTAACTAAATATTATCTTACATTTAAAATTAATTGTTTACTTTTTAGTAGAAATTTCGATTAATCATGTTCTGCATTTATCTTACTAAACTTATTTTTAGTAATAAATCTTTTAAAATAGTTTTATTTGAATTCTGATAACATAAAAATATAGTAATAAATGTAAAATAATGAAGCAATTATCAAATCTATTTTAGAGGATACAAACAAAAAAATTCGAACCATGTCGGATGATGAAATTATATCAACTGCTTTTACTGTTTTATTAGCTGGGTATGTATAAGCACAAGTTTGTAAATATTTACACTGTAAAAGAAATTATACTTAAAAATGAGTACCTGAACCTACTTATTTTTCTTATGTTCACTATCGGCATAGCTGTGTGAGTTAATATTACTAATCTCAGCTTCTATTCAAGCCATCTTAACCAAGCGACCTGGCAAATTGAAGACAGTTGTTCAGAAGATGGTTTTCCACATTATTTGATATCTTTTGCTTAAATGGAAACGGATTTATTACAACTCAATTATCTTAGCACACCACTTTTAACATTTCTTCTGTTTATTACTTCCTTAAGTCGCACTGGTAGTTTAACGCTCTTAAGGCTCTGAACTGCGATGCCTCAGGATCTGGGTTCTATACCCGGTAAGTCTTGGTAATAATTGTCGATATTTATTGAAAGAGGTTTATGAAGGCAGCCTATGTAGGCTAGCATCTGCCCATTTTATTAATTTTTTCTCATTGTACTCATTGAGTAAATGTCCTTTTCAAAATTGGAACTTATGTATTCGAAGCCATGATGCTCATCGAATGTACTCAACAATGAGTACATATTACTTATTTTAAGTACATATTTTTAGCAGGGTATCCAGTATTTATTTCATATTGTTTCATACAGTATATGAGCCAGGTCTCAAAACCAGGTAGATCGCCTTTCATAAATTTTACATGAGACCCCCTAAAAACGATTGACAACCATGTCATCGTTTGATTGACAGCTATGTCATGTGTCATGTTTTGTATCTAAACGCATGACTTTTAATACATTTTTAGACCATAATCAGAAACTTTTGGTCAATACCACTTTGCAAGGCGATAAAGTGCATTGGGAACTAGTGGAAAATATTTTTTTTGAATAACGATTTTGAGAAAAAAGTGGATGTATCTGAGTTTCACACTAGAGGGCTCATGTAAAGCTCACACAGGATAATCAATGAGAATTTGAAGTTTTATTACGACTTTATCCAAGATTTTGTATGTTTATATTATATTTGCTATTACGACGTATAAATATATTACTATTTATTATAAAATCATAAGCTCATAATAGTAGAAATATTTTCAACTTTAAAAAACGATGTTGCATTCCATTTTATTTTCAGTTATGAAACAACGAGCACAGCCCTTGCTTTTACGTCTTATTTTCTTGCTAAACACCAAGATGTGCAAGAAACTCTCTTTCAAGAGATTCAACAGCTTATTCAAAATGTAAATATATTCCCCATCATTTTTTTTATTTTTTTTATTTTGATAGCAAATTTAAGGATATAAAGCAGTCTTTCTTTTGAAAGCACTAACTAGCTAGACTTAGCTTCCGATCTTTTTTTAAATTTTATATCAAATACTTTATTTTAAAAAATTGTCATAATTAAATTTTGTTGAATATTTTTAGGGACAAAAGTTGGAGTACGCCACCGTCAACAAATTACCATATCTAGATAAGGTTTTATGCGAGAGTATGAGAATTTACCCTCCAGTCAATTTGTAAGTATATATTGAAAAGTTAAAACTACTTCTGTAACCAGCGTTATTCATTTATGTTATTATCTTATATGTTTGTCCTATTATCATGTCCCCGTCACCTGTATATATTTTCATGTTCCCGTTACGTGTCTATATATTGTTCCCGTTATTACGATTGTAACGCCCTCTACATATGTTATGTCTTTCCCGCTGCGCAGGAAAGCTTCAGTCATGTAACTGCCTCTTACGGTGATGCGTATGTAAGGTTTGTCCCTCCCCGAGATATTGTATGTTAGGCATATGTGATTTAAAATGTTTATGTTCTATCCTTGAGCAATTATTTAGTCAATACGCCTTATAAATGGCTCCCCAACGTGGCGCAACACCGTAAGAACAGCAATTGCATGGCTCGCTTTTTAGGTTTTCGTTCCGATTGATGAAAATGGCGAGGGCCGCCATTTTGAAGTTCGTTTCTAAACGAACTATATTTCTGTTCTTCAGGCAAGAAGGAATATCATCGGATGTTTAAGATAAGTGTTATTTTGTTTTCTGTTCAGTGTTACAAGTTTTTAATTTGTAGGCTAGGTTAAAGTTTTGAAACGCAAAGTTTCAGTTTCGAAACGCAAAGTTTCGTTTTTCAGTATACATCCTGTTTACTGTGAGGAGATAATTTGCATAACACGTATGCTGTGTCTCGTTTGGAGTGTTATCTCTATTGATTTAAATTTAACTAGTCTTTTAAAATTAAACCGCAATGGTTTGCTGTGTTTTTCACTGAATTTGAAATTAAAAAAAAACACCTTGGTTTTGTAAACACTGATTCTGACAATCGTATTCGCATTGCGAATTCAAATTCGTACGCTCGGAGAAAAGCAATTTTTCCCCCCTCCTCTCCTCGTAACTGAGAGTGTTTTATTTCTGTTCTCTTTTATTTGAAATTATTGCTGGCCTTGAAAATTCTGATTGTGGGTTTTATCTATTTTATTTTGTTCTTTTTCGGGAAAAATAAAAGAAGGTGGTTTTACATGCAAAAATAAGAAAATTTGTGTTCTTGAGTGTGATTTAGAATAGTAGATATTTTATTGGCAGGAAGTTTTATTTGTGATAGTGCTTATTTAATTTAATTAGTGGCATTAACTAATTATTAGTTATTTAATGTTGTTTTTAAAATTTATTTTGAAAGAACACTTGAATTGATTCCTCATTAAATGGAAATTGTTAATGCTATTGTTTTGATTTTATATTTAAGTACTTCATAGATTTCTAAATAATTTAAACAAAAGTGATTCTTCTTATAAATTTGTTCAATCATGTTAAAATATATTTTGGTATTCTGGTAATCTAATATTGAAATGGTACCATAGAAATAGTGCATTTTAACTAGAGATCGGGTGTTATACAGTATCATCTACACTTGAAAAGATTTAATACTGCATAGTGTTATTGCTTGAATAAATGAATAGTTGAAATGATTTTATAATGGTTTACAATAAATTTATAATAGTTTAAATGATTTAATATTATTTTAACTGATATTAATTGGTTTTCTGAAAAATAATTATAGACTATTTGAGTGCTAATATTTCATGGTAGGGTAATTGTAGTGAGTTTAAGTGCATTGAACTGTGAAATAGCTCTAGGACTTTGAGGTAATTATTTTGTGTGCCTGTTATCTACTGCCATAATCTGAACTCACAAAGAACTAGACTGAAATCCCACGATGGCTTTTCTCGCACGAGGAAAGAAGATTGACCTGGTCCGGCTGGCAATTGAACTGGACTTGGATGGTATTGATAGTCTGAAAGTTATTCAACTGAAGACGAGAATACAAGAGAGTGAAGCATATAAGGACGATTTAGAGTTTGTCCAAGCAAGGTTTGAAGAGATAATCGCTGAAAGAATAAAAGAGGAAGACCTTGAAATTAAAGATAAGAAAAGGAAGGAAGACCTTGAAATTGAAGATAAGAAAAGGAAGGAAGACCTTGAAATTGAAGATAAGAAAAGGAAAGAAGACCTTGAAGCTGAAGAAAGAAAAAGAAGACTGGAACTGGAGTACGAAGAGCGGAAAAGAAAAGACGATTACGAATTCCAACTTCAGAACCTGAAACTCCAGGATGAGGCAACACGATCCCAAGTTCCTCTTACCCAGAACGATGGTTTTCAAGCAGCCAAACCAAGATTGGACTTGCAGACGCTGATCCAGAGATTCGATCCAGTAACGAATGACATCAGCTTATACCTCGTTCTCTTCGAGCGACAAGCTCACAGAGCTGAGATTCCAAGGACTTTCTGGGCCTCTCATCTGATTGGTCTGCTGCCATATGATATTGCTCAGATCATTGCAAGAGAAGTCGAAGAAGTTGCACAAGATTATGAAAAAGTGAAACAGCTGCTTCTAAAGCGCTATAAACTCACTCCAGAAAAATTTCGTCAATTGTTCACAAAACATTCGAAATGTCAAGAAGGCACTTGGACAGATTTCGCCTACGAACTTAGGAATTACTTTCAAGGTTGGATTACAGGTCTCGAGATAACAACTTTTGAAGAATTGTCTGATCTGATGGTTACAGACCAGATTAAACGCCGTGTTCCACAAGAAGTCAAAGAGCACTTCATCGATGACTGGACACAAATAAAGACGACTACAGATCTAGTACAAAAGCTAGATGACTACGAGACGGTTCGTCCAAACAACAGAAATGACTCTACGTCGAATACCAAGAAGTGGTCCAGTCCAAGCTTTAATACTGGAAACTTCAGAAAAGTGGCGCAGAATCCAAAGCCAAGGCAAAATGAAAGAAATCCTAATCCAGAGAACAAGCCTGCCATATACTGCTATGGATGTTCCAGACCTGGTTTCATAAAGGCAAAGTGTCCGACATGCTCTCCAACGGCGAGAAATGAGAATTTCCCTGCAAATTCACTTACCATGTACACTTGCCATTCCAAGATGTCCCCTATTGCACTGATTGATGTGTGCATATCCGGTGTACGAGCCAGAGTTTGTGCAGACACAGGTGCCAGCAGATCAGTCGCTGGTGAGATCCTCTACAACCTGCTGAAGAGAAAAGGAGTGGAGTTCCAGGAGACTTCAGTAACCATGACCTTGGCAAACGGTTACCAAACTACTGAAGAGGCTTGCACAGCCACGGTGTCCATTGAGATTGAAAACAAAACAATCATTCTGGATCTCCTTGCCCTTCCAAATGCAAAAGGAAATCGAACTCTCTTAGGAACAGACTTCCTAGAAAAGTCGGAAATTGTTCTCGACATAAGAAACAAAAGGTGGAACTTTTGTGACAACCCTCGCCGAAAGGTTTATTTTGGGAATGACATCACATCGACGTCTCAGCAACCTGTCGAAACTCTTCCCATCAACAGCTGTAATCTCCGTGAAGAAGAAGGCGAGAGCTTGAACATCGAGCAAAGGCTCCATGTCAATAATTTGCTTCAGGATTTCGAGGAAAGCTTCAAACCAGGGGGAGAGAGCACGACTTTCATAGAGCACCGCATTAATACGGGAACGCATGCTCCAGTCGCTTATCCACCCTACAGAGTGTCTCCTGCGAAGAAGGAAATATTGAAAAAGGAACTGGATGACCTCTTGCAAAAGAAAATAATCGAAGAATGCGAGTCGCCCTTTGCTGCTCCGGTGGTGTTGGTACCCAAACCAAATGGAAAAACAAGACTGTGTGTTGACTATCGCGGCTTGAATGCAGTGACAGTTGCAGACCACTACCCTCTACCACAGATCGATGACCTTATCCATGACGCCCGACATGTAACTTACATGTCCACTATTGATTTGAGGTCAGGTTATCACCAGGTGAGCGTGCATCCGGAGGATAGAGACAAGACGGCTTTCACAACCCAGTTCGGAACGTTTAGATTCAACCGAATGCCTTTCGGGTTGAGAAATGCACCAGCTACATTTCAGAGGCTGATGGACAGATTTAAAAGTGGTCTGCCGGATGTAAAGATACTAGTCTACTTGGACGATATCATTGTCTTATCCGCTACCTTTGAAGATCACCTAAAAGACCTCAAGAAAGTTTTCCAACGACTTTCCCTGTTCAACTTGAGGGCAAATAGAGAGAAATGTCAATTCGCCTGCCCAAAGGTTAAGTATCTAGGTCACTGGATAACTACCAAAGGAATCGAAGTTGATCCAGAGAAGGTTGAGGCTATCCTGAAGATACCAACTCCGAAGAACGTCAAACAAGTACAATCCTTCCTACAGACCTGTTCTTGGTATCGAAGATATATTCCAAACTTTTCAGAAGTAGCAAGACCTCTTAGCAATCTTACTAAGAAAAATGTCATTTGGAATTGGGGAACAGAGGAAGAAACTTCTTTCAAGACTCTGAAAGAACTTTTGGTTAGTCCACCGATCCTTCGTCAAAGTGATCCAAGTCAAGCATACACTCTCCGAACTGATGCCAGCGGTTATGCCCTTGGTGCAGTTCTCTTACAAGGCACCGGATCTGATGAACATCCTATCGAGTATGCCAGTCGCTTACTCACTAGTGCCGAAAGAAACTATTCGACTACAGAGCGCGAGGCTTTAGCTGTAGTTTGGGCTTTAAAGAAGTATCGTGCCTACATTGAAGGTCAAGAGATTACTGTTGCATCCGACCACCAACCTCTTAAGTGGTTAATGAGTTTGAAGTCTCCTACGGGACGATTAGCAAGATGGGCTCTAGAAGTTCAATCTTTCAATTTGAAGTTAGAGTACATCCCAGGAAAATGCAACGTGGTCGCTGATATGTTGTCAAGACCAGCTTGTCAGCATGCCGAACCTTCATGTGAACTGTGTAGCATACACATCGACGTTCCCTCACATACTTCAAAAGAGCTCCGAGAAGAACAACTTAAAGACCCAGAAGTTGAGAAGATAATTCGTTGTTTCGAAAGCAATGAGAAAAACGTAGACTTCGCCAACTGGACTGATCGTGGTTACCTGATGAATCAAGGTGTGCTTTACCGATATGCACCAGACTCGGACAGTGACGAAGCACAACTGGTCATACCGGCTCAAGAAGTAAACTCCATCCTTAAAGATCATCACGATGCTCCAACAGCAGGCCACTATGGAGCCGAAGGAACATTCGATCGTATAGCAAAGCGCTATTATTGGACAGGTATGCGGAAGTTTATCACGGACTATGTAAAAAACTGCATAGAGTGCAACAGATACAAAGCTTCAAACCAAAAGCCAGCTGGTTTGTTGCAAACTCCCGTTCCGGCCCAACGATTAGAGACTCTTGCAATCGATCTGTTTGGCCCATTACCAGAAAGCAGAGATGGTAAGAAATGGATATTCATCATCGAAGATGTCAACACTCGATGGGTTGAACTCTTCGCATTACCCACTGCAACTGCGAAAGAGTGTGCTACTACACTACTAGAAGAAGTATTATTGAGGTACGGAATCCCACGTAGAATTATAAGCGACAACAGCACGCAGTTTGTGTCTGCCGTAATGCAACAACTTTGCTGCATGCTAGACATCAACCAAACGTTGACACCGGTCTATCACCCTCAAGCAAATCCGGTAGAAAGAAAAAACCGTGATCTTAAACCTCGTCTTGCAATCCTGGTTCAAGACGAACACCGATCCTGGTCTGAGAAACTGCCAGCAATCCGTTTTGCGCTCAACACAGCAAAGTGCCAATCAACTGGGCAGACAGCAGCATTTCTCAGCTTTGGACGAGAATTGCGGACGACAGACGACGTGACTAACGACATCCGAGGAGTGATCGACAACGACAATTTCGTCCCTGAAATAACACCGTACCTTAAAAAATTCTCAAGATTCACAGCCCAGATCAAAGAAGTCATCGAAACCCAACAAGACAAAAGAAAAATCTACGCAGACAAAAGGCGTACTCCGGCTCCACCATATGCTCCAGGTGATAAAGTGTATGTGACCCTGCATCCCGTCAGCAAGGCTGCCACTGGACAATCCAAAAAGTTTATGCCCAGACGAGATGGACCCTATGTCATCCTTACACAAAGATCACCATCCACATTCGAAATTGCCAGCCTGGACAATCCCCAAGTGCCCCTGGGCGTGTACCACACTTCTGCCCTGAAGGCCTACACCCAGGACCCCATCGAACGTCCTTGCAATCCGTTGCGAAAGCGAGGACGGCCACCAAACTTACCCAAAAGAACTGGTGCTGGCCCCTCGTCGGGACTACGTCGGAGCCAGAGGGGGAGGATGTAACCAGCGTTATTCATTTATGTTATTATCTTATATGTTTGTCCTATTATCATGTCCCCGTCACCTGTATATATTTTCATGTTCCCGTTACGTGTCTATATATTGTTCCCGTTATTACGATTGTAACGCCCTCTACATATGTTATGTCTTTCCCGCTGCGCAGGAAAGCTTCAGTCATGTAACTGCCTCTTACGGTGATGCGTATGTAAGGTTTGTCCCTCCCCGAGATATTGTATGTTAGGCATATGTGATTAAAAATGTTTATGTTCTATCCTTGAGCAATTATTTAGTCAATACGCCTTATACTTCATAATTCTACTGAAACATCATTTTATGCCATTCTTACAAGTTTCATTTCATATTATGAATTTATTTACAGAATGTTAATAATAATAAAAACTTTAGTAATATTTTATGGTATTTTTTAATGAGTGACCGAAAATATTAATATTAAAATACAAGTTATGTTTGTACAAATACAGCTAATATAAATAATCGCCTTAACTTCGTATTTATGAATTTTTTTAAAAAATTGCTATTGATACATTTAAAAATAATTTTAATAATTAAATTTTTTACAACTATATATGATCCGTCTAGTTTCATAATTAGATAGATCCATTTTCATAAATTTTACAAACGATGCGAAAAACGATTGACAGCTATGTACTTACGGACCTGAATCCATGATTTTGAATGCCTTTTAGACTGTAATCAGACATTTTTAGTTAATACTGCTTTCCAATGCAACTAAGAATTAATGCATTAAGAATAAGTAAAAAATAAAAAGATTTTGTAAAAATTCGATTGTAGTTTTGATTTTATTCGAGTGGATATATTTGGTTTTGAAACTAGACTTCACATATAACGTAGAGTACTTTTGAATAAGTGAATGACAAACCAACCTTTTTGTATTTCAACGACATTTAAACAATTTCTCTTTCACACAAAAATTTAAAGTATATATATTTAAAAAAATAATCATAATAAATTCACTAATTTCAGGTTCACTAATCGTTACGCTTTAGAAGATGTTCAATACGGTGATATAAAAATACCAAAAGGCACACTTATACAAGCTCCCGTACATTTGATGCATCATGATCCTGAATTTTGGACGGATCCAGAAACTTTCGACCCCGAAAGGTAAAAATTATACCTTGAAAAATATATTTTTTTAATTATTTTAAATTAACAATACAAAAAATATCTACGTTTATAACAAATGTCTACCAAAGTTTAGTTTACATATTTCATTTCGGATTTTTCCACTTATAATTGGCATAGATTTTCCTGGAAAGTTACACACAACGGTTTTAAGCTTTGGTGTCTATTTTTTGCACATTTTATTGTGTTTTAAATTAAAGAATTTGTTTTTCAATGTAAGATTACTTTTATTAATATTTGTGAAGTTGCGTACCTACAAAGGAGACATCTTTTATGATAATCTGTTTAGTGGTTTGGTTGGTAGATCAATCAATCTTAACGATTGAAATGTTGACAATACATTCATTTATAAAAATAGTTTTATTCTAAACTATTTATAGTAAACATTTTTGGTTTCCAAAAACTTTTGCTGCATTTTACAGTGATAACAAAATTAAGTTTCCAGCTATTAGGTACTTCTTAAACCATTTTTGATGTTGATTTTGTTATTCGTAACAAAAACCTCCAAACTTAAATTTAATAAAAAAATCTAAGCAATTTCTTCTAAAATGCAAAACCTTAATAGACTTTTTTAATTCCATTTTTAATTCGATTCGAGTCAAACCTGATCTTATAAAAAAAATATTTTCGCTCAGTAGGAGATAAAAACCAATAAAGAAATTTGTTTAGAGTAAAGTTTTTGATTAATCGGCCAATGAAATAAATGGGACAGGGAACTCTTAGTATTTTTTTGCTGGTGAATTACACTCTCAAAGTCAATTTAAACCACTGAGCTCAACTAATCACTGCAGACAGGGACCGACTTACAAGTTTAGAAGCCCAGGGGAAAAGTACATTTGGGGGCGACCAAATAAATTTATACCTAAACACACAACGCAAAATAACATAATCTTTAATGCAAGTCTTAAAAAAAAACTTATATATTTAAATTTAATAAAGTTATTTTATTTTAGATGCAATAAAAAATATAAAGTTATATAGCTTTAAATTAAAATTATCAATAAAGAAGAAAATTGGAAAATGTTCAAAAAAATAATAATTTGTCATATTCATTCAAATGCTCGAATAAATCAAACAGTACACAAATAATATCCAAAAAAATTTAGCATTTCAAAATAAAAACTATTTAAATTATAAGCATACATTTGTAAAATGCATTTTAATTTTCCTTGCACTTACAAACTTCTATACGAAAGTGATTTAATTGTATAAAATAGTAAAAGTTTTTAAAAAACATTGGATTTTTTTTTAAAAAATCGTTACTTAGTAAATTTATTTGTAACTGTTTAACTTTTTTAAAGCTTTTTAACCATTTTTGGAGGCCCCTTTAAAATGGCAGCCTGGGCAAGTGCCCCGAATGCCCTGCAGTAAACCAGTTTTTGACTGGAGGGTAGACTAAATGTAAGTTTTTGCAGTATTGGCCCAAAAAGGACAACGTGATAAAAAAACAGTTTCAAGAAGATTTGTGCTTTTAAAATAACTCTATGTTTGGAGTTATCTATGTTAAAAGAAATCTATGTTTGCAAATATGTTATTTATATCCAATATTTCTAATGCAACGAATAAAATTAGAACGCCCCCCAACCCAAGGGAGTAATCACTTCAGTAATTATTTGAGCTCAGTGATTTAAATTCAAAAAATATTTTTTTTACTTATCAAACGTTGATAAACTTAGAAGGTACAGGTGTAAGTTCTTCCAGAAAGACTTCCGGTAGCACTTTTGTACGTACAAGATTTTACAATTGGAATTTGTACATTTTTTTTGTACAGAATTTTCTGAACCGTCTAGCTTAGAAAATTCAGAACATTCCGTCAAGTCAGAAGGAAAAAAAACTCTATACGATAGTAAAAGTTAGTCCTACATGATGTACATAACGTCCTTCCGGAATCATGTTGTACGTTCTGAAATTAACATGTGAAACAGTTGAATGGTAATGTCGTATAAGATAACGCAACCCCTTGTTTTGGTCTGTAGGTAAAATATCGCTGCATATAAAATACCTTGAAATCAAACCTAACGCTCAATGGTATAGACACTTCACCGGTTTCAAATATCCGTCGTTACTAAATGGTCCACTGCGAAGAATGATGTTACTTTAAGTAGCTTATTCGATAACCGTTAAAGTTTAGAGGTAAAATATAGGAAGCTATACGAAATATTCTACGATCAAACTCAGCGTCCAAATCTCTACAATATTGTCTGATCTAATATGGATATTATTTCGCATTTTAGATTCAGCAGCAAACCCAATTCAGATGGTATCACCTATCTTCCATTTGGTGTCGGACCAAGGAATTGTCTAGGAATGCGTTTTGCACAACTTGAAGCTAAGTTAGCTTTATCTCATACCATCTATAAGTTCCGCTTACAGCTTGCTGGAGATGAGGTAACAACTTCATGCTAATTTATCATTTTATCACCCAAAGTTGTTTATGTTAAAAAATATTAGTTTTATAAGAAATCGCACAATTTGTACAAAAAAATATAAATCAACAATAGTTAATAAATTATATATATAACATTACTACATTTGTGACATACAGACTTTTTTGTCACATGACTATGTGAATCGCTATTAGCTTTTAACGGTTTAAGGGGACCCTAAAAGTAACAGAAAGCACTATGTTTCCCATGTTAAAATTCACTATTTTATGTATCTATGTATTATATATGTACTATATATGTACCTATGTACTATATATGTACCTATGTACTATATATGTACCTATGTACTATATATGTACCTATGTACTATATATGTACCTATGTCCTATATATGTACCTATGTACTATCAATGCTATCAATGTACCTATGTACTATATATGTACCTATGTACTATATATGTACCTATGTACTATATATGTACCTATGTACTATATATGTACCTATGTACTATCAATGCTATCAATGTACCTATGTACTATATATGTACCTATGTACTATATATGTACCTATGTACTATATATGTACCTATGTACTATCAATGCTATCAATGTACCTATGTACTATATATGTACCTATGTACTATATATGTACCTATGTACTATATATGTACCTATGTACTATATATGTACCTATGTACTATATATGTACCTATGTACTATATATGTACCTATGTACTATATATGTACCTATGTATTATATATGTACCTATGTACTATATATGTACCTATGTACTATATATGTACCTATGTACTATATATGTACCTATGTACTATATATGTACCTATGTACTATCAATGCTATCTATGTACTCGTGGAACATTTTTGCATACTCTGAGGCTGGAATTTAGCAATTACAATATTTTAAAATTTGAAAACAATACATTTACTTGACAAACTCGAAAAAATATAATTTTTTTATCTTAAAAGTGGCATAAATAATAAAATTCTTGTTATAGTGTAAAAATCAAGCCTTAAATTAAACTCACGTAAGTTGCAATGGTGTTGTAAAATTTTGCAATTTTTAACTATAGTAGTTTAGTAGTTGCTGATAAAAGGTTCATAGGGTTTATAAAACATAGTTCTGTGAGATACAGTATAAACAAAAATATCTTTACCGTTAGTTATGCCACTTTTAGTCGAACAAAAATATTTCCTAAAAATAATTCTAATTATCGTAGAAATTGTTTTTTAAATGCTTCAGAAAGAAAAAGTTTAAGACATTTAAAACTAGAATAATAATAAACTATTTTTTGAATAAATTAACTTTTTGGGTCCCTTAAAGATATTTAATTATTAAAAATTAGTTTAAATAATCATTGCTTTTTCAAACCAATTTTAGAACCTTTTAATAGTATTGCATAAAAAATTGCTAATTATATTTATTAAATTTAATTGGGTGTATAATGTTATTTTAAATACATTTTTAAAATGAACTTGAAATATTAAGCATTGTTATTTTTCAGGATCTTCAATTAGGTATCCGAATACGAACTCTTACACCTGATAATGGTGTCCAAGTGAAGTTGGAATGCAGAAATGTAGAAAGTGCAACATGATTATTTTTAAAAAGAACGTCGTGTAATAAAAAAAATGTGCCAATTGTAATGAAGATTTTTCTTTTCAACCCCAAGAAAACTTTGTCAGTTTTTAAACACTTTTCCAATAAATTTACCTTAAATTTATCATGATTATATGCTTAAATTGTAATTATTCATTATGCTAAATAAATAAGTTTATTACATTTACATATTTTATGCATTTTGATTTTTACGAAACGCTCATCTGAAATATTATTTTATTAAATGTACTAGCTGCAGTCCCGACCCAGTAAAAAACTTCTGATTCCGTGTGTAACTGTAGATTTGTATAAAGAACAAACCCACAGATACTCTTCTTTATATCTATAGCTGTACGCAGAGTGTTGGCCGATTTCTTCACAGTGGTGCCATTTGGCGGTTTTAGTAAGAAATCATTTCTACTAATTAAGGAGAGGGAATGGGAGTTTTTTCAAAGTCTCATGTAGACAGTGATCTTCCTCTAGTTTTAAATGTCAAATGTTGAAATTATATTAATATTTTATCATTTTGAGAATACTTTCGCCATTTTGGTGATATTCTTACATATATAACCATATTTTTGTTAATTTCGCGTATCTGTAATCATTTGGCAACATTGTTATTGATTTGGCGGCATTTTTATTCATTTGACGATATATTGATTAATTTGGTGACAGTTGACGGTACATTGGCGATATTTCCTCATCATCCAATCAGATGCATTGTTTATCAATCATCATAGCTAACTATGTAAGATATGTTACATTATTACAATATTAAAATATTCCATTGTAGCAGTAATGGAATTATACTTTAGTAAAAAGTCAATGGGGTTAATCGAGTTAAGAGGTGCGAAAGTATAACGGGAGTGATTGTTCGAAATGTCATGTCAGCAGTGACCTTTACCTTGCTTTGAAGGTCAAGTGAACAAAATTTCACCAAGAACGGAATAAAACTGTAGATTTTTATAAACAACAAACAAACACACTTAAATGTTTCTTTATATATACAAATTCTTCTACAATTGATTTACTTTTACTTATAAAATTTAACAATTTAGTTACAGGTACAAAAAATATTTCTCGTTGTTGAAGAATCTGACACAAAAAGTGGAATTCGATTGATTCGATGTTGTCGAAATGTAACGAAATTGTAAACCTTATTAAGTTCGCTCCTATACTATACCACGTTCATTTTAATAAAATAAATTTAATATAGTTTATTTACATAATTTTAAAGAGGAAGATGCATATAAAATTAAACTTTATTTAACATCATTGTAACAAAATAATTGTTAATACCTTCAATAATTACAATTACACCTTTTCAAGTAATACTCATTAAATTAATTAAAGAAATAAACTACTATATAATTTTTTGTAATCTTTTTTTAATAAAATTTTCAATATTTGTTATTTAAATTAATATAACAAAAGTACATTTCACCCAAAAATTCCATAAATGTTTGCATATTCTTCAAAAAAAATTTTTTTGTCCTTTTAAACTTTTTGAAATTTTTTTTTAAATATTTAAATTTTTCCCCAATTTATTTCTCAGATCCTTAGAACTACAATACATAAAAATTGGCATTAAAATTTGGTGTAATATATATATTTGATTTTTATATAAATACTTATTCAAAATAACACAAAAAAAAGTATTTTAAATACAATTTTTTTACTTTAATAATAATTTTTAAATACTACTCGTAGAGCAAATTCGCATACCAATTTGTAAAATATTCATATTTTACAATATACTTAAATAATTATAAATTTCTTCATTAACAATAAACAAAATTATCAGCACTTAATATCAAGGAAACCCAAACACTCAGAATGTCGTACCTTTAAAGTTTTCGTACCTTTAAAGTTTTCGTACCTTTAAAGTTTTTGTACCTTTAAAGTTTTCGTACCTTTAAAGTTTTCGTACCTTTAAATTTTTCGTACCTTTAAAGTTTTTGTACCTTTAAAGTTTTCGTACCTTTAAAGTTTTCGTACCTTTAAAGTTTTCGTACCTTTAAAGTTTTCGTACCTTGACAATCCAGCATAAAATCTCATATAACTCATTAAAAACATAGACACAGTTCTAGAATTTTTCAAGCATATTTAGAAAACTCCAAAACATAATTTTTGCAAATAAAAAACGAGAATTTTCCAATTTTTTGGTTATTGTTATTATTTCTCTTAAGTTAATATATTTATTTAATATATTTAAAATGACATAAAACACAAGAAAAAAAATCAAGTCATTGTGACGGTTTATTTTTAATAACGTTCATTTATATTTTTAATTTTAACGTCGGTTTTTACTTTAGCCTCTGATTTTTTTTCCTCAAAATGTGAATGACATTTTAAGTGAAAGATTAAAATAATAGCGTCTAAATCAGGATCAATATTAAGAAATAAATTTTTATATTCATACAAAAACTACCGACTGTGCCACTGTGAGTTTTGAATTAAGAAAATCTAATCTCTTTGCCGTCAAAGATTTTAAGAAGATTTAAAAAGTTCTTCAAAGATTACGTAATAAAACGTCTTTGATAAAAAAATTAATTTTTATTTCCTTTTCAGGTGAAGTTTACGAAATTACACATTTTGTATCTCAAAAGAAAGGTTAAATCTTTTATGTCTAGAAATTTTTCCTGGGGTTGATCCCCATTTTTGTAAAGTTAATCTCTGAGAATTTCTTGGAAAAGTAGTTTTTGTTAAAATGTATGTAATATAAAACTCTTAAAAACATAATTTCCAAGTTTAGTTATTCGATTCACGTGATAATAGCATTAAAATTTTATGTAAGTATTTAAACATTCTTTCCCATTTTGAGAAGAAAATATTCAAAACTTGTTTTGACAAAATACTTAAGAATTATATTATGACATCACTTATTCCAAAAACTGGATTTGATAGGTAGAGTTATCAGTAAAGTGTAGAGAACACGCCATATTGTCTATGGTAAATCCATAACTTAGATTTAAATACACAAATACTATGGAAAACGTATTAATAATTGGGTAAATTATTTTAATTTTGTCTTGATTAGAAATGTTAATATAAAGAGTGCTTGCCCCCACCTTTTGGAAATTTATTATTCTAGCAAATTTATTTGATTAGAAAATATATAATATAATGAACTCAGTGGCGTAGCCAGCATTGGGTTACTTTGGGTTAGAACCCCCCCCCCCCCATAGCCAGATCAAAATTATTTTTTTGAAAAATAACAAGTGCCAAAAAAAAAAAATCTTCTTTTTCTCCGATTTTAATAGAGAAAACACACGTCGCATTTCCTGGTCTAACCCACATGTATCTCCTTAATTTCTGTGGGGGGACGGGACAATGGGGTAGTTGGTCTGTATGATTGTCTTGGGTGCAGGCACGTCGCACCGGGGGGGGGGGGGAGAGTAAAACCCCCCAATAATTTGGAAACCCTAAAAGTTGGGAATCTCAAGGTTTAAAAATACCCGAGTTGGGAAAATTTATATCTGAAGAAAATTAATATTTTTACCTAATAAAAGCAAAAACACCAAGGTTATTAAGGAAAAATTAGAAATTGTCCAACTTGTAAAATTAAACTTAAATTCGTGTGTTTGGTTTCAGAGTTCATTGCAGACTTTCGACCGATATGACGCTAAGGCTCCGGATGGAGTTGACTAATGTAGTCTGTAGCCGACACAACGCCGGTGGCGGAACTGTGTTATAAACTTCATTGTATTTTTTTTATTGCGTCAAGCGAAAAAAAATTTTAACCGTAGCATCGTTTCCTTAAAAAAAATAATCCCACATTTTAAATATATAATAAATTGTTTAATATAAGGAGCAATGTTTTCAGATTTTCAGCAGGAGCCTAAAAATATGCTCGCATTTGCTCATTCTGTTGTTCTTTATTGTCAAAGTTATATGATATGTTTTAACGTTCAGATTATCATTTAAATAATTTTAAAATATATGGCGTTGCTCTTTATGCGAACGTCACACAGTGTTCTTTTTATTAAAATAACTTCTCTTTTAATTGTGTTAGGTGTGATTGTCTAAATCAAAATCCACTCCTTTTTATTCGAAAATCACTTTTGTTTCATATAATCCTATTGGTTTTGCCTTCCACAATGTAAAATTTCTTCCAGCTAATATTCGAATCGCCATGGCGCTTCGAATATATGGGACTGGCGCGCCAGTCCCATATAAATTTATCGTCTCGTGTCTAGGATTTCTTTTGTTATTCTGTTTCGTTTTGTGATTAACCAACCACAAAATTGTGTAATGTTGACGCTGTGCGTTTCCTTTGTGTTTTTTTATAAAAATATTTTTTTTTTAGTTTTTAACAGTTTCAAATAGAAACTTCCAGAACTTTCGATGAGTTTTTTTATTTTTCCTCTTCTCAAAAATCAGTTTTCTAAGAGGTTTATGTCTCTCATTTGCCATTTGAATTTGAAAATCACTCCAGTACTGCACGTGCTTCCTAAATTTATGAATTGCCATTTTCACGGTATGCTGTCATCAAAACATAAACTATTGGAAGATTCAAGACAAAAGGAAGGAGCATCGTGCAAAAAATTAGTTGATATGTTTAAAGTATGTACTCCTTTTCTTATTCAAATATTTTTTGTTTATTGAGATTATCGTTGAAAATACCCAAAACTAATTTTTTATTCAATTACATTTACAAATTAGTTTTCTGTCATTCGGACGTGTTACTTTTCACACGGAAACGCAGTTTTCCGATTTTTTTTAAATTTGGGTTTTGATCATTCCCAAGATTAATGCACATTCATTTGAAAATTTTTATGGGGGGATTATTAAAAAGTTATATTCAACTATTATAAATACGAAGGGCACATAATGGGAAAGTTGACTCTATTTAAGAAGGGTGGGGTCAACAGATTCTCGTTTAAATCTGTGTTCATAACCTTTTCTGGATTTTTTTCCTGCGGCGCTGCATCTCGTGCTGATGTTTAGGCAAGAATTTTTCCCGCTTTACAGATTCTACAAATCAATGTTTTTTTTATAATAATATATATTTTATACAGTTATTTAGTTTTTTTTAAGAGCAACGCCATTTTTCGTTACGATTTTGCCGCAATGCACCGTTTTGCTGCGTCACGCAACCAATGAAACCTCCTCCCCCATGTCACGCCACAGTCATGCATGATAAAATTAACCAGAAAATAATGATTATTATTCTGTTATTTTTAATTATATAATAAAGAACTATTTAGAAATTTAAAATTACTACTTAAAAATTATTATATTAATTAAAATTACTAATTTAAAACTTTTTCAATCCGGACCCACCATCAATATCTAGCTAAAGACTTAAATACCTGTAAAATGTCAGCCAGGTTTGTTAGTAATTTAAATTACGAAATGACTGAGATTAACCTGCGAAAATTAAGCTTTTAACTTATATCTTATTTATTATTTATATATATATTTAATTAATTAAAATTATTCATTAGAATTTTAATTTAAAACTACTGCTTAAATTAAAAAATATCATAAATTAAATTTACTAATTTAAAGTTATTACTTAAAAATAAGATTAATTAAAATTACTAATTCAAAATTATTAATTAAAATTGCTAATTCAAAATTATTAATTAAAATTGCTAATTCAAATTTATTAATTAAAATTGCTAATTCAAAATTATTAATTAAACTTTATTCACATTATTAATTACATTTTATTCAAATTATTAATAAAAAAAAATTAAAATTATTAATTAAATTTAATTAAAATGATTAATTCAAATTATTAATTAAATTTAATTAAAATGATTAATTCAAATTATTAATTAAAATGATTAATTCAAATTATTAATTAAATTTAATTAAAATGATTAATTAAAATTATTAGTTAAAAATTGTTCGAATTAATTATTAATAAAAAAAATTATTTGGTTTTGATCGGACCAAAAATAATTTATGAACCCCCCCCCCCCCCCCCCCCCCAGATGTTTTCAGATTTTCAGCAGGAGCCTAAAAATATGCTCGCATTTGCTCATTCTGTTGTTCTTTATTGTCAAAGTTATATGATATGTTTTAACGTTCAGATTATCATTTAAATAATTTTAAAATATATGGCGTTGCTCTTTATGCGAACGTCACACAGTGTTCTTTTTATTAAAATAACTTCTCTTTTAATTGTGTTAGGTGTGATTGTCTAAATCAAAATCCACTCCTTTTTATTCGAAAATCACTTTTGTTTCATATAATCCTATTGGTTTTGCCTTCCACAATGTAAAATTTCTTCCAGCTAATATTCGAATCGCCATGGCGCTTCGAATATATGGGACTGGCGCGCCAGTCCCATATAAATTTATCGTCTCGTGTCTAGGATTTCTTTTGTTATTCTGTTTCGTTTTGTGATTAACCAACCACAAAATTGTGTAATGTTGACGCTGTGCGTTTCCTTTGTGTTTTTTTATAAAAATATTTTTTTTTTAGTTTTTAACAGTTTCAAATAGAAACTTCCAGAACTTTCGATGAGTTTTTTTATTTTTCCTCTTCTCAAAAATCAGTTTTCTAAGAGGTTTATGTCTCTCATTTGCCATTTGAATTTGAAAATCACTCCAGTACTGCACGTGCTTCCTAAATTTATGAATTGCCATTTTCACGGTATGCTGTCATCAAAACATAAACTATTGGAAGATTCAAGACAAAAGGAAGGAGCATCGTGCAAAAAATTAGTTGATATGTTTAAAGTATGTACTCCTTTTCTTATTCAAATATTTTTTGTTTATTGAGATTATCGTTGAAAATACCCAAAACTAATTTTTTATTCAATTACATTTACAAATTAGTTTTCTGTCATTCGGACGTGTTACTTTTCACACGGAAACGCAGTTTTCCGATTTTTTTTAAATTTGGGTTTTGATCATTCCCAAGATTAATGCACATTCATTTGAAAATTTTTATGGGGGGATTATTAAAAAGTTATATTCAACTATTATAAATACGAAGGGCACATAATGGGAAAGTTGGCTCTATTTAAGAAGGGTGGGGTCAACAGATTCTCGTTTAAATCTGTGTTCATAACCTTTTCTGGATTTTTTTCCTGCGGCGCTGCATCTCGTGCTGATGTTTAGGCAAGAATTTTTCCCGCTTTACAGATTCTACAAATCAATGTTTTTTTTATAATAATATATATTTTATACAGTTATTTAGTTTTTTTTAAGAGCAACGCCATTTTTCGTTACGATTTTGCCGCAATGCACCGTTTTGCTGCGTCACGCAACCAATGAAACCTCCTCCCCCATGTCACGCCACAGTCATGCATGATAAAATTAACCAGAAAATAATGATTATTATTCTGTTATTTTTAATTATATAATAAAGAACTATTTAGAAATTTAAAATTACAACTTAAAAATTATTATATTAATTAAAATTACTAATTTAAAACTTTTTCAATCCGGACCCACCATCAATATCTAGCTAAAGACTTAAATACCTGTAAAATGTCAGCCAGGTTTGTTAGTAATTTAAATTACGAAATGACTGAGATTAACCTGCGAAAATTAAGCTTTTAACTTATATCTTATTTATTATTTATATATATATTTAATTAATTAAAATTATTCATTAGAATTTTAATTTAAAACTACTGCTTAAATTAAAAAATATCATAAATTAAATTTACTAATTTAAAGTTATTACTTAAAAATAAGATTAATTAAAATTACTAATTCAAAATTATTAATTAAAATTGCTAATTCAAAATTATTAATTAAAATTGCTAATTCAAATTTATTAATTAAAATTGCTAATTCAAAATTATTAATTAAACTTTATTCACATTATTAATTACATTTTATTCAAATTATTAATAAAAAAAATTAAAATTATTAATTAAATTTAATTAAAATGATTAATTCAAATTATTAATTAAATTTAATTAAAAATATTAATTCAAATTATTAATTAAAATGATTAATTCAAATTATTAATTAAATTTAATTAAAATGATTAATTAAAATTATTAGTTAAAAATTGTTCGAATTAATTATTAATAAAAAAAATTATTTGGTTTTGATCGGACCAAAAATAATTTATGAACCCCCCCCCCCCCCCCCCCCCTTCGGACAATCCTGGCTACGCCTCTGAATGAACTAATCAATCTTAGAGAACTGAATTCAAAATATAATCCATTTCAAAATATACACTTAGATATTTATTTTACTTCAAAACAAAATCTGTATGGTAACGATTAAATGTAAAATTAATTTCAAATCATAATTCTCGATATGCTGTAGGTTTTTTTAATTGGCTATGAAATACTTATACACTAATCAAAATCTAATTAACTATTTTCAATTGTAAATTATACGTATTTATTTAACTATGTAATATCCAGCATTTTATTTCAAAACCGAATCTACTTTCCACTACCTTTTACTTCCCAAGAAATGCTGAACTGGTAGAACACATCTCGTAAATTCCTTTCCTTTAGTTGTTCCTTCATTTGAGCAGTAGTCTACAAGAGAAAGAGTCAAACTAATGGTGCAAAGTGATTTATTCCCTTCAGAAAAACACGATGAATAATGATTGGATCCGCTGAAACGTTTCTGTTCTTTGCTGTTCTAGGGAGGATAACGGGTTTTTTCTTATCATATAAACTTCTCGCTTCTGTGGCAAGTTAGAAAGTTCCCCATATTGCCTTTCCCATAATCTTATTCAGGAATGACGAAGATTGATGTGAAAAAAATGAGAAAATAGTAAAATGTGTGGTGCAGCTCTTAAGCAACAATATGGAAATGTAAGAAATGCTATCTTGGCTTTTCTGTTGTAAATGTATCCTTATGGGGTCTTACGTTTATTTTCCAAGTGTATTGGTATATTTTGTTGTACTAGTTCACCTTGCTCTGCTCAGTAAATTTAACACATTATTATTTATTTTTTGTAATATTGTAAAATTTCATTAATTTCTAATAACCTATTGAAATTATAAAATTTTAAAAATGTGTTGATTATGTAATACACTGCCAAAATGCTGAATCTCGGGAAAGCGAGGCTAAATTTATATCATTTTACAGCCCTACGTACAGAATGAATTTTAAATGCATTGATTTTTTTAAAAAAAATAATAGGTTAACAGTAAAATAACCTGAATAAGTTAATTTGTTGAAATGCTGCTAGTCAAATATTTGTTATATTATTGTTTAAAGAAAAGAAGTGATATAAAGGCAGGTTTATCGTTTAAAGTAACTTTGTATACTATGCAAAAAAAAATATATAAATTATATTTTTATTTTTTATTTGAAATACCAAATGAAAGTTGAGTTGATGTTGGTCTTTGATTTAGTCAGAGCTATCTATATGTTTTTGTTTGTTTTTAAATTTCAAAACGACTCTAGGATTTTATGGATCTGTTTAGACTTTATTCGAAATAAGACAATAGCATATATTCTCTATATTTTAAAGTAAATTGGGAAAGGTATAATATAATGTTTATTAAATAAACTAAACATTTCATGCATGTTAATAGGAGAGACAGAGTGAGAAAGAAAGCAAATACACAACTTTAATTCGTTAGGAACAGGCAGTTTTATAAAACAATTGGATCGGTATTATATGGGGTAAAATGTATCTTAATAACATTATTTTATTAATAATATTATTTCTTAATAACATTATTTTATTAACAATATTATTTCTTAATAACATTATTTTATTAATAATATTATTTCTTAATAACATTATTTTATTAATTATATTATTTCTTAATAACATTATTTTATTAATAATATTATTTCTTAATGCCATATTTCTTAATAACTTAACTTAGAGCCTGTAGTTGGTCTTCAGTATTTGTATTTAACAAAATTTTTATAACTTTGACAGAGAATTCTAAATATGCTGCAATTTCAATTTTTAAGTCGATAGATTAAAGAGTTTTATTCAGGATTTATCACATTATAACTGATCGATAATATTATCTATCAATTATTTATTATTTGTAACAGTTTTTAATATGAAAATATGAATGCCATATTTGCTACTAAAAGGAATTATAACATCACATTTGTTTTGAAACCTTAGGCTTGTGAAGTTTTTTATTATTTCTGTTATTCAAAAATTGTGTTTATTGTCCCCTCTGAAGAGAGAATGAAACATCAAAGTTTTTAAGTTATTTTCCATTGCATGAAGATTTAAATTATATTTTATGCATATGAACTTTAAAAAAAAAAAAAAAACGGAAATAAAATTTTAATTAATTTATTTGAAATGGCTTTCAAAAGTTTGAAAAATTATCCTACTAATAGGGTCCAGATTTGAAAAGAAAAATATGAATTATTTTATGAATTAAAACAAATTGTGTACTACTGGGAAAAGTGTTGATAACTAACGGATATATCCCTCACAAGGTAAAAAATACAGTACATTACAAGTTTATAGAAATTTGAATTAAAAATTTTAATCAATTTTGGTATTTTTAATGATATTTTAGTTATGTTATGTTTCAGTATTTGTTTGCCAATACATTGTTATTGTACAAATAATTTCTATTTATTTTTCCATGAAATATATATGCTGAACATATCAAGAAAACACCAATAAATTCGATGAACACTTCACAGTACGGTTTATCTCTCCAAATCGCAAACCCATCACACAAAACCTTCTCTTGAAATTCTCAAAATCGATGGGATACAGAATCTCGTTACCTACTCAACAACAATGACCTAGCCATCATTAGTCGAGCTACATTACACACTTGGCGAAGTAGGAAAATGGCGGAAAACGAGAAAAAAAAAAAGACACTCGGGCCAGGACAATCTGCTTGCAGGACACCCCCCTCTCCAATCGAATTGATCCGGCGCCAGTGTAACGACCGACATGGAAGACACCAGACGACATGTCTCGCGCAGACGATGCATAAATCCATTCCGGGAAAAGGATTTACGGTCCTCCCTCTGACCCCCCCCCCCCCCCCCCCCTTAGCCTAATAGAAAAATACTTTCCGGAAGAGGGGAGGATCCGTTGGATGGGGCTAGACCTAAAGTGTGAATGGTCGTCCCTTTTTTTGTTATTTGTATTCTTTCTTTATTTTTAAAGTTATTTAAAAGGCTTTTAAGAGAACTGATAAATTGTAGGGATTTTGATTCTACTAAAATACTAAAACGTTTTACTTTGTGTAGGAAAGCTTGGGATTTTCATTATATGTGGTTTAAGTTTCATAACACTGATTTGCAATGCTCTCTGTGAAACCTTCAACACAGGAGACGTATTTTCGCGACATACATGGTCAAAGCATTAGAATGGCAACACGGATTTAAAACTTCCTAATGGCTAATTATTCAAAGTAAATCGAACCTTATTAATAACTAGTTAAATTATTAATTACTAATTGTAACTTATAATATCCTATTGTCGTCAGACTACGCCAAGTTTAAAGTCAATATGATATTTGGAAAGATGTTAAAATTGAATTTCAAAGTATGATGGTACGCCGATAGAAGAGTTTTTTTTATATTAAATCGTGTAAGGCAATTCCATGGTATTTATCCGGAATTTACCTCTCCGGAACTTCTTGCTATTATTTTATTATACGTTAATTAAAATAAAATAAACTCATTTTTTTAAAAACTAATTAGCTGAAAACTAACTAAACCGACTAAAAATGATGTGTATTTTACGTTTATTAAAAAATTATAAATAATAATAAAAAGTTGCGAACGGGACAAATCACTCACAAATAGAGTTGAATGACCCGTAATATTAAAATATAGCATTTTTTTTTGAAAAAAATCCCCTACATAAGCTTATACTTGTATATAAATCACTCACACTGAGAGAAAGGGGGCGCTGGTTGTTATTGATTCAATAATACTTCTACTCGGGTTTACCACTGATCTCTAACTGTAACTTCTGGATAGGGTAAGACATTTTGTTGACTTGAAGCCGACGTAAAGGCAGCCATGATGTGTCCCACTTTTTCGTATATTTTCCATGTTAAAATAAGCCAACGTGTATTGCTTTTGGCTGAGTTTTTTTCAATGTTCTTTTTAAACCCATTTTAAATGGAATCTGCTATTAAAATAGAAAGTCATTTGCAAGTCGAAGTAGATAAAAAGCAAGAGCAAAAACTATTTGTTTGGCAATATAAAAATTACTTCTATAAGAAGAAAATATAATATTTATATACATTTAATATTCCTACAATGCTACGGTAATAAAAAACACGACTAATCACTTAAAAAAAATATTGGGGCACGGCACGGCTGCTTTCAATTGGCTTCAACGCGCCCATAGAGGAAACAAGGTTTGAGCCTTCCAGCGGTTATAGTTAGAGTTCAGTGGGTTTTACTAAGATACCACTTAAATAAGGACTTAATCGCTTTGTTCTCTTTCATGCCAAGTAGGTATTATATGAATCATTAACGTGTTCCCTCCATAGTAAAATTTCGTTTTCTCCATTCAATAGAAGGAAAGAAAACGATATTTTTTATATAAGTATTTTCAACGAATTTCACAATCTAGTTTAACTTAAATATTACATATCCAATAACAGTGGCTGCTTGTTCATTAGACCTAAGGGGGCCCATTTACCGTCAATTTTTCGGAGTATGGGCGCAACAAATTTTATAATATTTTTATACATAATTTAAGGTAGAAATTACCGAATTTTAATCAAACATTTTTTTTATTAGTTCCATTAACTTTTTTTCAAATATTTTATCCTGATTTTCTTACGTTATCCATTGGTATTAGGTGATTTTTTTTTTATTTCATTTTTTTTTTATTTCATTCTTCCTCCTGTAGTCTAATATTTATTTGTTTAAATTCGGATTAATTCTCACTTTCATTTGTGTGCATATTTACAAGGAAGGTTTAAAGTTTTTACTATAATTTATTTATATTTACTATTAAATTAAGTAACTCATTAATTATGTAATTTATGGCCTCTCACTTTTCACTGCTCATATAGTATAAAAGGAATAATTGTAGCGTAATGTATTAAATATTTGTTGTGACACTTGGTTTTAAAGTCCGATTTATCAAAAAAATCAACATCTGGACCCGACATTTTCGAAAGTTAAAAATTCAGGAAGAAAGAAGCTTTGGTTAAAGTTCATTGATTAACTTAAATTTTACAACATTAAAAAAACTGCTACAAAAGAGTTTTAGAAAAAATAATTAGTTAAAGATAAATACATTTGTCATTCTACACATTTGTCACACAATCCAAGTATAAATGTGTTACAATTTTATTATTTATTTTTTAATCTCAAATAAGTACGTTACGGGATGTGTCATTCGTCATGGGATACCAAAGCTAAACCAAGTCTTATTTTTAGAGTCCAGTTATTGTGAATTACATTTTTCAGACGCGCATGGGCGCTTGTCAATAGCTAAACATAGATTTTGTAACAATTCACTTCATAAATAAAGGTTTAGAGCATAAAATTTTTCATCATTAAAATTTAGTGGCTGTAAATATATTACTAGCTGTTTCCTGCAGTTTCGCGCGCGTTAAAAAAAACTGTTACCACATTGGTTCGTCATCCGCGTTTATTAATTCCTTTTTTATTTTTTCGAAGACAAAATACCTGGTCTATTGTCAGACATCTCCAGGTACATCTCCGAATGTTAGGTTTTCCGTTAGTTTTCCCGTTGAAGCATTATGTCAGAAAAAGATATTTCGCCAAGGTAATTTTTGATTGCCAACTTTCAAATGTTTAAAACAATAAAAATATATATTAATTTATTTTAAAGTTTTTCATTGGCGTCAAGATCTTATGATTTTATCACAATGAAATTTTATAACAATATAGATACTATTATTTTTAAATGGCCATTTAAGAAATAGCTTCTAAAACCGTAATAAATGGAAATTTTAACAGAATTTTAAAATTTCAAGCTTCAGATGCCAATTAGAGATTGAATAATATTTATATATAAATTTTCAGACATGAATTTTCTAGCATTGGAAGGTAGTGGTTTGCGTGTTACAGACACACCGACAGACTCTTTCTTTTACTATTATAGATTGAATATATCAAAATATTACAAAAATTAATAACATTATTCCGTATATTACATTTATAAAGCTGACATTTTAGATTTAAAAATTGCTGATATAAGAAAAGGTTACAACAACAAACTTCATATAATATACAAAATATATTTCAACAGCTAACTAGTAGTAGGTCATACATCAATAAAAATTAATACACATACTTATAAATAATTCTAAATTATGTTAATTATTATTATAAACTTAAATAAGAATTTTAATAAAAACTACGTTCTTTAAGAATTAATTCACATTTCTAATCTACAAAATCCTTAAAGTTATTTCTCGTTTAGGCTAATACTAAGTTTGAAGTTAACTAAGATTAGATAAATAGATAAGTTGTTTTATTTACCTGTCAAGTTAGCTTTATAATCAGTACTTGTTTTTATATTAAATTTTTTTTCTTTTTTTACAACACTTAAATTGATCATGTGCATTGTTGAAAAAAGAAGGGGAAACCGGGACTGGTTGGCATATAGAGTAGGTTGGCCATCAGCCTCTGGTTTTTGCCAGAAACTTCTCTTGGGTGAGGGGCTAGTGTCGACTGACGTGACCTTTACTACAGCCCAAACCCTTTTTTCTGTGGTAAATATATGGAAAGATATTGTTAATCCCGTTACAAGAGCTGAAACTCATAAGCAAGCACCGGATTTTCGTGTATAAGGTTCTAAAATTTGATATGCCTGGTCACCTCTGCTGCCATTTTTATTTGAAAATCCTGTTTGAGGTTGGTTGGCTAACTTTAAGGCGGGGCATGTTGGCGATGTTTCCTAACACGTCATCATAACATTTCACTGTTTGTTGCTGTCACTAACATCAGCAGCTGGGGAGAGTTCAGCTGACAAAATTCCTAAAGAGTTGGAGGAAACTCATGAACTTGATCCATCATTTCATTGGAGGAAATTCTAAGCAAATCAACTCAGCAGGGCAATCACCGGGTGACTACGTTGTAGTCTTGACTATGGTAAAAGATATCTTGGAAAAGTCACTATGTTGGATGAAGAGGATGTCCAGGTTACCATGATGGGGAAAAGGGGGAAGTACTGGGCTTGACCCAAAACCAAAAAAGAAGTTTGGTATAAACTATCGGATGTAGTCAATAAAATTCCTTCGCCTAAGTTCTTGTGTTCATCTAATGCTGAAAATGAATGCTTATTGGCATGTAATGCCATTAACTGTGTTACCTACTTATGATACCAACGTAGTTAGTTTAAAATGCTTAACAGTAGGTAGGTAATAGTTACCTTGTTCTTCTCTTAGTTTCCTCGTTCAAGGCAATTTGTCATAACCTACATACTAATGACAGCGACCAGCTAGGATTTTTTTTGTTCTAGTTTGAAATACCTAAGTCTGAAATCTTGTATTAGACGGTTTAAGTTATAAAATAATATAAAAAAGAGCACAAACAATTTCTTTAAGGAGGGAAAAAATCAAGATTGATTTAAAGACCAAATTTACAACAGCTGATACTGTTTTAATGGCATATTTGATAGATAAATTGTTCTACTATGTTTGAAAATATATTTTGGAATGAAACATTGAAATATCAACACACAACAGAAGTGGTGTGCCAACCTACTCCAATGGTGAGGTAGTTTAGCCTAACTTGACTTTATACGACTTTCAAGCACTCTGAACTTCTGAGTGTTAGGTATTCAAAAATGAAAAAAAAAATACGATAATGGGACCTTATAGATGTAGTTTCAGTGGACACAGTCAAAAGTCTCATAACTAAACCTCACTTGCCCACAATTATAAAAAAAACTCTAACTGTTGCCCTAATTTTCTTCAATTCTAAAAATTAAATTAAGTACTTATGTGGAAGCTAACATTGATATACTCTAATAGCTTCATATTATAATATTTATAACCATACAGCATCAGTTTATTTTCACTTTGTTGAATGATATATTTAAAGATATTTTACCAACATTTCAGCTATTTGGCAATGATTCTACAACTAACGTGATAATCTTTGAATTACCTGATTGGTTTGATATTCGTCTGTAAACTTTAGTAGAAGATAGATTAAAAATTATAAAATAAAGTAGAAACATTAAGGTATTTTAAAAAGTGTCAACCTAAAGATTTCGCCAAAATCGATACGAAAGAATGTACATTTTCCTCAATTCGAACTTGGCTCCCTTCGATAGAGAAAATCGATTTGCCTCTTCTTTAACAAAGATATATTTCCCACGGGGTGCATATTAATAACTTTCAAGGTGCTATAGCCGTGTTAAAACCCCATCAGTTAACCAGTCTTAACTATTCCATTCCTGGTCAAAACTGCACGTGACTTCCATAGTAATGAAATCCATCCATCAGTTACCTAACCAAGCTATACTATTTGGGCCACTAACCACGACGGGAACAAGTTATTAAAGCCTCAAAACCGACAATCCGTTGACATACTCTGGATTATTCACCAACTCCCGATCGCCATCGATTATTGCCACTTGTATTCGGTAATTAAATATCGCTCTGGCTACCGAAGGTTCCATGTCGCAAAACATATATTTGGCTCGAGTTCCTCAACGATCGCCAACTTGTCCCGTGGCATCTCGCCAATATTCCATCTACTATGGGTTAAGTTCCAACGGTATCGATCTTAAACAAGGGTTTTTCATATTTTTGTTTCTTCTTTGTGCATGCCCAAGTTTTCTTCGCTGTTATTGCCGTATCGCTTACAATGGCCAGGGATACAATTTATGCCCGTCGCATTCCGACGGAATCATGGGGGAAGCTGCCAAGCAATTAAGAATGCAGGATGGAAATAGGATTTTCGCTGTCGGCGTACGTTTAATCCTTGCTTTTTCTTTTGGAAGAAGATTGATAGGGCAATGAAGGTGTTCCAATTTGTTATGCTTTTTTTTTGTTATCGAATACGTGCCATTAATAGATTGGCATCGGTTCGTTAGATGTTAGTGTCGTTGTAAACTGAAATTGAGATACTAATTATCTTAATGAAAATAATACGTTTTCAGCTATAGTTAAACTTTTATCGGAGTTCCGATTCTCAAGACCAGTTCAATATAGCACCCGACATACAGTTTTCCAGAAAACAGTTATAATATGTTTCAATTAAAATAAAATTAAACATAACTCTCCTTTTCCATAAAAAGCAACTCAGCTTTTTCATAAAATGCAAACTTTTAACTCAGCTGCTAGTAAGGACAACTACTAATATTTCAGATTTAAATCTAAGCGACAGTGATGCATAAGGCCTCGGATTTTTGCTTTTGCGAAGTATCTTGACATTGATTATAAATTATCTCTTTAAAAATTAATTCTCCAAATTTCCAAATGAGTAATTTTTGGAGTGTGCTCATAATTGAATAAACTCATACTGTATATCTATGCACTTTTTGTGTGCCACTCAGAATCGAACCGAAGACCTTCTTCATGACACTTCGATACTCTACCATTCAGGCTACAGGGATCACTAAGCCAAGTCGGAGTATTGGATATATATGAATGATTGGATATTAAAGAGCCTTGCCGTTAAACGGAAATGATATTCATTTTAAGATAAAGTACCAATTTAGTTACCACTTAAATTTATGCTATCAAAATGCAGTTTTTTTAAAAACTTCCGGATTTCTTTGCATTTTCTCGTATTTAGATAGCCAATATAAAATTTCCACACATGAAAATTTCATATTGGCTATCTAAATACTAGGAAATTCAAATAAATCTGAAGTTTTTAAAACTGAATTTTGATAGCATGAATTTAGGTGTTAACTAAATTGGTACTTTATCCTATAATGAATATCATTTCAGTTTAACGACAATGCTCTCTAAATATTCTGCTCCCTTAATGGCATTTCTGGAATAGGCCTCAGGTGGTATGCATGCACCAATCCATTAGTTAACCGCCAAAATCTAATCACCCCACTTAGTTTGTGAATACCTATTATAATATAAGAAAATTACTTTCATTTCTATAATGGTCAATATATGCAATACTTGGATAAAGCTTATCTCCAGAAATTTTAACTAGGGCCTCCACGATTTACAAAATAGATAATAACTGTTCTTTATTTATATATACTAGGGGGCTCCGCCCCCTGCTCCGCTAACGCTTCACCAACCCCCGGAGGATTGCTACGCAATCCTCTATAGTTTGCTTCGCAAACAATACCGGCTTCATACACTGTAGACAATGACAATGTGTCCTAACAACAATACTTTTTTTAGTTATATAAATTATTGCTGGCAGTGCCGTCACACAAACAAACAATACCGGCTTCATACACTGTAGACAATGACAATGTGTCCTAACAACAATACTTTTTTTAGTTATATAAATTATTGCTGGCAGTGCCGTCACACAAATTTATTTTTGGGATGTTGAGACAAGAAATTTCCCAACTTAACGATCCGAAATTCCGAAAGTGAACGATTCAAAATTCCCAACTTAAGGACGTCAGGTACCAACTCTAGTGTTGTCCTCGTTATCTGACCATTGTTAAAAATATGAGACATCGTTCCCGGGTCTATTCTTCAAGAAAGGCCTCGAACCAAAGCGTCCTTGATGTAGTAAGTAAATACGTACCAATAACCAATCAAGGACGCTTTGTTCGAACCAACGCCAGTAGTTCAATGTGCAGCTCTAGTGCGACGTTATTTAACCAGACCACACTTAACGATTCGAAATTCAAAACGCAACAGTGCTAAAAAATTCCCAGTTCCAACTTATAGACATTTGTCAGCTTTTTTATAGGTAATATTAAACAGTTATCTCGAAAGTATTGATTTATTGCACGCATGTTCCAATGCAGTGTTCTGTTTTGAGGTCTAATTTAAGTTTCATCTTAATACAAGTTGGGCAATTTCTAGTCTTCCATCTCTTTCATTTGCTAATAATATTAACTTTCCTGAGGCATAAATTTTCCCAACTTAGGGATTTTTAAAACTCGAAATTCCCAACTTTTAAGGTATAAAAGTTTACAGCCCCCCCCCCCCCCCCCCCTCAACGCAATTGTTTCTACTCATTGAAAAGCGAAACATGTGTAAACAAACAGTAGCATAAACGCGCCAATCTTAAATATGTCTGATTCGCCAACTTTTATTTATATAAAGTAAGATTATTGAGAGTTGGCGTTAATAATAATTTCCCGTTAAAATATATAATAAGCTACAGGATTTAGATTTACATACATGTTGGCATTTTGCCAACGTTGGCATTTTGCTCCGAAATATCTTTTAATAATAATTATAGTACTTCACATAAATAGTTACATCTAATTTATTTTTTAAGATAGAATTTCAGTATTGATACCATTTAAGAAAGGAAGATTTTACGAATATAACTATATTTTTTTAACGGGAAAAAAGTATATTTTTGAACTACTTAGAGCAGTTTTAATTTATCCCTTAAAATTTTACGCGTAAAATTGACGATTATTTCAGACATTTCGTCAATTATTTAAAAATTTATAAATACAAAACTAAATCGAAATTTGACAAACGCTCTGGATCATTTGTGGCCAATAGTTTAATCTATACCCCTAATTTTTTATTTATTTTTTTGTTGAAAATTGGAAGACAAGTATACAAAAATGTATGAATTATTTTCAAAATGTTCTAAAATCATGAATTTAACATAAAATAACGTCTAATATACTGATCGTATTGAAAAACAAAAATATTCATCTTATTACCCAAACATTTCTTAATAAACTGGCATAATTTCATAATTTTAGGATATTTACTTTTTAAGATGCAAGCGGAACAATGAGACAAAAATTCGCAAATTAAAATTTTCTCGAAATATCCGACATTTTTCCTTTCTTCACTATTTTTTATACCTATCTTAATGACCACATCTAATTTAATTGTAAAGATAGAACTATAATCTTTATAACATCGGAAAGATGAAGTTTTAACGAACATTAATATATTTTTTTAATAAGAAAATATGTAATTTTAAATGACTTATAGCAATTTAGAAATCACGTTTCAAAAATGAGGGCGAAAAAACTTCAAAAAGTGGAGCGTGTTCAAAGGTTTAAAAAATTTATAAATCCAAAACTAATTCGAATTTTAAAAAATGCTTACTTGGATTTCCAGTTCCAACCTATTTGTACACTCCCTAAAAAAATTGGATCTCTCCTCTTAATAGTGTTTCAGAAACTCGACGGACAAAATTACTTGTAAGCGAAATTTTATCAACGACGACTTTAATATTAAATAACTTATAAACTAATAACAGTATTGAAACAAAAATATATTCTTCTTATTTATCAAACATTTCTTAACAAATTCACTTAATTTCGTAATTTTAGGATTTTAACATTTTGAGATACGATCTGAATAACATTGAAAGAACTGAAAATTCCCCCTAGGGCCGACTTTTTCCCCCTAGGGCTTACTTTTTTTTAAAATACTAGGGGGCTCCGCCCCCTGCTCCGCTAACGCTCCACCAACCCCCGGAGGATTGCTACGCAATCCTCTTTAGTTTGCTTCGCAAACCAATACCGGCTTCATACACTGTAGGCAATGACAATGTGTCCTAACAACAATACTTTTTTTAGTTATATAAATTATTACTGGCAGTGCCGTCACGCAAATTTATTTTTAGTATGTTGAGACAAGAAATTTCCCAACTTAACGATCCGAAATTCCGAACTTGAACGATTCAAAATTCCCAACCTAAGGACATCGGGTACAAGCTGAAGTGTTGTCCTCGTTATCTGACCACTGTTAACAATATGAGGCATCGTTCCCGGGTCTTTCTTTGAGAAAGGCCTCGAACCAAAGCGTCCTTGATGTAGTAAGTAAATACGTACAGTAGTATAAACGTAAGTAGTACAGTAGTATAAGTAAAAACGCCAGTAGTTCAATGTGCAGCTCTAGTGTGACGTTATTTAACCAGACCACACCTACCTATTCGAAATTGCACAACACAACAGTGCTAAAAAAATTCCCAGTTCCAACTTATAAGACATTTTCAGCTTTTTTATAGGTATTATTAAACAGTTCTTTCGAAAGTATTGATTTGTCGCACGCATGTTCCAATGCAGTGGTCCGTTTTGAGGTCTAATTTAAGTTTCATCTTAATAAAAGTCGGGCAATTTCTAGTAGTCCATCGCTTTCCTTTGCTAATAATATTAATTTGCCTGAGGCATAAATTTTCCCAACTCAGAGATTTTTAAAACTCGAAATTCCCAACTTTTAAGGTTTCAAGTTTACAGAGGGGGGGGGGCATGCTTCCCCCCAATCCCCCCCCCCCCATAACTGGAAAAACTCAACTGTAGAACTGCTTCAACGCAATTGTGCTCATTGAAAAGCGAAACATGTGTAAACAAACAACAGCATAAACGCGCCAAGAATAAATAGGATTAATCGCCAACTTATATTTATATTAAGTAAGATAATTGAGAATTGGCGCTAATAATAATTCGCCGTTGGCAGCCAAATACACGTTGGCATTTTGCCAATGTTGGCATTTCCTTCCGGAGTATCTTTTAATAATATTTATAGTACTTCACATAAATAGTTACATCTAATTTATTTTTTAAGATAGAATTTCAGTATTGATACCATTCAAGAACGAAAGATTTTACGAACAAAACTATATTTTTTTAACGGGAAAAAAGTATACTTTTGAACTATTTAGAGCAGTTTTAATTTATCACTTAAAATTTTACCCGTATAATTGACGATTATTTCAGACATTTCGTCAATTATTTAAAAATTTATAACTACAAAACTAAATCGAAATTTCTCAAACACTCTGGATCATTTGTAGCCAATAGTTTAATCTATATCCCTAATTTTTTATTTATTTTTTTGTTGAAAATTGGAAGACAAGTATCCAAAAATGTATGAATTGTTTTCAAAATTTTCTAATATCATGAATTTAACATAAAATAACGTCTAATATACTGATCGTATTGAAAAAAGAAAATATTCATCTTATTAGCCAAACATTTCTTAATAAACTGGCATAATTTCATAATTTTAGGACATTTACTTTTTGAGATGCAAGCGGAACAATGAGACAAAAAGTCGCAAATTAAAATTTTCTCGAAATATCCGACATTTTTATCCTTCTTCGCTATTTTTTATACCTATCTTAATTGACCATATCTAATTTAATTGTAAAGATAGAAATATAATCTTTATAACATCAGAAAGAAGAAGTTTTAACGAACATTAATATATTTTTTTTAATAAGAGAATATGTAATTTTAAATGACTTATAGCAATTTAGAAATCACGTTTCAAAAATGAGGGTGAAAAAACTTCAAAAAGTGGAGCGTGTTTAAATGTTTCAAAAATTTATAAATCCAAAACTAATTCGAATTTAAAAAAATGCTTACTTGGATTTCCAGTTCAAACCTATTTCTACACTCCCTAAAAAAATTGGATCTCTCCTCTTAATAGTGTTTCAGAAACTCGACGGACAAAATTAGTTGTAAGCGAAATTTTATCAACGACGACTTTAATATTAAATAACTTATAAACTAATAACAGTATTGAATTAAAAATATATTCTTCTTATTTATCAAACATTTCTTAACAAATTCACTTAATTTCGTAATTTTAGGACTTTTACATTTTGAGATACGATCTGAATAACATTGAAAGAACTGAAAATTCCCCCTAGTACTTACTTTTTCCCCCTAGGGCTTACTTTTTTTTAAAATAGAGAGAAATATATAATATATATATATATATATATATATATATATATATATATATATATATATATATATATATATATATATATATATAGTGGCCTAGTGCAAAGGAAACCATGGGGCTTTTTGAACTACCTAGATCAGTTCACAGGTCATGTAAATTTTTTTTTATTTTTTTTATCTATAAATGAAAAAAGCGCGTTGTACAATTAATATATAGCAATATGAAAACTTTTCTTTATCTATTTAAATTCATTTTTAATCATTACTTAAAATATTTTTTAATTAAAATATCACAGCAAAACAGAGTAATTTAAATAAAATTAAATTACACATAAAAAAAAACAAGGAGTGGTGGAGTTGGAACAAGGCCAGAAAGCTTTTAAGTTAGGTGTCAATTCAGAAGAATACAGTAATATTGATTAGTCGCCAATAGAAAGAAGATAAATAAACTATTTCGTCCGTAACCACGAGCCTCCATTTTCACGTGCTGTGTTTTATTTAAAAATTGTATTCACGTCGCCCCTTATTTCTTATCGAACGAGGCCAAATTTATGGTAATCGTGCTATTTGTAACTGAGTCATAATGTCGGAATGGATCAACCAAACAACTTAACATGGTATTTCTATCCTGATACCCCATGTAAATGATTTTAAAAACGTTTCACTTCAAAAATAAATATTAGGTTTCCATTTAAAGAAATAAATTGTATTCTTGTCATCGCGAAGCCCCACCCAAGTGACACACTCCTATGAACGACTCTGCCTACTTTCCCGCTTCCTTTTGTTTGGGAGAATCTTCAATGTGTTACAAATGAATTTAAAACTGTTAATGACCAATTATCAGTTCCAGATACACTGTTACAAATTATTACGACCTAGCACCAAAATTTGGTACTCATTTAGCTGCAACTAACATTTGGTGTTTAGTTTCACCATTTTACGTTGCTACAGCGCATACCATTTAGTAGTGAAACTTGCAATAAAACCCATAACGTTGCATAAAATTAAAAATTCGAGTTTTTTCTTATTAGTTGAGTAGTAGTATTTTTGTAGAGAAGCTGGCAACCCTACATCACAACTTTTTTACTTTCTTTGTAAAGTCCACCAATCGGGCTCGAACAAGTAAACCTCTGACTCATAGCCAAACGCCTTTATCCACTAGGCCACGGATGCCCTAGTTCATCATTTTCTTTCTTGCAGGGATTCCTCGGCTTGTTGATGTTGTGACAGCAAAAATTTCGTTTGCAGTTTAAGAGGTTGAATCAATTATCGGTAAAACCTCCGATTTTTTCCGGTAAAGGATTTTTGGTTCAACCTAGATTCCATCATAATATGGTGTAATTTGCTGCAGATCTCTGTTTTGTACCAAGATATGGTACGGTACACCGTTGAACTGAAATATTTTTAACAGTGTACCAAAGGAATTTTAACTGATCAAATATATATTCTTTTAAGTTATCATTATATGTGAATATTATTTTGTCAATAATATCTGTGTATTATCATGTTTTTTTAAACTGATTTAAACTAAAACCACGTATCTAAAAATATATAGCAACGAAATATCTTTAGATACGAAAATAATAACGTTCCAAAAATATATTGACTGGCTCTATTAAAAATGTCGAAAAGTCATTACAATTCCATTAACTTTTTTTGCTTCTATTTTTATCTTGCTTCATTAAAATGGAATGTAAAAAGCTTACAAAATGAAAATAAAAATTATTTTCTTAAAACCTATTATGTCTGAATTAAGTTTATTTTTAAAAGTTTATTTTTTTTTTAAACAGCCATTTTTAGGCAGTTTATATATGAAACACCCAATTCCAAAACTTCTATTGTCCGCTTTCGTAAAGCAAATAATAAATTATTTTTTATGGAATTAAATTTTATTTATGCCCCTGGAATTAAGCAACCAGGATAAAAAATGAAATTCAGGATAATTCCAGGATATAATTAAAATTTATTTATTTTATTCAAACTCACCAATTCCAGGATAGAAATACAATTTAATATAAAAGAAATGGATTTACTGTAAGTTTTACAAAGTGAATAATAGACCTTTTGAATTTGGGGGACTCATTTTAAAACTTAGCCATTTTTTTATTTTTTTTTTTAATTTATTATTTGTTTATATTTGTAGTGAAATTTTTTCGTGGTTAATGTTATAGTTTCATGGAAGAAAACAAAAACGTAAGTAATTTCATATATATTTTTTAATAACACGAGAGGTAAAAATACCTATAATACAACATGTAATATGATAAAATTTCCATTATGAAAATATGAAAACTAGACTCAAGTTTCGAAACGGTTTGGATGCAAAAAGATAGCTTTGATTTTAAGGCATAAAATCAAAATTCTTTACACATTGAGTTCCCTATTCCATTTTTATTTTATTATTGGGTTATATCTTAACTTATTCTCAAAATATTGGATAATAACTTTCAAAGAAAGTAATGTTTGTGTACTGAACCAAATATTTATTACCCAGCTAGACTGATTTTAAAACTTAACTATTTATTTTTTCTTTCAATGAAACGATCATGGAACAGACGATGTATGTTCTAGTTATAATATTGGTACATACAGGCTCCATCAAATTTCTATGTTGACAACATTAATTCTATAGATACATCTTAAAAATAACATTTGTAAAATAGTATTTTCCATTAATGCAAATCAAGTTTTCTTCAAAAAGGTAAGAAATATAGTGTGTGTTTTCCTAAATGCTGCAAACAATAGGTTTTTAATTTATTTATTTTGATTATTGGTGAAACTCGGATAACATATTTAATTACCATAAAAAAAAATTAATTGATCTAATACTTTTTTAAAAATACTCCTTTTTTTATAATTTTAAGAAAATAATTTTTTGTTAATCTTTTTTAAAAATCTAGAAATATTATTTTAAATAAATAAAAAAAATCTTTAAAAAAAACTTTGAAATCTTTTTTTTTTTAAATCTATAAATCTTTTTTTTAAATATGAAAAAAATTATGAAATCTAGAAATCTTTTATTTTTAATTATAATTAAAAATATATCCTAATACGAGAACGAGAGCATAGAAAAAATCCACTTAGAGCCTATAAAAAATATAAATAATATATATATTATTATCAAAAGTCTTTTTCACGCAATATTAAATTTTTGCACCTTTCAATGTTCCGAAAACCGCAATATAATATTAAATTGTCTATCCACTTACAACAAGCTTAATTTCTTTTTTTTATGGAAGGGCGACATTTCTCGGAAAGGAGATTTAGTATAATATATTAAAATTTATAAACCAATCAATAAACGCAATGAAATTGGTTATCTTTAATGCTTCCTATTCGGAAAAAACTGTACCCCTTTAATACATATACGTGACCTCCCAAACGTTAAAAAAATTCAAATTAAAAAAAATATCGAAATTGTGATATTGAAAGAAATAAAAGCTATCGAAGAGAACTAGCAATATATATGCAAAGTAGAGCGAATGCTTCAGCCATTGATTTCCATAAACTAATATTCAGAAGATTTTCTTCGGGTTTTGTGATTTTTATTACCTTTGAATAGTTTTTAAAATGAATATAATTGTAAAGATCCTTTCAATATCATGCGATTTAAGTAGTTTTTATGAATAGCTATCAATATATCTTAAAACCGTTTTATCTATTCATTATTTTTTTTAGATTCTAATTTTTTTTTAAATTTATTAAACATTTTTAAATCAATTTAATATAAAAAAGGATTAGGAATGTCACATATAAGTTAAGATTCTTTTCTTTATCTGTATGAGGAATTTTCGCGATTCGCCTCATAGCTATTAACTCTTCTTAAACAAACCTTTTTAGGCTAATTAGGTAATGGATGAACCTGTTTTTCTATGCAGCAATAACAATTTTTTATAATTGAAAGCTTTATTTGTTTATATTTTGCATATAAAGTGTTTTATAGAACTAAGTTAGAGAAAACTAAGTTATCTGGAAAGACGTTAGAATAAAAAATAAATGAAATAATTCTGTCTAATGAAAAAAAAATGCTATTAACGCAAAGTTCACTGCAATAACTACCATCTTATAAAGACATGACACAATTGAATTTAAAGTTTTATTGAATACGCCAGCATTCCTGAAAATATTTAATTAGATTTTATTTACAAGTTTTATTATTAAGATATTGTATGAACATGTTTAATAAATATTTGTATTTTAAAACTGCGCACTGTTATGTTCAGTGTTAACGAAATTGTTAACCTTTTATAAAAGAACTTATTGGCTTTGTGGGTTACGAAGAGTACATTTAAAGTATACTTTTGGGTATTTTTAGCAAATTTCCTTTAAAAATTAAAAACCTGTTTTTTATTCTTAATTTCGAACTTTTATTAGCCTGCTTATAGCGCCCAATTGCTCATTATAAATAAATACAGTTCAGAAAATATATTTTAAACACATTGACAAACAAGGTAGATTATATTAAAGTTTTACAATTTAAAAAGATATTTGTCACATTATTTTAGTGGAACTAGATTCTTACAACATTCTTGTGATATTTTTATTTATCGTTTGATCCTCTAAAACAATGGTTGTTCCCAAAAGGTGGTCCGCGAACCCCCGGATGTCCACAGGTTGTTGTTAGAGGGTCCACAGGATAAAAAAAAATTGGTTAAAATGCCAGTTTGGTTGAAATGGCTAAAATGATAATGTTTTAAATAGTTTGAATGAGTGTTAAACGTACGAGACTAAACGTAATTAAACTTCCGATTGTGGTATTAACTTTTCTATATATTTGCTGTTTAAATTTGTGTCTATATTTTTAATAAAAGCTGTGTAAAATTAATAGAAATATTAAAATTAAGTTCAGGTCCCTTCGATTTCATGTTCAAACAAAATTTAAACGTATACCAGAAAGAGAAAAGACTTCCATAAGCATAAATGAAATACGGGTCTTATTTTTATTTTAGGTAGGTGACCGTGACTTAATGCTAATTGGGAATCGATACTCTAGAAACAAATCTTTATAAAATTTCTCACTAGATTATTCCCATAAATATAATACTTTAAATATCACCTGAATTTCCAAAAAAGATAAATGCAAATGTTAGTTGTCGATTCAAAACTAACATCTAAGAAATATCAGATTATTTGAAATGCATCCTTTCTATAGTAATTAGCCATTCCATAACTCTAAAACTAGTACACTAGTACAAAAGTTCTCTTAAAACCAGGACGATCCTGTAAAGGTCATTGTTACAATTTATTAAAAGCCATCATTTTGAATTCTCTAAACCTTCACACACCCTTTTCGGTCCTCCCCTTTCTTTGCGCACATTCTGGATTCGATCGATATATCGATAATGCTAGTTAAGAGACTAGTTATAGTAAACGGGGCGTCCCTGTTTATACTTTGTTTATCAGTCCATGTGCATGATAAAAATTCATTTTACACCCTTTCTTATCGCAACTTTAATACTAGAATGTACATTTTAATGCAATATGAATCACAGACATTTTGAAAAATGAATATCAAATTTTTGCAATTGCGAGGAAACAGTTCTTCTATAACCATAAGTTATCAATGTTATTATTATGGAACTCAATTTGTTAATCTAAAGAAATAAAAGACATTAACGAATAAAAAAGTTAATGTATGGTAATGAGACATTTTTTGTATAAAACTGCAGATTTATATATTATTGTAAGCTTTATTATGATATAAAATTTAAATAAATTTAGGTAAATGTATACACATTTTACAGTCGATTAAGTACAAAGTTCTTATAATTAGTTAATTTTTTTATATTAAATAAAAAAAATCGAAAAATTCGAAGAAAAAATGTAGTTTCTTATGTTTTTTTTATAAATAATACGAAATTTATTTTAAAAAAAACTCACTGTTTGTCACTGTCGTTAATCACTTATAAGAATTTCGTAAAGAATTTTGTATATCTTAATAATATTTAAATTAATAACTAGTATACAAAATTGTTACAGCATGTATTGAGAATTATTTATTCACAGAAATCATGAAAATATTAAAATACTCATAATATATTCTAAATGTATTAAATTATAAGAGAAATGTTCAACTTAAGGCTGACCTGAACTAATACGAAATACAATCAATTGAAAGCAGAAATTTCATTATGTTAAAGTCGTATATTCCATGCAAGTTATAAAATATACTAACCAAGTTTATAATTCTCTTAGATAATAGTTGTATCTGATGTGATAGTGGTTAATAAACCGATAATTACTAACTATGATTAAAAGCTCGTTTGATAAAACGATAGTAGTATAATTGATGTTTTAATGACGCTAAAACTCTTATTAATATATTCCATGAACTCATATTAATTCTTTACTTTATTCTAAGGAAAATAGAAAAAGCATATTGCAAATTTACAAAAACATACTTTTAATAAACGTTCATACATACTTAATAAATATTAATTTATATTTTAATACTTGTAAAAATATCGGTTGGTAAAAAATGTATTTATTATTGATTACATGCATTGTTTAAAATACCAATATCAAAGCTTTTTTGATTAATAAAATATTTTATATTATACTTTTAATGAATATGCTGCAATTTCGTTTGTAATACTTATTATATTTATAAATTAAGTGAGTTTATTTGTTGTTAAAAAAATGCACTGCCATTCGAAATAGATTTTTAACTGTATAATGTACTATCAAATGGTTGAAAGTTTAAAAATAATAAAAAACATTACCTTTTTTTAAATAGACATATCATACTTTATAGAAAAACCATTTTGGTTTTTCCAATATTTTATTTTCAAAATTTATCTCGTCACGCAAGTTGGTATTTTACGCCTTCAGCTTTTAAAATTTGCTCGGCTTCCACAATACATTTCTTCATACCGTGATCTAAACCATGAAAGATTGCGTTTTCTTAGAAGTTAAACTCAAACACATGTTTGAAAACACAAACATTTTATTTTTTACTTTTGCTTAAAGAACTATTGTTTTTAATCTTCCTAAACTTTTTCTGACGATACTTCTAAATTTTTCGATAATCTGCACTTGACAGTGTTGACATGTCATTTCACGAAATTATATTTAAACCAAACTTTAAAAAAAAGTTTTTAATATATTAGGTTGGAGGGAAAGTTCTGTCGTATTTTAAATAGGCAGGTGATTTTTCTTGTAAATAAAAAGAAAACCAACAACAAGTCGAGAAATTGCAGAAGAGTTTGGCATTCATCATACAACTGTTGGAGATCACATTAAATCTCTTGGGTTTGTGTTAAAGCAAAGTGTTTGGGTTCCACATGAATTAACGGAAAAGAATTTGTCTGATCGTGTAAGAATGTGTTCTTCACATCTGATTAGACACAATGTGGAGCCGTTTTTGAACAGGCTGGTTACTGGAGATGAAAAGTGGATTCTTTACGAGAATATTCAGAGAAAAAAATCTTACTGCAAACCAGGAACATCATCAGCAACAGTTCCAAAACTCAACGAAAAGTACTGCTTTGTTTGTGGTGGGACAGGAAAGGTCCAGTGTACTACGAGTTGTTGAAACAGGGGAAAACCATCAAAGCGGATCTGTACTGCAATCAGCTGGATAAATTTAATGCAGATATCAAAGAAAAAAGGCCAGCATTAGCGTCCAGAAAAGGAATAGTGTTCCACCACGATAATGCTCGCCCGCATACCGCAATAGTGACACAACAAAAAATGAATGCGTTAGGATGGGAAGTCCGTAGTCACCCACCGTATTCACCTGACATTGCACCATCTGATTATTACCTGTTCAGATCTCTGCAAAATTATGTAACGGGAAAAAAAATCACGTCTTTTGAAAGTGTTTCTAAGGCAGTTGCTGACTATTTTAACTCCAAGGATGAGAACTTCTACAAAACAGGAATTCACAGGTTACCTGAAAGATGGCAACAGGTTGTAACAAATAACGGAGCATATATAATTGATTAATATTAAACACATATTTTTATAAATGAATTCAAATATTTTCTTTAAAATACGACAGAACTTTCCCTCCAGCCTAATAGTTCTTACACGTTAAAATATAATCAGAAATTTTATAAGTGTCTTTTGTTTCCCAATAAAAATAATAGATATTTGAATAAATGCATAAATAAAAAGTTTTTTAGAATTCGGGTAATATATAAATCGTTCATGTTTTTATAATAAATTAAATTCATCTGTAAATTACATAAAAAAAAATTATTAAAATTAAAATGGCCTTTTTATATAATTTTATTGTATTTTTTTGGTTTTACAATTGCCATGTTGTATTTTATACAACCCCATTATTATAAGACATTTTAATAATATTTAAAAAACATCACAAAACTAAATAAAAATTCCAATATTACTAATAATTTAGATCCAAAAATGTAAGAATGTTTTGAAACATTGTTTTGAATAGGTAAATCAATATGTTGGCTGTTTTTCAGCTGAAGAAGCGGTTTTGTATTATTGGAAAATGCAGACATCCATACTAAAACAGTCAAAGGAATCACAAATGATGTGATCTATTGTACTTTAAATCATTATCTTTCTTTAATGTATGTACTAAAAAAAATTTACTCGAACAATAATTCATTCTGAAGTTGATGAAATGTATTTTAATGAGATAAAGTAAGATTGGAAGACCAAATAATTAAAAATAAAAATTATGTAAAACTAAAAATCTATGTACTATAATGGTTTTACTTAAAATCGAACTTTTCTGATAAACAATGCCTCTATAAGTAAAAGTCTGACAAAATAAATTCGTTTTGTTTAAAGTAAATTCATTAGGTTAAAGGATAATAGCATGTTCCTAAACGTTTTCCTTTCGAATTTCTATTGCCATACGATTAAAATTCATTACCTAAACGCCATTATTCATTTTATAAAAACAATAACATCCAATTCACTTATGAAAATAATAGTTTCAATAAAAACAAATAAACATTAAAATATCTGGCAAAATCCCTCATTCCAGTACACGACCCTGTGCGTGACGTCGTATGGAAATTTTTAACCAACAGAAAATGATTCGCTGTAACTGTAGTTATCGGTGTTTCCGAGGAGATGGAAAATTTCATACATTCCATTCTTTCCCCTCCCCCTTCCCATCCGCCCCCCTCATGAATCCCAGTACTTTTTTTGGCTCGGTACTGTTGGCAGGAAAATCCTTTTTGGAATGAAATACAAAATGTTGGCCAGACGCTGGGCGCCCGGTCGACGATAAAAATACCTGCCTATGTCAAGGACGTTCTTGGCCGACCAATCGATGGGATTCTCTCATGCTTTGAGCGAAATCAAGAACTGTTCGGAGTAACGATTGGCTGACAACGTGGAATTTGGAATCGAAAATACTTTCTCAGACAGCCTGACGGCCGGATTCGAAATGGCTGTCATTTAGATGCGTTTCGTTTTATAATTGAATTTTTGGGAATTGTCAATCAAGAGACACTGGTTCAATTTAATGTAGCTGCGAGGGTGAAACTTATATACGTCTTTCTCGAATAGCCTTCTAAACTTATAAACATCAGAAATTGGTTACTGAATTGAATTAAAATGTTGTGTTCTTATTAATACATCCGCCAATTTGTGATCATATTCGATTCTATTTTTCAATGATTGATTAATTACAAACACACTCACGATCACAGAATGAAAAATATCTTAAAATAGATCGTAAAATTAATTTTATAATATAAAAATATATGAATTACCTACATACAATGATTTTTTTTACAATCCCATTGAGATGCATAAATATTACTTACAAAATAATTACTTTTAATTTAGTATTTTTTTTTTAAAAGAAAAACGATATATGTATAAAAGGGCCACTTTCAAAGAATGTTTTGGAAACTAGCAGATGTTTGGAAGAATACTAGAATGCTATTATGCAAAACAAAAACAATTTTTTTTTTAATTTTAATGTTCAAAAATACTTTAATTTAAAAGTAAATGTTTAATTTTTAAATTTACATTAACTTGTGCTTTCAATGCATATGAGCCCTCTAATTTCGAACCCAGATAGATCCATATTTTCGCAAATTCGTTTTTTTTTAAATTTTTTACAAGTTTTTAATGCAATAAATAAACTATAAAAATGGTATAGACTGAAAGTGTCTTAATCTAGTCTAAACGTGCATTCAAAGTCAATCGTTTTTAGCATCTCCTGTAAAATTTATGAAAAGTTATCTATCTGGTTTTGAAACTAGAAGGCACATATCGCATAGTATCTTGAGTAAATGAATACACTCTTAAAATAAATATAAGGAAACAGTTCAAAATGATACATTTGATTTAAAACGTTTAAATGATTTAATATAATTAGAACGCATTGTTTCACATTTTTTAATCTTATCATTTTATAACCATTTCTATTTTTTTTAAAATTTTAATTAAAAATTTGATTTTTAAAAAGTTTTCTCTTAAATATTTCTTGAAATCTAACAGCTGAAAAAACGAGTTTTCTTATTCTCACAAATGTTAATTTCAGTTTTAAAATAAAAAAAAGAATACATGAAACTTAAAAATTAAAAAAAAAAAAATCGTTAACCTTAACAATAAACTATTGAGTAATTCACACCAAACTTGATCTCTAAACCAATTCTATAAATACATTTTCATATTAAGACATCCGAATGCAGCTAACACAAAAATAGCTTCCAGTGAAGAAATCGATTTCATGGAAATAGAACTAGCGATAATTCTTTGGGTAGGGTTGGATGATATGGGAAATTTTCTTTCTTCAAACATTTCGCCAGTTCAAATAGTTAATGAGAAAACGTTGCGTTAAGCACCAATAAAGTTCGTTTAGCGGATTTTTCATTTTCTAGGCGCAGTGAAGATGCATTTAAAATGGCGCTGGGAAATAATCATTAGTCTTGGAGATAAGAAAACGTCCAATATTAGGTAATCGTCTGCAATTAAATTTATGCAAACGGGGTGGCATCGACTTTGTAATTATGGGTTGTTACATTCCGGTTTCGTTTACAAAGTTGTTAACAAAAGAGTGTAACCCTGGCTGTACAATGTTTAAATGTATTGTGTGCGGTTAACTACTTTTCTACTTTTAAAAATGAAGTCGAGTTATGTTCTATTGAGCAGAGTTTAAAGTAACTTGTAATTTACTATGCACCAAAATTATGCGCAGTGTGCGTGCGTGCGTGCGTGAGTGCGTGTGTGTGTGTGTGTGTGCGTGCGTGCGTGCGTGTGTGGTGCGTGTGTGCGTGTGCGTGTGTGCGTGCGTGTGTGCGTGTGTGCGTGTGCGTGCGCGCGTGTGTGTGTGTGTGCGTGCGTGCGTGCGTGCGTGCGTGCGTGCGTGCGTGCGTGCGTGCGTGCGTGCGTGCGTGCGTGCGTGTGTGTGTGTGTGTGTGTGTGTGTGTGTGTGTGTGTGTGTGTGCGTGCGCGCGTTTGTGTTAAATATATAGGAAAATATATGTTTGTTCTTAAAACAAATTATGTGTGTGTGTGTGTGTGTTAAAAAACATTTATTTTTTTAAACACATAATTTACAAAAGTTAATTCGATTTTTAAGCGCGCGTGTGTGTGTTGTGTGTGTGTGTGCGTGCGTGCGAGTGTGTGTCTGTGTGTGCGTGCGTGTGTGTAAAATGTATAGGAAAATATATGTTTATTCTTAAAACAAATTAGGAAAACATTAATTTTTTTAAACACATAACTTACAAAAGTAAATTCGATTTTTAATTAATCAAAAATGCACAAATGTCATATTTTTTAACAACTTTAATGGAAATTAAGTTATTACCAACATGTCTAAAGCTTCATTACAGATCAATTTAAAAAAAATAAAAGGCTTTTAATTGATTTTTTTATAAACCATATTACAATAAGAAACATATTCGAACAATTTTTTTTAAACTACGTAATAAAATATTTACATTGAAGTACAACTATTATTTAGATTTAAGTGGTGAAATAATTTTAGCACGAAATGTTTAGATTTAGTTGTCTTAATGAACTGTAAAATAATAATTATTTTAAATTTTTATTTTAAATATATAGCAGAAAATAATAGCGAGTTTGAAAAATGTATAATTCGATTACACAAAAGCATAAATTCTTAAATTCAAATTCTGGTCCTATTTCAGTTATTAACTAAAATTTTATATATTTGAATAAAATGTATCATTTATAAAAATTGTTAACTTTCTTATAACAGAAACCCACTAATGAAAAAATATCTGTAAATGGGATTTCTCTACTAATGTAGTGGTGTACACAAAAGCTACATTTCAGGATGAAAAAGTAAATTAAGCAACTGAATCCCTGACAAATTATTTTAAATATGAATATATATTTCAATTTAATGAATCAATCTGATCTGCAAAAAATTGGTTATCCGGCTGTTATATATCCGAAATGTCAATTTACAAAAATTATACCTAAATTTTGGCGCCGATTTAAAAATACTGTAATAAGTATAAAATAAATATTTAATAGGAAAAAAAAATTTATTTATTCGTAAATTTACAAATTGTTTTTCACTTTTTAGCGTATTTTTCATAATATCAGTATTTGTTTTTAAAGATTATTTTAGTATAAATACAAATGCAGAAACCCACATTTGAGATGCAAATATGGTCAATCTTAAAATTGTTGTTAAATGTGTCTAAAACATTTATTTACTATAAATATATTTTTTAATTTTAATGTGACTTTATTAAATAAGTTTGTTATTGTTAGTAGATAGCTGCGTTCTCTGTAAGGCTGAATTTATTAGGAACTAAGAGTTTTGTAAAAAATGTTTATTCATAAACAAATATTCTTTTGTCCATCATTAAATATACTCCTCTTTAACTAAAAAATAGCACTAACATATATTATAGCTAATAAACAACCCACATTTACCAAATATAAAATTTTCATACAATATAACGTTGGCTTAAAATGAAAATCAGCTATATTTAAACCAAAGTTTTAGTATCCGATTTGGTGAGACTGGTTGGCGACAAAGTCCAAAGTTAGATAATCTGATCACTGCTTCGCCGGCTATCTGACCTTGAATTTTATCGCCAATCGTGGTCCTCTCGCCAAACCAGTCTCACCGTATCGAATACTAAATCTGTGGTTTTAATATTGCTGGTTTTTATTCCATACCGACGATGAAACCCTATTGGGTTGTTTTTTACATAAAAGTAGAATATAACAATAAGATAAAGCACAGGATTTTGCAAGCAATTACCGTCTTTAAGCATGCAAACAATTTCCTAGTGAGGAAGTATCAGGGAAACAAGGAAAAGTATTGTCAATATCCAACATTTAGGTGTAAAAAATATACTGAATGAGAATTAAAGCTTTTATATTTTTGCGCCGTGTGTATTATTAAAATAAACTTCATTATTTTTCCCAATTTTCATGTTTGAGTTTTACATAAATAACATTTTCCGTATGCATAATATCTTCCGAATGCATTCCTTGCAAGCATTCCACATTTTTAACTTTGCTTTTTAATTACGAAAGAATTCAGTTAGTTTAGTTGACAATTTTGCAGGGGTGTGCTATTGCAAATTGCGTTTATCGAATAAAGAGTTAGTTCTACAAATTTTACAATATTGCTAAAAATAACTAAAATTACACTTATTAAAATGAAAACTATAAATGGATGCACGGATATCTTAGAAAGTAACGCAACTTCAGTGTTGTCTGCACATTTACGCTTTTCACAGAAGCATTGGATTTCAAAGAAAGACAATAAATCTGGTAATAATAATTTTGAACATAACGTTATTTTACTTCTATTCACAGGATTTCAGGTAAAAAAATCATAACGATAAAACCGGAAAGTTCCGATTGCGGCCCATGGCAACCTTTTCTCTGAGCGATAAACAAATGTTTTCTTCTTTGAGAATATGGTAAACCCGTCTCTCTTCGGCCGCAATTGGATTATTACCGATAAAACATTTTCTACTAAAACTTTCTACTAAACATTAAAATATAGAAATAGAAAGTATCAATTTTATAAAACAAAGTCTACTTAATCTTTTTTTTTTTTTTCTTTTTGTTGCCCTAATATAATTTAATGTTATTTTCTCTTACTCCCCAAAGTACGTTCAAACGTGTTTTCGCAATGCATTATTAGGTAGTGAATTAATGCAGTGTTACACAAGCACGCGAGGACGAGAACCTTCACACAGAATTTAAATTTTGTTTGTCCTTTAAAGTAATGTAGCGTTGGGTTCCATTAATTGATGAAGTCTGCTCACTCCTGTCACGCGGGATGTTAAAAATGGAGAAATCTAATAAAACTTGTTTCAGAATCAAATTGAAACTTGTAATAAATACATTTCAGTACAAAAAATATGAATTCGAATTATTCTCAAGCATAATATTGTTTTGTTTTATTGCGATAGAAGAATGTTCTAATGAATGTCTAACAACATTTAGTTAAACTTCTACACTATATAAAAATAATTATTGAGTTTAAGAATGGTGTTTCGAATTTTATATTTCTACTTGTGACTACTTGTGAAATCTAATAAAACTTGTTTCAGAATAAAATTGAAACTTGTAATAAATACATTTCAGTAGAAAAAATATGAATTCGAATTATTCTCAAGAATAATATTGTTTTGTTTTATTGCGATAGAAGAATGTTCTAATGAATGTCTAACAACATTTAGTTAAACTTCTACACTATATAAAAATAATTATTGAGTTTAAGAATGGTGTTTCGAATTTTATATTTCTACTTGTGTCAGACAAAAAAGGACTCTTTTCGCTTGCAGCTTAAATAGAGCGTTGATTTATTTCTGTTATATTTTGTACACTTACTGTTATACTTGTACTGAAAACATGGCAGTTGGTGAAACAAATACAATCATAAATATCATTTTTAATATTGGAGCATTTAGATTTTTTTTTAATAATTGAAAAGCATGTCACTATTTTTTTACTACGACTTTGAAATGTTTTGTGTTCTGATATTAGTCAAATTTTAAATCCTCCTTTTCGTGATATAACAAGTTCTTTGTCTTTTTTATATAAATATTTCTTTTGTGATAAGTTATTTGAATAAGTTTAAAATTAAAACAAAAACATGAGTTTTACACCAAAATGAACCATTCTATGATTCCAAAAAATATTATTTAACTCTTTATTTAAATAGATGTGCATATATGCGACAATCTCTAGTAGCACTAGTATTCCGTAACTCATCAGTTAAAGGTTGCATCCGAGTGGTTAGCTAGGATACCCTTCAAAGAAAAGAATTTCAGAGAGAGAAATAAAAGGCACTTTAATGGAAACTGTCTTTATAAATTATAGTACTACAAGTTTTAAATTCTATACGTATTGAAATATTTTTTTTTTTAACACTTTAAGTACATTCGTAAGATGGGATTTAAAAACATAAACGAAATTAAGAGTCTGAATCTTTCGCACAATTCAAATTAAGTCAATAATGGCTATACTTAGTTTAAAGTGAAAGAAAAATAAGCATAATTATTCAAAAACTAAGAATATATACAATAAAAAAAACTAGGTCACGCACTTTATCTTAACTACTTAGATATATTTTTTTTTATCTTTGAAACTATGGCGACATTGCCGAAGTCAAACCATAAAATGGCGATTTGCCAGCCTGCTGTGACGAGTTCCAAAAAGCATGAAATATCAGTTTAATATTTTCCTGAAGAAGAATTGTTTCTTGTCTGAGGCTTTTTTTGTGATCAATTCAAAAGCATTGATCACTTGAGAACGTTTCTCAACGCAAGATTTCTTTTGAAACTTACACCAACTGAAATTTAGGACTACATTCAGTAGAAAAGAATTCGCCACTACAAAATTGCACTTGAGAACAGAATACAGGTTCAAAGATATGGCTTCTTTTTAAAAATCAATCGTATTAAAACTGATAATTTCAGTATTCCAACTTGTATTATATCTAAACAACTTTTCAAGAAATGGGATATGTATCTTTAAAATAATAATATTTAAAATAATAATATGGATACCTTATTCGAACAAGCAGTAGGATAGGCACCAAAATAAGAATAAGTGTTCCGATTTCTTTTTGAGTCGGAATATCAGCCCCTTCTGTTGGCATTTTTTAAAACTTTTTTTTAGCTAAAAATTACAATTTTTAATACATAAAACTAGTTTTTAATCATAAATTTCATAGTATTTTGTCAGAGAGCTGTATTTTGAAAACCTCTGTATTCCAACTTTATAATATTACATCTGCAGATATAGTTAAAAGGTAAATAAGATCACCTCCGTTTACAAATATTCAGAAGTAGTCTTATAAAATACAGAGTGGTCACAAATTGCTAGGTGACGGTTTTTGTTAGTGTTTATCACATTTAGCTGTATTAGCATAAAACATTATTATTGTCCAACTATTTCGCTTATGTTTTAAACAAGTCGCTTAGCTTTAGTAGCAACACTGTTGTTAACATATAGTATAAAAAATGGTTTATTATGTGTAGTAAAGCGGCCAAATAATGACCATTGTCCAGTAATTTTTATGACCACCCAGTATGACAAGACGCGCAAGTAGCAGCACAAATCTTAATCATAACGCAAGTTTTTACAAATCGCATAACATGCATCGCTGTCGACCAAATTCCAATTCCCAATCATGAAAGGAAAAACAAATCCTTAAATGGAAATCATTATTTAAACCTTCTAATCACTAGTTGTTTTCCAACACGTTCTAATTATGAAAAAATATTTAGGAAATCATTAAATTAGCAGAATTCATGCAAAAATAAAACCAGATTGTTTTAAATTAAAGTTATACTATTCATTCTATTCCTAAATTAAATAATAAAACTATATAAAAAATTAACTTCTTAAGGAAATGTAAAAAAAATTATATTCAATATCTAAGAACATGCAAGCAACTCTCATTGTTTCAATTCATTTGAAAAATAGATCATCAAATTTGTCCTTTTCAGGGCAATCCTTTTTCACTCCTCCAACTTAAAAATATTTATAATTTTTCAAATTGTCCTAATTCTGTCAATAATTATGAGAAATTAGATTACGCTATTTCTTTTGAGAAATTACTACCAAATGAAAATTATATGAAGAGAAAACTATAGGGGAAGAATGGAGAAGTTTAATTCAGACAAAGTTTCACGTTTCAGAGATGTTTTAAACATTGTTTTTACGTACTACTATTATAGTTCTTGCCATTTTCTAACTAGGAACATTGAAAGCACAATTGTATAGCTAACGTAGGTTATAGATATTTTGATTTCAAGAAAAACTGGACCCTCAGTAGTTTTTCCTTATAATCCACCCCATGAGAAAAAATAATTTAAAACATTGAACATACATTCAAACACGCTTAATTTGCTACAATTGTTCCCAAAAGGCGATTAGTGGACCCCCAGGGGTTGGATTGTTAAGAGGACACAGTACCCAAAAAATTGTAACATTCTGGGGTTCTTTTTTAATGATTTGCAACAATTATAGTTTGGGATCTCCTAAATATGCTTGTAAAATTCTAGACCTGTATATCTGTAAGTTTTTCGAAACGCAGGTTTTTTTTTATTACTAATAGAGAAATGCATAATTTTTAAGCATATTGTAAAATATGTGTATATTAAAAATGGATATATATACAAATTAGCCTTATAAGTAGTAGTTTTTTGTAAAAAAAAAAATTACTTTTAAGGAAAAATATTTTATTATGAATAACTATTTATACAAAAATCAAATATATGTAATATGCAAAACTTTAATGACATTTCTTATGTATTATAGTTTAAAATATACAAGAAAAAATTTAGGTGAAAAAGTAAATTTTTAAAAAACTGTTTTAAAATAGTTTAAATTATGAAAACAAAATAGACAATTATGGATTTTTGGTGTGAAATATTTTTCTCTTGCACATATTTAATTAAATATTTATTAAATTATGATTAAAAAAAATTAGATGATAACAGTTCTTCTTATTAAATGTATCAATAAGAGACTAAAAGTAATTTAACTTCTTATTGTGGGGTTATCTTTTCTATGTAATAGTTAGGTAAATTTGTGTCTATATTCTTAGTAAAAGCCGTGAAAAATATAAATTAATTTCACGCTTTTTCTTCCCTTAAATTAAATATATACTTGCCCAGAAAACTGGGGAAGGGGCTTTCTTGAGCATGTATGAAAAAAAGGGTCTCTGGTCCTATTTTAGTTTTAACAAGGGGTCTATGGCTTAATGCTAATTGGGAACTGATGTGTTAAAATATAAAATGTTACACTGATTGCATATTAATTGATATATGCATGAAAAAAAAATGGCAATCAGACGGCAACAAAGACTTTTTAAAAAAAATAAAAAGTTTGCTGCTGATTGTGGATAATTAACTGACATACACCTTTTTTTTTCCTATAATGTGGAAATTTATATATGCTTCTAACCAAATAAATTCCAACACTGAAAGCTCTTGTAACACAACACTAATCAAAGTTGCAAATATTTATAGATTTTATTACAAATATTTCATAATAAACTTTTCATAAATTACAAAGTTCATTGTACTAGCTTGATAATATATACAATTTAATACACAAGTATAAAAATTATATAAAACAATTTCTTCAATTAGCTACAATTAAATTATTGCCATTTAGCAACCTTTCAAATAAAGTTTGCAATGTGTGATTGAGTACTATCATATAGGACTTGAATATTGCTAGATTTTCAAAAACTAGTTAATAAAAGATGTTAACAATATAACAGAGTAACAAATGTAACAAATTCAATGGTCCTTCTAAAATTGATTGTTAAGGAAGAATCATTATTATTATATTAAAATTTAAGAAGAAAAAAAAACATATTAGTAATCTATAAATTGTGTTAAAGTTCTTACAAAAACCATTTTTAAAATAGTATCAAGTTGAAAAAAAAATTAATGGTGTATACATTTAATCCGCAAATACTCATTATTAAAAGGACCAACAGAAAAAATATTGTATTGCATTTTATTTTTTTTAATAAAACATTTTTTATTACAAACATTAGCTCTCAAATTACAGGGTTATTTAAAAATTTAACATGAATAGTAAGGATATTGCTGAAAGTTCTAAAATGGTATTTCATTTAAAAAAATCTCAAAACCTGATAATGTTATGCTCCATTGGTATGATGGCATAGCACTTTTTTTAACTGTGACATATTTATATAATTTGCAACAAAATACTTTTAGGTATAAATAAAATTATTATGCATTACTTGATTTAAGTATCTAAACACAAAAAATTATAATAAAAACAAAAATGTACTTCATTAACGACAGAGAAAAGTTAACATTTTCTAATTTTAAATACACTCAACTTATTAACTATTTTAGATAAATATTTCGAGTATGATGACAACATGTACAATATTAACAAGCTCTTTTTAACCACTAGGAAAAGTATTTTATTAATGGAAGTAACTTACTCCTATCATTTGATAAATCTGTTTAAAACTAAGTTTACCACCATGAATCATCATCTTTAAATCTAAATATGGATCTTTAAATCTAAATATGGAAGTATTAACATAACACTTGATACATTATTACAAATATGAAATAAACATTAAAAAAATATTAAATATATGGAATATTTAAAATTAAATTGTTTTTTTATAAAATTTAATCTTATATTAACATAAAAATGATTGAATATAAAAAATGTACAACTGTAACATGAAAATTCAAAACCTGAAATAAATTTATAACCTCCAAAATTTTCATTGCAATTATTATTAAATAGCTGCATAAGGGATTGTTGATTGTGTAATGTTATTTAAACAATGCCTATTCCTATGAATGGAATCTTAATAATACAAGTCATGCAGTTTTCAGCTTTACAATATAAACTTGAAACATGTTAGTAAAACATATTAAAAAATCTAGTGTGGATCTGTCTATAAGCAGCCATTCCAACTGCTAGTGCTAATACTCCCCCACCAGTAAGCATGCTCCATTTAAAAACCTGAAATGAAAAAGGAAATAATTTGAGTTTGCATAGTAAGAACACTATTCGAGAAAGTAGTACCATTAGCTCAATAAACTTTTTATATATCTTTTAGCAATAGATGAGCTGCATAGCAATTATAAATTGCCAAGAACTCTTTTTAATTAACATAACATGAGGTTTGAAATAACACTGGCATTTTAGGCTTAAAGTTAAAATGATTTATTTAAATTTTAGCTTTTTCTTTTAGGCAATTGATTTAAAAGTCAAATCAAATAGGTACAAACAGCACATGACGTATAATATTTAGGTATGACGTAAACGTTGTATTGTATTCACTTTAAAATGGAAACCTAATCGGAATATTAAATTATATTCACTTTAAAGAACAAAAGATTGCAAAATATTAAGTTGACTGTATTGAATTGAAATAAATAGTAATTTACAACCAATGTGTTTGACAATATCAACGTCGAATAACAAAAATCAGAAAATGTCAAATGTGAGAAACATAACAATAAAACAATTTTAAGATAATTAAAAATTTTGTTATTAATTAAAAAGAAATTTGCACAACCCATATGGCTTCAAAGTGCAAGGAACAAAAGTTTAAGCTTAAAAAAAGCAATTGTATAGATATTAAACTACTATTATTTGTTAACAAATATATTTAATTAAAATTCATTTAAGAAATTAGTTTAAGATAGTATAATAAATGTATTGATAAAGTTATTATAATAAAATTTTAAATATTTTAATGCATTGTCTTTTATTAACTGCTTAATATACTATTTCTTTCGATACAAATTGAATACTTGAAACCAAATCGTGTGTCGAAACCTAGTACCAAATTTAAACCACAAAAAAACAATTCACATAGGAAAAAAATACCTATAATTCCAAATATCAATGAAAATTTAAGACCTACTAAATGTATATATTTTCTAAAAAAACATCTATCTAAGCAAAAATACTTATAAGAATATAAATATATACTGTCAATTTTAAAACAAGTTATACAATCTATTTAAAGAAATGTTTCAATTTTCATTGTTTTTGAGAGATTATAGAAATAAAAAAAAATTAAATTTGCAATAAAAAACACTTGTATCATATTATCACAACAAAAATTCATTGTGTACAATTTAAGCTTTAGTATCAAAAATAAAAAATTTAAATAGTGCAAATTTAATAAAAAATGCAAATATCAAATTAAAAATAATTCAAGCACATACAGTTTCCATGTGTAAAGCCACTATTACATACCTTTGACATAGATGAAGATTTCTTGGGCCGACTTTGAGGGAACATACGTTGATACATGGCTCTTTGAGACTGTTCTTCCTTTTTCTTTTTATTTATGAGTTTAGTAAGCTCTGTTTGGATTATCTAAATAAAATATTAATAAAATGAAGGTAACAGAAATAGTAATTAAAAGCACAAAATATTACTGATATTTTAGGGAAATAAGCTAAAAAGGCAAACCAACAATTTTTAGTAATTATAAGATTTGCTTGTACCAAAACATTATGTTTATAACATTTAACAGATCAAAGCTTTAAATAGTTTTTATTTTATGTTAACACTTGGTATCGAAAAACTAAATCTTCTGTAAAAAGTAAGTAAAATTGTTGTGTTTAAATCTGTAATGAATATTTAAATGAATACAGTAACTATTCATAGAACATTTTCGGTAATTCTGTTTATTAAAAGACTTAATCTTAAGTCTTTTAATAAACAGAATTACCGAAAATGTTCTATGAATAGTTACTGTATTCATTTAAATATTCATTACAGATTTAAAACTTAAAATTGTTACATTATATTTAAATATCTCTATAAATATTATATTCTAAATACCATGAACACAAAAAGGACTAAGCAGCCAAAATTGTTTTGTATGAGAATATATTTGTGTCGCTAAAAATGATTGCCTTTAAATCTTGCTTAATATTAAAAGACAATAAAAAAAATTAACTTTAGTAAATAATCAATTAACTGTGAATCAAGTTTTCAAAGTTATTAAAAAATGTAATAATGGGCACTAATATAAAGTAAACTATATAAAAACATACTATATTAATATTCCATCCAAGTGAAATATAATGAGGTCTTATCTTTAGATAGAAACATTACTAGATGACTAAATATTCTTCAATAATAGATCTTGAATGGATATATAAAAAAAATTTAATTTAAAAATTATTTCAGCCAAACCAGAATTTGATGTAGTTTTAATAATTGATTATATATTATTAGGTGTTTTTTTGTTTAAGGATAAGCAAAATTTTCAATATAAGATTTTCTCTTACAAAAGACTTGGCAGATTTTTGTTTTAATAAATGTATAAAAAAGTTTGAATAAACTATAACTAGTATCAAACGAACAAATTCAAAAAATTTAAATATCTCTATAAATATATTTAATACATAAATAATAGTGTAGTAATTAAATAAAAAAAGTAGTGGTTTACATACTTTTGTTTGTGGTTCTAAACTTGCTGCTACTTTAATACAAGCAATTGCTTCATCTGTTGAACCTTTTTCCCCTAAAATCTAAAGTATTTAAATTGAAGTCTACAGTATTACAAACACCATTTTAATAGGATAAATGACATTTCAAATAAGCTTTAAACTGTAGTTATCTGAAAAAACAAAAAGACAAGGAAACTGTAAAAATTCAAGCTGATAAGTGAAAATGTCAATGACTTAAGTAATAGTAATCTGAAATAACAAATTATGGTGTGCAATGGATTTCACTCTTAAATGTTTCCTGTAATTCAATAATTTGTGCTTTCTATTGATTATTTATAAAGCATATTAGCTCTTATTTGAATAAAGCATATTAGCTCTTTTTCTTTTAATATATAAAAGCTAATTTCTCTCAATATGTCACTACAAAGTAAGAACTATGAAATAGAATTTTACCAAATATTTTTATCATAAAAGTCTAGTCTTTTTACATAAATTTCTAAATGGACAACTTGGAAGTAAAAAAAATTTTACTTAATTATCAAGCTTTTATGTCATTAATTTTGGCAAAACATTTTTTTGCTAATAGGAAATGTATACTATTTTACTTACCACCACAAAAAAAATTATTCATTTTAAAAAAAGAATGTTGTTTTGTTCAATTGAAGTATTGTTTTGTATAATTAGTTTGTCGTTTTGTCAAACAGATGGAATTGCAGATAAAAGCTATTAAATTACAAAATTTATTTCTTGAATCAAATAACTATGTATATTTATTCCAACAAATTCATTTTTTAACTTTAAAATACCATGAAATTTATTTTCACATAAAACACACACATTGGTGTAATAGAGGCAATTGAATATAATCGATATTTATAATACTTGCAGTGAATCATATCAATAGATGGTGTTTTCTTCCCAAGAAGAAAGGATTTAAGTGTGTTTACTTTGTGTTGTCTCTTGTTTGTGGTCGAAATGAGGCATTGTGTACCTTCACTAAAACTCTTTCTAAACAGGTACTTATTAATTTATTAAAATTAATTGTAATGTTAAATATATTTTTGATAAAGCCATGTAAAACTAAAATGTAATACACAAAAAAACTTCACTCTAGTTTGCATATTTTTGTATACCACTGATCATTATTTTATATATAAAATAATGATCAGTGGTATAGAAAAATATGCAAACTAGAATTTTTTATAATTTTCAAGAAGATGTTAAGAATTAGGGAAAAAAAATATTAAAGTCACCTTAGCTTTCCTAAAAAGAGCTTTTACATTTTGTGGCTGAACTTTCAAGACTAATTCAACAGATGTAAGAGCAGAATCATAGGCACTTAGCTAAAATGAGAAAAAAATATATATTTATAAGGTTAAAGAGGAATTAAAATAGACTTATACAAACAGTTATTCATTATTCTGATAAATATAATTTTCTGTGAAAGTTTTGGAAATATATAAAGTGTAATAGGCTAATTATATACTATTTTTCAAACATAATCAGATTTAAGTTTCCCAATTGTAAACAAAGAATTTATTCCGAGGTAAATTTATTATTCAAAGTAATTTCAAATCAATCTTAAAGAAAAAAGGTGAGATATACATACATTTCTTAATAATACATTGCTAAATTTAACATACATTTGTTATGGTTAAAACCATAATTGGTTAATTTTTAATTCCTCTTTTATTTAATTTAATTTCAGACTCCCCTAATTGTATTAATTAATTTATGTAATATTGATGTATCCTATTTAATTGTCAAACTTGTACTTGGGAACCTGCACTTTTGATTCCATTTAGGCCGAAACGTAAATTTCCCCCTTTTTCATAACCCCCTAAGAGCTTTTTAGTTGTAAATGGGGTGATAACCCCTGTCTAGAGTCTTTTCCACCCTGTTGGGTCCCCGAATCGGCCTTTCCTCCTGTATCATGTTACACTTTTAGGGTCTGGTATGTCGGTTCGAGTTCGTGTTTTTGCGTACTGGTCTTTAATTTAGCTTAACTGTAACCGAGGTCGTAATTGTAAATTCTCTGATTGGCTGAGAGGAAAATTGATGTGCTAGTTTTGAAGGATCTGGCAACGAGGTTTTTGGCGTTATATGCGAGCCGCGCGTTTTTTTCGGGACTTTTTAACGCATCTTTCGAACCCTCAAGACGTACAGGAGTGTAGCTCCCGTCTTATAAACGCGGACCGTGTGTCCTTTTTCAAAACCCGATGGGTTAATCTCGTGCAATAGCCGCCGATGCTGATGCGGGGTTAGAAGAATTACGTAACCGCCGCCACCACCCCCAACGATGCCAGAGCCATCCCAATAGATGTTGACGGGTTAACTTCAATAACCCCAGCCACCCACCGACGTAGCACCCAGAGGGATGTTCCCGTCCTCTGCCGTTGCCTCTGATGTCAGCCCTGGACGCCTCCCCCATCACCCGTCAGGCCTGTGACCCTCGCCCAGAGAAGGTCCCATCCACCAACCACCTCTGAACTGGATTTCTCTGCTAGACGACCACCACTGGCTGACGCCTTTTGACCGACCACCTCTGAAGCTGACATCGGAGTTGACACTACGTCGAAGGATGTGCCAAGTACCACCCCCCTTTTCGTCCACCTCCCAATGTTGGACACTTTTAGTATGGCCGTAGCGGCTTGGCCTTGTTTTCTGTTTTTTTGGGGCACTCGTATTGTATTTGCCTTGACCTCCTGCCACATCTCTCTCGACGAAATCAGCTGAAGGTAGTAGTTTTTAATTTTAGTTTACCCTCCCCCTTTTAATTTATTTAGTTTTAACTTGTTTGGCTTTTTGTAAGGTTTTTTTAGTGTTCCGTTCCCTTTTTAATTTTAGTGTTTTAATAAATTTGTTTTCTTTTGGTCACAATTTTTAGTCTTGTGTTATTTTTTTTGTTCAAAATTATACGATCACGCCAGGTAAATTCTTAAATTAAACAACGATTAATATTATCGTTCTTCTTTTCTTTCTTTTGTTTAGTGTGTTTTTTTAATTAACCCGAAAAAGTAACTACCACACATTTAAACCATTAATTCATTACCATTAGTAAATAACAGTGTAAAGTAGAAAATAACATACCTTAAGATGAGATGCTGCCATGTTGTTATAGGCCTTTATTCGTATATTAACTATTTCTTGCGATTCCTCTTTTGAAGTACCTGAACACTAAAGAGAAAATTAACATGTAAACAAGGTTGAAGCTTTCAATATAACAAAAGATGTCTAAAATAAGCTTTACATCATTCCATCAAGCCACATAGATTAGTGTTCCTGTTATGCGCTTTTCAAAGGGCGCCGCGCCCTGCCCTTTCTTTAAGTGCCGATGCTCCCTGCCCTTTTTAGAAGTGAAAAATGTGCCCTGCCTTTTTTCAGTATCTTCTTTTCGCCCTGTAATTTAAAAAAATATTTTCCCACAAAAACGTAGGTCTGTAGGATTGTCTTGGTATCCCAATCGTACCCTCTACCCACGTCACGTGACATTTGCTGAACAACGTAAAGTAAAGAGGCGTTTCTGAGATCTATAGGTATTCAGTTGGTTACATGAAAGATAATTGTAGGCTGTTTGTACATGTGTAAAGGATTACTTTTCTTAACACTTGAAATGGGGCAGCAGTTGAGTCTGAATTCACAATGCATCAATCCAAAAACAGCTTACTTTGAAGGAAGGTATTTTCCAAGAAATGATTGTAAATGACTCCTGTCAAAAAATGAACGCCCCTAATTGGGATGCTCTTCGCTCCCTCATAATTTTTTAAATTGCCCATTCCTATAATCAATCTTTACGTCAGAAAAATAATGAACTTTTTATCACTTTTGTCCGAATATTTGCGATCTTCGTCAAACGAGGATATCACACGAAATTTAAGATGGTTATAACTCTTCATTTCGTTTACCTCTGACGAATGCAACTTCCAGATGGCACTCTTTTAAGAATTTTTTCATTCATAAAAAACCTTAAAATTGTAGAAATTCACTAAACGCGATCTGCTGCGATCTCTTTTGAAAGACTTACAATCCTTTTGCATCTGATGAATAAATGTTTATACTTCACCACTTTCTATTTCATCATGATTTAATTTGCACTACATAACAAAATTGCATTAAATTTTTCAAAAATATAATTAAATTTACGGAATTGAAGTTTAGGACTTGTCATTTGGAGTTATAAAAATTGATTTTTGGAAGAAGCTTGTTTCTTTTTGTTTGGTTGGTATTAATGTTCTAATTTGTTTTACTGCTAATATATTTTGTTAATTTTTTTTTTATTTTAAACTTCTCTCTCTTCCTCATTTATGAAATTTGAGATAGTAAAAACTTTTTAACAAGGAACTTTAGAAAAATTTAAGAATTTCAAAATTTTCTTTTTTGAAATTTTTTTAAAAAAAACACTATTATTAGAGATTTTTTATGTAATGAGTTTATGGTGCAGTTTTTTTAAATTTTTAAAATTTTATTTTTTGTGAAATTTTAAACATTTCTAAAAGACATACTAAATTATACAAACTTTGGAAAAGCTTTTAGAAAAGAGAAAATTCTGGTCCTCTTGAAAAAAATCCAGTTAAAGCTAAGGAAAGTGCCCTTTCAGTCAAATGAAAAAGTGCCCTTTTTGATAAATCCCTCCTGCCCTTTTTTAAAACTATGTGAACACTAACATAGATTATATCAGTGGCGGATTTAACGGGCGGCAAATGGACAGTTGCCGCCTGGGCCCCCTTGTCTTGGGTCCATTTTGGGCCCCCCGACTCCAAAAATTAGAAAAGGGAGGAAGAGAAATAATTTTTTCTTTTCTTTTTTAACATATTTTAATTTTACTAAACATTTCACCGAAATTATCTGTTTGGATTTCTTTATCGTTATGCATACGAGTAGACAGGTGCCCCTTCTTCAACGGGCCCGGACCCATTCCTCCTCTTTACCTCCATTATCGAATAAGTCCGTGCAAACGGACCCCAAATCGTAAGTCCCCAAATCATCTACGACGCGGGGGCAGGGCCCTGCTTTTGTAAACAGACCAAACGTGGGGCCTCTTACGAGACGCAGGGCACTGTGCGAAGGTAGCTGCGAGAATCCATGAACTATGATTTAGATTTAAGAATTATAATATTTTTAATAGATTTTAAGATTATTATTATTTAGGAGTGGGGCTAAACAACGACTCTCGAAAATTAAACTCTGAGTTTAAGTGCATAGAGCATCATGAGAACGACAGTTTCTAATCATTATTTAAAATATTTATTTTAAAATAAAAAATGTAGCAAAACGGTCTAATCTAAATATTTTTTTTAAAAAAGGGGTTTAGAAATTAAAAGACAGATTAAGTTTTTTCTTGTTGGCAAAAGGCAACCAATCCAAAGCACGGGACCCTGTGTCACAGCGCTAAGGGGGGGGGGGGGGGGGGGGGGGGGGGGAAGGTGAGAGTATTCATTTACAGAAGTTACAATTTTATAGTATTCCCCTATGCTATAAAATATATAACACTTATCAAACACGTATCTAGAAACTCGAATTGATGCTTTAGAGTCTATTTAAAAGCGTAAGAAAAATCGTTGAAAATATTTCATTTAATAAACTATGAAGTTTGGGTTGAACAGGGCCTAATTTATCATTAAGCACGTTAGTCTGGAGCTAAGAGCCCTGGATGTATGAGCCTAACTTTTATTGTAGGAAAATTGCCTATGTTTTTTAAAATGCGTTTACTGCAATTTTGCATAGCTTTACAGCAATTTTTCCAAAAACGTTGTAATTTCTTGTTTTTTAAAAGAATAATTAACTGTATATGTGGGATTTTTTAATTATTTTAATCCATTTTTTGCGAGAGTAATGGCCCCTATCAGTGCTTTTGTGCCTATAGTAATGAATTTTTTTAATCAATCCCGGGCATATGCTTAGGGGGGCTAGAGGTCTAGAGCCCCCTTCAAGAAATATTTTGAAGGGGCTGAGTCTCCCTCCCTAATATAATAATCCTCTCTACCTTTTTTTTTTAAAAAAAAAATCTCATTTTAAATACCAATTGTAGGAATAGAGAATTTGTACAAAAATCCGCCTTGGAAAGGAAACCCTTGTTAATTCTCAAACGTGTTTTACGTGCGCATGGAATGGGAAAGAGGTCGTTTTGAAAAGAACAGGAGAAGAATGAATTGTCGTAGCTTTGACAATGAAATCGCTTGCAAACCTTTTTCAATAGTTTCCTTTCGAAGACGATTTGTATGTATCATTAGTCAAATGCCCTTTTGTCCAAACAGGTGTCCAAAGCACCTCTCAAGACATATGTGAAGGGCCACAAAGGACTGCTTTTCGGGGAATTGTAATGGTCCACTTCGCTTCGTCCTCTACTGTTTGTAATTAGTGACACTTGGCCGTACTGGTTGATAGATGCTCTTTCCATTGTGACATGAGTATTGCCATTTTATGCTTGTGGAGGTTTAGAATGGACTACACTACAACTATATTGTCCCGTGAGGTCGTAGGGGGCTACTTGAAAAAAAAATACCTAATTTATGAGATCGAACAGCTTCCATTTCACAGCTTCTTGAGTAAGACGGTAAATTTAGGAAGTAATTTTTTTAGTATTAATAACAAATGTAGGAGTTTTTTAAATCAGCATATTTTACTGTTTTGCAAGTAAGTAAATATTTCTATATTCTAAAAATCAATTACAAATCACAACATCTTTCCTAATGAAATGGGCTTTTGTAATTATGTTAATCAATTGGCAGTGACTCTAATTAAAATGTTTGTTTTTGCTATACACCATTAAGTCAATAACACTAAGAATGTTTATGTATAGAAATAAGTCGAAGCTCATTTTAATCTTGAATAATATATAAATTACAATTAATAAAAGCAATTTCAATGTAGCGAATTATTGCAAATACTAGGAAAATACGGTTTATATAAAGTCTAGATTTCTAATGGTTTTATTGCATCAATTGAATAATTATATATTCAACAATTTATTATTTATTTCATTTGTTAACAATTTATTATTTATTTCATTTGCTAATATTTAAATTGATAATTTATATTTATTCAAAACATTATCCAATGAAACTTTTCTTGTACTCAATAAACTATGACGCATGCAAAATCGTATATATTTTTTTATATTACTAACTTTTTATGTTTCCTAAAAGCAAAAAAAGTTTAAGTTTGAAAACTATTTATAAAATTTATCCATTTAAGTAGCTGAAATAAACATAATTTCAGATATTTATATGAATATCTACAACACTTCGTTAAAAATGTAAAACGTAAATATAAGAATAATGTAAAAAAAAAAGATTATAGCATTTTAAATATCGAAAAATCTATTGCAAATAAAATTAACTTAAAATCAACAATAGAAATTTTTTCTGAACAAAAAGCAAGGCGAGGCTGCAATATTAAAGTGTAAAATTTGAATATATAATAGTATGTAAACTTTTTTTAATATTAGTAAATATATTTTAAATGTTATTATAATTGTTTTGTGCTTGAAGCTATTATTTTTGTTAATATTATAGAAAAGGATGATTTAGGAACAAACATTCAAATTGTGTTTTGTCACATTAAAGTGAGCCTATAGAATTTGAGAAGTTCGTGGGAAAAACCGCAAATAACTTTTTCTTACTATATTGACTGATTCCAAACTTTGCTAGATGAATTCAAAGGATAAAACGAGTTTTGGACAAAGAAAATAGTTAAGTTCTACAGAAAATTTCGGAAGCAAGTTCAAAAGATGTAATAATCCTATTTTTAGAAATTTTAGAAAAAAAACACGTTTTTTGAATGTTTGCTCCTAAATTATTTATTAGAAAACGGGCCCCCTTCAAACATTTTTGCCGCCTGGTCCTTTTGTCTTAAATCCGCCACTGGATTATATACAAGAAAACAAAGAAATTAACATAATGCCCTTTTACATAACAAAAAGTGCCCTTTTTGATAAATCCCCCCCTGCCCTTTTTTAAAACTATGTGAACACTAACATAGATTATATACAAGAATACAAAGAAATTAACATAATTACTCATAGGTCAAACCCTCCCGTAAGTCAGGTTAAAAAAATTAATTTAATTGCCTTACAACTTAATTAATCATATTTACTGTTTAGCAGAAACCTATTTGATTACTAAAAAATTTATGTATATTTCTTTAACCTTTTCACATGGGCTCCGTGAAAGAAAACTTGCCCTGCCTGTGGGCTAATTCCTAAACGAGGTAGGGGGAGAGAAAATGATGCTTTGGGAGGCAAGACAAAAAGTTTTCATAGCATTCTGGGTAAAACGACTTGCCTTACAATAAGAGGCATGTAACTGTCCGACAGGAGGTAACAATTCTTCCTCAAAACAGGTAGAATCGCAGATGAGGGTAGAGTCACCAAAGGTTGAAAAACTGAAAAGCCCAGCTGAAGACGATCTGTAGAAATCATCTAATGATCGCAAACAGCACAATTCAGACCCCACATGTTTTAAAAATTCTTCCCCCCCCCCCCCCCCCCCCCATCAGTGGTCAAATTTGTCCCAAGCCTCTTACTAGACCTATAAAATCTATGGGACACATACTGTACTAAAACATATAATTGATAAGGTACAATTTTAGCCAATATATTCAAAATTAGGTTTCAAATCAAAATAAAATTTCAGTTACTTACATCTCGCACTCCATCTAAATACTCAACTGCTCTAAAAAAAAAAGATAGTCTTATAAGATTCATAAAAAAATGTAATCCTAATATTTTTGGCGGCAAGTATAATAAAACAATATTAAACTAAAATTACTACATTAAAGTTAAATTAGAAAACTATATATGCATAACAGTAATAAAATATCGATAAATTAAAAAGAAGCAAAAAGATGTGGACAAACAGTATTTATTAGGAAATATGTGTGCAAGTCAGATACAAATCTATGTGCTAATAAAAAAATTGTCTGCAAAATCACAGAACTTTCAGTTACACATTTCTATTAATAAATGTCGTTAATCAGTTTTATTTTCCTTGAAATGTGTATAAAATATTTTCCTACTATCCCTCAGATATACTATGAATGTCAGTCCGCTAATATAATGAGTAGTACTGTGAACCTGGACAACTTTGCTGGTTTTTTAAAAAGATTATATATATGGCACCCTGCAAAGTTCTTTAACCAACTAATAGAGGCAATTGAATGATTGGTTGGCTCAAGAACTTGACAGGGCACCAAACAAACTTTTTTTAAAAAAAACGACAGTTGTCCCTCTTGGCAAAGTTGTCTGGGTTGATGGTAATAAATATATAAGACTGAGGTAGTTCTTAACAATTATTTGGATGTAGTTTCTTGTTTGATGATTTATTCATGATCTTTAACTTGTTTCATGATCTTTAACTAAATTGAAGGTTAACACACTAAATATTTTAATATTTCTTTTTGAACATTCATTATAGAGGGTGAAGACAGTTAATTAAAATAAACTCGGCTATTTTTAATTTTTTTTTATATTAAATAGGTCATAAAAATAAATTTTTTAATTAATCAAATTTGAATATATCCTATAACTATCTTGTAAAAATAGTAAACTTAGTTTAAAAAACAAAATGTCATGCTTCAAAGAGTGCAAATATTTGGTAAATATGAATTACCAGCAGTTATAACTTGATAAGAGCATCTGTTGATAATAAAGCCTTATGCAACAGAACTTTCAATAAATCCAGAGGGTTAGTAAGTTTGTTTAAAACCCTTATTTAATTCTGTCCAAAGGTTAATGGGATTTTGAGTTTTTTTTATGATATATCAATAAACTCAATGAAAATATTACGTTATGGAACTTTTAATTTTGCTGTTTTCAGTTTTGGGGATATGTACTGTCAGCACACAACAAGAAACTCTTAATTGGCCATAGAAGATAAAAATATCGAAATCTACTTTAGCTAGGATTGATTATTCAGTCATATTCAATTATGTGGTTTATAAGCATAAAGGAGAGATTGGTTAGACTAAATGTTACACTAAAAACATATCACGAATTTTAAACACATACCTTTCATAACAATGGATAGATTCAAGGTATTCACCACGTTCATAAAAATAATTTCCAACTTTTCGTTTTTCATTTCTAAAATGTGATAAAAGTAAAGCAAATTAGAATAAAAAAGAACAGAATTGTAGTTTAAAAAAAAAAAAATGCCATAATAGATTACTTTATTGTTTCAACTCAACCATTCTTGCAACTTTAATCACTAACATTAATGTAAAATAAGATATACACCAAAACAGAGAGAAACATACAAAACCCAATGACAAAAATCAAAACAAGTTGGGTGGTAGTAAACTTGTACAAACATTATTATTTAACTACATGTTAATGAGAAAATTTCACATTGAGTTACAATACTCAAAAGGTTTAATGTATAACACTATCACAATCAACATATATTATTTTAAAAGTTTAGGAGACAAAGAAAATAAATAATCCAATGGAATATTTATGCAGTATTGCGTATAATTTTCCAATATATCATATTTTACATATATTTGTCATTTGTGCAAAAAATGTAAACTTTGTTTTCTTTAAAGCAATAAAAAAAATTATGAAATATTTAAAACATTTTTTAGCGGTCAATAAATAATGATAATTATATATATGCAAAAATACAGAATATTTAGCCCTTTAATTTTAGCCAGCTCTGCTCAGCATGATTGATATAGACAGTAATTATGAATAATTTTTTTTGTTATTCAGACAATCCAGTTTTAGGATATACAGTAGGTGTATTGTCAAGGTGTGACAAATTATGTGAATTACTACATTTAGTAACTTAAGTACTCTTCTTATACCAATTTCTAACTTTAAAATCCTTACAGCACATACCCAAAGATTAACCTTTGTTTTATTGTAAGACTGTCATAATCAGGATTTTGTATATCTTTCAGCTCTATATCACACTCAATATCTGCATTCCCAGGTATATTAGGTGGCCTATAATATAATGAAAAATTATAAATTAAAAAAAATTAATATCCTTAAAAATAAGACTACAGGGTTATAAATAAAATAAGAAATCACAAAACACATTGTAGCATTACTTGCAATTAAAAATAATAATCTTAATTTTCCTTTCTTTTTATCTGAATGCTTAACTTTGGCTAAAAATTTCGATTAACACAACCTTTACTTTAAGAGATGAGAGATGACTTACATAATATGCATCTTGTAACAAACACTGTATTACACAGTAGATCACATTTAGATTTTCATTATTAAGAAAGCAAAATGCAAGGAACAGTGTGGATGATTTTTTTTTAGCTTCTACAAAACTTGTACTAAATATAAAGATTGTTTATACTTCATATTGTGTGTTTTAAAAACTTGTAAGAACTTCTATTGATGAATTATATAATTAAATCTATAAAAGCGAAAGCCACTGACTGACTGATTGATCACGAGATCTCCAGATCCAAAAGACCTAGAGTGCTGAAATTTAGAACACAGATTCATCTTGGGCCCTAGGGGTGCACTAAGAAAGGATTTTTAAAAATTCGAACTCAAACTGCCAAAGTAACGATTTTTAAAAAACCTTCCCATAGGATTAACATGGAGAACATGTAACAATGCAAAATATAAAATTGAAACAATGTAATATTTTAATATTACGTACCCAATGAGGAGCATTCTGATTGACTGATGACTAAATATCGCCAAAATGTCGACAAATAAATAAAAAATATCGCCAAATTAATAAAAACATCGCCAAATTAATAAGAAATTCACCAAATCAATAAAAAATTTCACCAAATGAACTAAAATATGATCATATATGTAAAAATAACACAAAAATGGCAAAATTGTCAAAAAACGATAAAATATATGTCAAAATGGTGAAAATATGATTAGATAACGGGATATTCTGTACTACAACAACTATGAATATTAAATTTGGCATGGAGGTACACTTTAAGCCAAAATTGCTCACTAACTTCTCCATATTATCAATCTTTCCTGTTCTACAAGACCTTGTGAATAAAATTTCATTACAAATTAGTACTTTTAATACTGTGGTTCCCCCTGATGGGTGACAAATTAAGAATATTGTTTATTTCGCTATAAATATTGCATTTGTATCAATTTTGTAACTTATTTCTTTCCCGTGCGTAGAACGGGTATTTCAGCTAGTTAAGTATAGTTATAATTAACTTAGATTTATGATTAGAATTACTTTCTTATTAGACCAATTATATAGGAAAGAAGTATCAAACATTCAGGAAATCAAAGCTAAATAAAATATCAAAAGCAAATCCTCAATTTCATTCTCAACTAAGTAAAAAGTGTCGGTTAATACCGTTTCTGATGTGAAATTGAGAAGAAAAAAAATTGGGTGCAGCTGTGTTGAAACACGACTATAAGGATTTTATATAAAACATCATTTTAGCAGATTATAAATAAAGGAATTCTTTAACAACGAAAACCTAGCTGAAAGAAGGAAAATTAATTAACTGCTTTTTGTGAGGTCTCGCGCATCCATCCAAGCCCAATACACGCTTTGCTTTATTTAAAGATTTTTTATGCTTTAATATCTGATTTTCTATCAAACAGGACCATATTCATGTTAATCATGAGTCATAGTGCCGGAACAGATCATCATGAAAGTGTAACATAGTGTTTCTAGTTTCTATCCTGATACCCCATGTAGTAAATTTTAAATTCAGCATATAGTCACATATTACATAAACATAACACAATCTAGTTAGGAATTTTTCTGTACTCATTTTGACATCACTGTTATTAAAAAGAAACTTTATGAACATTTAATTATTAACATCACAATTTAGCTTGGGAAGTTGCTAAATAAAAATAGTTATAGAATATTACCTTCCTAGCTTTCCAAATGCTAGTTTTGATGGAATTAAAACCTTTGCCTTTTCTTGCTTCTCCATCAAACAAACAACTAAATCCATACCTAAAATAAAAAGAATTCAATACAATTAATGAACACTTAGAGAAAACAATCTTATACAACTAGTATTCAAAGAAAATTATAACAATAAAAATATAAATTATGTTGTTCTTTGATTTTGGGGTCTTAAAAGCAAAAGAGTAGATAAAACAGGAAAACTACTTTAAAATTTTTGCTTTTTAATTGTGGTATATGCGAGGAGTGAGTTTATATTAAAAACACATTTTATATACATATAAATCTGTGGCTTGGAATAAGATTGATCAATGTCATAATTGACAGTTTTGGTAAAAATGGCTTCAAAGTTTGAGTCTCAGCATTATTGTACTTACAAAAATCATTGAATTGTTTGATTTGAAGGATTAGAGAAGTCTAACAACATCGGTTTCTTTTTCGATTATAAGTTTAAAATTAATATATTCAAAATATTTTTTTTAAATGATAAAATTCACATTGATCTTATTTGTTTCAAGCAACAGAAATATATTCAAATATAGTTATTACTTAAGAAGAATTGCTTATATTTGTGCATGTGTAAATTAAAGTATCTTACAATAAATTTAATATCTATAAAAAGACACACTTCGTTTAGCTCAGGAATTAGATTTTTCCTGTACATTGTCACATAAAAAAAACTTAAAATTGAAATTTCGAATGGAACACTTCACTGTTTTCAATTTGCACAGACAAAAACTTAGGATTGGAATTTCTTGCGTGTCCTAAACACTATAGTTTCAGAAACCTCAATGGTATGCCAAATAATGTTTTATGAACATTTTCCTCACAAACACGAGTTTCCTAATTATTCTCAAAGTTAGAAATTACTTCGGATAAAATCTCTAACAATTAAATAAAAAATGCACAAGTTATACGCTGTAAGGCTTAGGTATGTCTCTGTCGAATGTTGGCAGGATTTTCGGGATGTTGGACCAGTTTTGGCGACAACACCGGGGAATCATAGCAACCCACCAGATCGGAAGTTGAAACTGTGTGCAACAGGTAGTGCACTTTTGGTTTGTGGTCTAAATGAACAAGCAGGTTAAAAAGTACAGAAGACGTTGAATGCATGGCACCCCGGAAGCAGAAACGCGGCGACGTGCGTCGTACAAAGCAGATTTTTTCAAATGCCTGCAGACAAATTTTTGCAGACGTCTACCATACATTTTTTTTTTATGTTTGCACTACTTTAGAACATTTTCTGCAGATTCTTTTTAGGTTAAATAATTACTTTTCTGTCATTTAAGAAAGTCAGGGGATGGGGGGAGAAGTCCCGATAATAGAAAGTTGCAATCGCGATAAGTTACACGTGTTTGAACAAATCTTCGCAGTTTCTTTGTTGACGATTCTCTTTTGTCAACTCCATTTTACATTTCAGTACCTGTTCTTTGAAAAGATACATTACTAGAAAATAATTAGCAGAACCTTCTTTGAGAAGGGAATTTGCGTTAAACGAAAACAGTATTTTGTACAGCTTCCACGGTAGATTTCCGACTTTGGCGATAATTTTTTTTCTCTTTTGGATTTAGAGCTCAATTTTTTACTTTAATAGCTCATTTTCTTCTTTCTTTTAACTCATTTTTATCTCATCTATTTGATAGTCAATAAGTAATCAATGATGCAAGTTTTTCAAAAATCAGCAATTTGACACCGCGATTACTTCGATGTTGGTGACTATAAATGCATTTCTTTTTCAGATTTATTAATTTTGGTATAGCTTTAACATGGTTTTCTTAAATTTTTATTGAGTTTGTTAGGAATTTGATTATTATCAGCTAACCACAGTTGCCAATTTTACCCGAAATCGGCGTTTTAGCTCGGTTACTTTTCCGATTTTCAAGACAGAAAACTTGTTTTGCTACATGGTCAAAGCCAGTTTTCTCATTTTGAAATACATTTCTTTAGTTTTAATTAGGGATGAAACGGATATCCGGTAACTATCCGGTATCCGGCTGCCTTTTAACTATCCGGTAACTATCCGATATCCGGAAGTAAAGTGCCGGATATCCGGATGATTAAAATATTGAAGTTTTTTTTGTGGCGATCAATTATCTTTGCTCTTGCTTTAAGTATTTTCCTGAAAATTCTACCAATGTATTCACAGTGTGCAGATTCTCCCTTTAATTTCTTTTGGAGCAATCCAGGTGTGTAAGGAGTGCGTTTCATACGCGGTGGGTCACAGAAAATAGATAGAAAATAAGATATGCGGCAGACATTCAAAACACGCCACTATAGATATCATGGAGTATCTTCGAGATTGAACAATTCACATAGGTGGTGGTGTGTAGAGCGCATAGCTACATCTCTGTTCGTTGTAAATTAGAAATTGTTTTATTCTCCAGTATAAAAGCTAAACCTAGTTTTAACATTCAAATGTGGCACAATTTAGATCAGCAATTTGGAAATATTTCAAAATTATATTTTCAATCGAATTGTACATACAGATCTGGCCGTTTCAAAATCAGTGTAAATATGAACAGTTTATTAAAGAACTGTTAAGGTGTATGTACACACTTGAATTTTTTTTCTTAATTATAAATTTAAAACTCTAGTTTTTCCATGTATGAAAACTCTTTAAAAACCATGATGATACATTATAAAAAAAAACTGAATAAAGTCAAATGCTAATTATATTTTTTTAAACTTGATTATGCAAGTTGTAATTCATCTAGAAGCATCATTTTTGTTGGCAATTACTCGAAGTATCTTTCTTAATGTTATGACTCTCCAAAAAGTTTATAGCATTAAAAAAAAAATTATATAATTTTTGACCTCGAGAGTCCTTAAAAAAACGATTTTTTTTTCAAATTTTTAACTTTTTCATGAAAAAGAAACAGCCGGATATCCGATCGGATATCCGATGTCCGGTTTCTAATGTGCTCCGGATATCCGATATCCGGCAAAACCACTATCCGGTTCATCCCTAGTTTTAATTTATTCTTATAATTTTTTTTACTATTGCAAACCAATTAGTTATGCCAAGTTTGTCAAAAATCGGACTTCGCTAATTTATCCATCTTTATAAATTGGAATATTCAAACATTCCTGAGGATATTGTGTGAATTCTAGTATTTTAAAATAAACTTATACTTCAATATATTTAATTTTATGTCATGATTTTTTTACATGTAAAATTACAGTTTGAACATTAGTTTACAGTTAGTTAGTTTGCATTAAATTTCATTCACTATTCCTATTCTTCAATTAAAGTACCAGCAGATAAAAAAAATGCTTTCTTTTTGCACCCTTCTCTTTTTTATTTATAGTATGAACTCTGCAATTTAATGAAGTTACCATACTTTAAAGTTATAATTGCAATTTTAATTTACCAAGGAAATTAGGAAAATATTTTTTCTTTTGTTTCATTTATAAATTTTAACAATGAAATAAAATTTTAATTTGTATTATCCTTTTCATAGAAAATATTGTTAATATAAGGAGTTTTTGTTTTAAATGCTGAAACTATTTAATAAATGGGTATGTGTTCATTCATGTTAAACATTTAAATAATTGGTACTATATTATTTAAGTGATGAATACTTATAATATAGCATTGATTAAACAGCGCATGAAAAACAACCCCGTGAATAAGAATGTAATACTATTGCTGAGATTCTCTCTTTAATCGAAATCTTGCTCATTACAAGCAACAAAGGTATACCAATAGTTATATAATAAATTAAGTTGCAGACAAATCTTATTCACTAAAATCTTGTCACAGACTGTAAAGAATTTTTCTGTTACTGGGAGTGGCACGAAGAGCTCATGCTAATTACGTGAACTTTGCAGCAGTGAGACGAAGAAACGGTGAGTGCATTTCTGCCAACAATAGAAATGTTGAATTGTAGCAATAATGATGTTAACAATAAATAACTTGTAAAAGACTTAAAAGCCAAATTTCATTGGTTCACAAGACAAATATTTACTAAACAAATTATTCCAAAAAGTTTAAAATAAATAAACTGTGGTAGATTTTTAGGAATTTGCCTAAATATTCAATTTCCAAAATTACACCTTTTATACAGATGAATTGCTAAATGTGCAAAGGGTTCACGTCTCATTTTTTTCAATGAGACATTACAACTTTTTTCATTTAGCGATTCAGATAGATGCAAGATTTTACATAACAAAGAAGCCACTCAGTACTACTATCTTGAATTTTAAATATAAACTAAAATCATGCTGTATGCTTGGTGATTAATTCCTAGTGTCCGGTGCCCTCGCCAAATGAGATTTGGCGACAAATGATTGGGCGATAAAGTTTATATTTTGGCAACCCTACTTGACGCATGTGAAAATATCATGTTCTATGGTAACCCAAAATTTTTTACCCACGTAGCTGCGCCATGCTGCGAAGATGCATCTAGTTACATGACGCTAAACTAAATGCGCGATCGCATCAGTTTAGCCTTGGTTTCACGCATTTCTGCCATTTTTTAATGGACTTTCGGCGGCTACGTGTGATTTTGATTTTTCTGAGCTGATGATGTATACGCGGTGTTGACGATGTTTATTTGAATACCAAATATTTTTGGAAATTGAAAGGCAAACGTGCCGTGATTGAGTGGTGCATGGATGCCGGATTGTTATGCAGCAAATGCGGCTAGCGAAACAGACAGTCACTAACTGGATGATATTCTGCCGGGAGGTATGTACGGAGTGCTTCATTCATAATTCCGTTTCCTATCGGTGTAGAGCATGTCGTCGTTGAGATTGACGAGTCGAAGTTCGGCAAACGCAAGTACAACCGGAGCAAGCGTGTGGATGGCCAGTGGGTGTTTGGAGGGATTGAATCCGGTATCAACAAGTGCTTCATGGTTGCTGTGGACGACCGGAAATCGGAAACTTTACTCAACGTTTTGCAGCAGTTCGTTTTTCCTGGATCCGATATTGTTTCCGATTTTCATATAAAATGTTGATTTAACGAACAACGACTGCCCGGAGGATTGCCTGCAAGCACCATGATCGACGACCTGGAGGGGATCATGATTGTAATAATGAGTAGTCGGAGGCCGAAGGCCAGAGACCACAAAATCGACGGCAGGAGTCTGTGACTTTAAGCGCGCGGAACGCGTGTGCACTTAAGAGTGCCATCGAAATGCCCCAAACAACTGCCCGAAGGATCGCCTGTAAACACCATGATCGACTGCCCGGACCAACGCAATTTCCGCCATTTTGCGTTATCTGACCTTGGTTCAAAAATACGAGGCATCGTTCTCGAGTCTTTCCTTCGAGATAGGCCCCGAACCGTCGCCAATAGCCCACAGTGCGGCTCTAGTGCAACGTTAATTAACCAAACCAAACCGCCATTTTAATTTGGCGACAAAAAAAAACGTCGTTTTTGCCTTGGCGCCAATTTTCGGACTTGTCGACAACGGGGCACCGTACACTAGGAATTTACCTGCTTGGTAATTATGACTAGTGTTCCAGTTATGCGTTTTTCAAAAGGCGCCGCGCCCTGCCCTTTTTTTGTAAGTGCCGATGCGCCCTGCCCTTTTTAGAAGTGAAAAATGTGCCCTGCCTATTTTTCAGTATCTTCTTTGTGCCCTATAATTAAAAAAAAAATATTTGCGATCTTCGTCAAACGAAGATATCACACGAAATTTAAGATGGTTATAACTCTTAATTTCGGTTGCCTCTGACGAATGCAACTTTCAGATGGCACTCTCTTTTAAGAATTTTTTCATTCATAAAAAACCTTAAAATTGTAGAAATTCACTAAACGCGATCTCTTTTGAAAGACTTACAATCCTTTGCATCTGATGAATAAATGTTTATACTTCACCACTTTATATTTCATCATGATTTGATTTGCACTACATAACAAAATGGCATTAAATTTTTCGAAAATATAATTAAATTTACGAAATTGAAGTTTAGGACTTGTCTTTTGGAGTTATAAAAATTAATTTTTGGAAAAAGCTTGTTTCTTTTTGTTTAGTTTGTATTAATGTTCTAATTTGTTTTACTGCTAATATATTAATTTTTTTTTATTTGAAACTTATCTCTCTCCACCTTTTTATGAAATTTGAGATAATAAAAACTTTTTAACAAGAAAATTTTGAAGATTTCAGAATTTTCTTTTTTGAATTTTTTTTTAAAAAAACCACAACTATTAGAGATTTTTTTTATGTAATGAGTTTATGGTGCAGTTTTTAAATTTTTTTTATTTTATTTTTTGTTAAATTTTAAACATTTTTAAAAAAACTCTAAATTATACAAACTTTAAAAAAGAGAAAAATCTGGCCCTCTTGAAAAAAATCCAGTTAAAGGTAAGAAAAGTGCCCTTTTAGTCAACAGAAAGTTCCCTTTTACATAACAAAAAGTGCCCTTTTTGACAAATTCCCGCCCCCCTGCCCTTTTTTTAAACTATGTGAATACTAATTATGACCCACTACTTCAATAAAGTGTGCTCAAGAGTGAGAAAGTCGGAGATAGGATTTGAGAAAAACGATCATTATAGGCCCAGTTTTCGTATAGGTTTGTGCGCAACGCTGAAACTTAAGACACTAACCTTGAATAACATCCAAATCTCCCACAATAAATTTCAAATCTTCTATTTCTTCAAACAGAATGCCATCTAAATAAAACTTATAGCTAACAGTAACCATGTCTCCTCTGGATGGACGAGTCTCGTGCCCTAATCCAGCTTCAATAATCTGAAATATAAGGCCGAAAATGAGAACTGTAATAGAATACAGGTTTAAATAAAATAATTATAAATTCAACATGAGATACAGTAATAAAAAAAAATTAAGTTAATTAGCAATTTAAATTAATTAAATTTATTATTAATTAAATTAATTATTATTAATTAAAGCACTTACAGTAATAAATTTATAATGAAAGATTTTATTAAAAAACAAATTTTCATATACTCATTTCAATAACAGCAAGGACAGTAATTTTAAACTTTGGGAAGCAATTATTTTGCATCCTAGGTACTCATATGTAATAAAACAAAAACATTTGGAAAAGTTTAAAATATATATATATTTTTCTTTAATGAAGTAGCACAATATATTTATAAAAATCTTAAATGTATAAATTTAGGGTTGGGATTTTTAATCAATAGCAGCTACTTCTTGGCAACTTTTTTTGACGATTCACTTCTTAATATGGGAATGGCACAATTGTTTACAAATATGAAATCTGTGTTCACTCTAAAAATAAAAAGGGGCAGAGCACTGTTGGCAGTAAAAGGGCACCCCGTTTCTGAAAAGGCACTTTAAAAAAATAAATGTTTGGCGTTGCCACGGGTCCGATGTATCAAAAACATTGATACATCGGACCCGTGACCAAACAAAAGAAGTTCCTCTTTATTGGTTGACATTGCACTAGAGTTGGGTATTGGGCAATTTTTGACGGTTCGGATCCTATCTCAAAGGATATACCTGTACAAAATTTATGTATCTTTATGAAAATATTATTTAAAATCTAAAATTTGACATTTTAAAATTGTTTTCCCTAAAAACCAAATCTGTAAGTAGGAGTCAGACAAAACTGATAAAAAGGCTACTTAAATCCAAAATTGGATGATAACATGCCTAGTCATTCAACTTTGCCCCAAACCAACTTCTCTTTAAAAAAAACACAGAAAAAAAAACCTTAGACTTTCATATGCGGCACATATAACCAATAGGATTCGTGGAATGCTCCATGTTCGAAATTACCAAGGAATCATTACGATTTCACAACAAGCGTAGTTAAAAAGGAGTTTGTTTTTCTACTGTCATAATTATCTTAATTCCACTTTACACACAATTTTTTTTAATCGCTGCCTTTTTTAAAGACAGCTAGGGAAGCAATGATACTTGACTGAAAAAGGCAAAGACAGCATTTTTGAAGAAAGGGACATGAGGGCGCTATCGAGATGAAAAAAGTTCGGGCAGGGCAGACCGCCTTTCAAAAAACGCCTAGAGTGAACACTGATGAAATTATCAGAATTTCCGAGATTAGGTTTAAAGAGTCACATAGCTTCCGAGCACTGGATAAAACGGAATGATGGTGGAAGCAGATATTACATTTCGGCAAATAATTTTATTTATATGAATTCCTTAATTTTGTTATTGGATTAAATGATTTTTGGTGGGGTTTAAATATTAATTTGCCAGTTTGTTGAGTTAGAATATTTTTGAACGATAATTATACTTGTCAAAAATCGAATTAATATTTTTTAAATCGCATAACAGAAATTGCTGTTATACGAGATAAATTGAAAATTAGTTATTCTTTTGCTTCATGGTTGACTATGACCTTCGTCTCTGTTGAAAATATAATACCTAACATTTAAGCTCAGTCAGAAAAACGACGCATGCAGACAATGCATCAAGTTATTTGGAGACTTTTTTAAAACACTGTGCCAACACGCTATTGTATGCAACTCTTTACCAAATTTAGTTATACTGCCAGGTTGTTTTTACATAATTTTCAAATCAATTAACCATTCGGTACAAATGTATTATCACGGGGCACCGAAAAATTGAAATTTAGAAATGCATAGAAGTCGCCAATATGGCTATTAACGGCCAACGATGGGCAACGGCGATAGGTTGATGTATGATGCCAGTTTCTTTGGTTTAAAATCGGGCCTCGGTGGCTCCGATGAAAAGTTCGATGATTAAACTCGATTGGTTGGATGGAATGCACGGTAGACTATTACAACGTTGTACAATGGGCTATTGCACGGACACATTTGAAAAGTAATTGACATTTATTAATTGTTTAAGTAACTTTGTTTTGGTTTAGTTAAGGCAATATTTGAGCCACACAATGGGGTATTAAAGACGATCCAATGTTATTATGTAACGAATGGTTTATTGAATAAGCGTCGCATTAGGGCTGCGCAATGGGCTATTGGAAATGGTTCCGGATCTATCCCGATTGGTTTGGTTTTGTTAATAACGTCGCACTAGAGCTGTACAGTTGGATCTATCCCGAGAAAATGTGAAATTATTTTAAAATGACGGACCTGTGGTTTCACCCCACTCTCTAAACTTTTGCTCCACTTTGATTGACTTGAGAATTACTGGGATAATTTTATCGTCTGCGATTTTTTTTCGTATCGTCTGGGAGCTTTGTTGCTATACGAGCTCTTCTTTTGTTTTGTTATATTTTGCATGGCTTTTTTTTTACAAATTGCATGACTTTTTTAATCCTGATGACGCTCTTTGAAAATTTCCGTTTGGTCTAAAGTAGCCTCTTTTTAGTTACTGGCGAATTGTTTCAACTAAATACGGTAATGTATCTGTTTGAAATTTTCATTTGTATGTCTAATTTTGTCATTTTATATTCTATGTATAACTATAGTTTTATTTTAGAATATTATGCTTTATATTGAGGTGTGATGGCCCCAAACGACTGCCCGAAGGGCAGTCGTTTAAGAGTGCTGTCGAAATGCCCCAAACGACTGCCCGAAGGATTGCCTGTAAGCACCATGATCGACTGCCCGGAGGGGGTCATGGATGTGATCCTGAGTAATCGGAGGCCGAAGGCCGGAGACCACAAAATCGACGCAAGGAGTCTGACTTTAAGCGCGCGGTACGCGTGTGCGCTTAAGAGTGCCGTCGAAATGCCCCAAACGACTGCCCGAAGGATTGACTGTAAGCACCATGATCGCGGAGGCCGAAGACCACAAATACCCGGAAACATAAATCGACGTTAGGAGTATGTGACGTTAGTGCCACGGTATGTGCGTGCGCTTAAAACCGTGTATGGCATTCGTGATGTCCACACGACTTGAAACGACTAACCAACAGCGGATCAACTGATCGCGAGTTCTAATCGCAACATTTGCTTTTAAACGCATTAACTTAATGTCAGTTATTTGTATATTTCCGATATTCGTCGATCTGTAAAATATTATCTGACCAGGGTGCTAAATTACGATGCAGTATTCCCGGGTATTTCATTCTATATAGATCTGTAACATTAACTTTCCATTAGAAATAGCAACATCCGTCCTTTAACCATGGTTCAAAAATACGAGACAGATTTCCCGGGTCCTTGTTTCAAGATATATGCGAACCGTTTACAATAGCCCAAAGTGCAGTTCTAGTGTGCGCTAACCAATCAATCGCGAAAGCAACCAACAAGGCAATCACCGACCATCCATTTTAAAGCAAAATGTTTGGTTTGGATAATAAACATGATCTAGAACTGCACATTGGGCTATTTAATACAAATGTAAATAAAAGTATTACTCTTATCAAAGTGAAGTGAACTGGCAACGATAAAAATTTATTTCGTGTTCGAAAGTTTGTTTATATTTTTAAAACGGCGATAGTTTGCTCTTATTACATTAATTTGTTACTAAAATATCAGAAATTACGAAAAAATAACATTCTGATATTAAATCAGTAAATTATAACATTTATAAATATAATATTTAGCATCGTTCCATTGTACTACGACTGTCTAATCGAGGGTTACCGTCTCGTTTGGCGGGATTAACAAACGCGTCACAGAATTGGCGAAATGGCGACCTAATTTTGTTGAAAATTCGGTGCCCCGTGATAGTACATTAGTTCCAACCATTCTTTTAAAATGTTATAACATTATTTGCATATTGCCATTCCAAAAGAATTTAATAATGTTCTATCACAAAATGACCTGAATTAGTACTGAATGTTTACTTTTTCAAACTATTAAGAAACTCAAATTTTTAGTTACAATTCTTAACTTTTCATATTAAACTTAATATATTAGATTAGTACTGATTGTAAGAAATAAAAGGAAATAATTTATACTTTTTTCTTGAAATTTCCGCTACCCATGATATCTAGCCACTCATCCTGATTGGGTTGACCATCTTTAGATTCACCAGAAGATAAAGTTTCATCAATTACAGAGTTTTGAGTAATATTTCCGTCAATTGAATCGGCATTGCAAATTTCAGTAGGAATTGGTTCTGAAGACTTGGACATTTCAACTAGTTTTTCTATTTCCTTATCACTGTTTGGATACTTATTTGAAAATGCTTCCAGTGCTTCGGCAGAGTACTTTTGATGCAGTTCATGGTCAGATACTTTTTCAAAATCCTTAACTATTTCTGCTTCTGCCATAATTAAGTTTAAGAAGTAGGAAAACGAGAAGGAAAAATGTATTGCGCTGAAAAAGAAAAGGAGTAACAAATTTATTGTTGCCACATGCCAGATCATCAAGTAGTAGTTACGTAATGTAAATATCTGTGGCTTATTGCTAGCACGTCCTTTTGGTGGTTGGTTAAAAAAAACGTCGCACTAGAGCTGCACAGTGGGCTATTGGCAACAGTTCGGGGCTTATCTCGAAGGAAAGACTCGGAAACGATGCCTCGTATTTTTGAACCATGGTCAGATAACGAGGAGTGGATGAAAACCTAAATGGCCGGAAAGCAACGTGTTATGTGGTCGCACGCTTAAATTATTCTCCAGCTCTTATTTAGCACAGTGGGATGCCCAAAGATTGCCATGCAAAATAACTATTTTTTGTCGTAAAGGCTCAAAAGGTGTAATGCGGTCATTGATACCGAAAGAAACACCCGGGAACAATTAACAATATGCCTCGAAATTTTGAACCAAGATTTAAACTGTAGCAATCCTTGGTATAATACAGCTCCAACTGAATTCCACCTGTATCAGGACTGGTGCATGCGTCGGGACCAACTCAGATGTATTCAAATATACGGGGCAGTGTTCCCGGGTCTTTTAGGGGCCTCTGTGGCCGAGCGGCTAAGGGCGTCAGCTAGGAATACGAAGGTTCCCGGTTCGATGCCAGGTGATGGACTTGACAAAGAAAAGTAAAAAGTAGTGATTTTGTGATCACAGGGTTGCCAGCTTCGCTGCAAAATACTAGAAAAGTCGTCCAGAATATCCGCAAAAATTAACGGCGTGTATATGGGACCACTGAACTCTAATAGGGGGTTGCTGGAAGGCTGAAAGCCAGTTTCGCCAATAGGGGAAATGAAGGTATGGAGGCTTTCGCCAACTCAACTCAAAAAAGTGACGGGGGACAGGAGTTTCCATACTAAAATCGCTTTATTTAAAAATTTATTGCGCTCTAAATACAACTCTTTTGATAATGCTGATTATTGCAAAAAATCACGGAAATATTGTAGATAGTGAGAAAAAATGTTGTTTGTGTTGCTCTTATGGGGAAATATTATTTTTTAGAAGTTTTATACGTCCACATGAGTGGCTATATTTATTAACTTTTAACGATAATTTTAGTTATTTTATGGCTCAATGCTTAAAATATTGCCATAATTAATTGAAGGAATTTAACATTAATTAATATCTTAATTAATAAAAAATAATTAACATTAAAATAATTAATAATTAACAACATAAATATTTTTTTTAATTGTAATAAAATTTTAAAAACTATATTTTAATTGGTACTAATTAGCATGTATAGTACCACTTAGCCAGTGGAGATAACACTCTTTACTAATTAGACTAACTATACTTTATTAATTAGGCAATTAATTAGATTATACTTTATTAATTAAACTATTAATTATATTACATACTTTATAAATTAAAATATTAATTAGATTATACTTTATTAATTAAACTATTAATTATATTATAACTATTAATATAAAATTGTGTGATTAAATTTTTAATTTGAAGAAAATATATACAAAAATTATTATGCAATAATACTCTTTACTAATTAGACTAAATGTGCTTTATTAATTAAACTATTAATTAGATTATACTTTATTAATTAAACTATTACTTATATTATATACTTTATTAATTAAACTATTAATTATATTATGTACTTTATTAATTAAACTATTAATTATATTACTTTATTAATTAAACTATTACTTATATTATATACTTTATTAATTAAACTATTAATTATATTATGTACTTTATTAATTAGACTACACTTTATTAATTATAATACTAATTAGATTATACTTTATTTATTAGATTATACTATTAATTAGATTAAACTGTGTTAATTAAACTATATTTTATTAATTTATTAATTAGAGTAAGAATAATTAATTAAATAATTATCAATAAGCGAATTAACAAATAATTACGATAACTGCGGCCTTATAAGTCGGTCTTATAGTTATAATCAATACATATACTTTTGCGTACTCGTATACTATAATCCAATTATTACGTAAAATAGCTCGCCAACTGTAGTCAAAATATAATTGAAACAGCATCAAAAGCAAGCGATAAAAGTCGCTAATCTGGCAGCCATGTGCCTAACTCAACCCATTTTCGCGCCCATGCAGGCTTTATCGGTTTAAATGGCTTCTTCCTTCTAGGTCTTATACATTTCTATGTATGGGACTAGTGCACGAAAAATCTGATCGGGGTCCAAAGTCCCGGCGTCTATTGAAGGCGTTGGGTGCCAGTTGGGTTTCAGGTGTTTCCTCGTCATCTGACCATGGTTCTAAAATAACGAGGTGCAGGTATGAATGTGTTCCCGGGTCTTTCCTTCGAGATAGACCCCGAACCGTCGCCAATAGCCCACTGTGCAGCTCTAGTGCGACGTTAATTAACCAAACCTCATTATCTGACCATAGTTACAAAATACGAGTGTTCCCGAGTTGAGATAGACACCGAACCATTGCCATAACCCACTATGGAACTCTGCAGCGCCATTATTTAACCATACTAAATGAAGTCTCCTTATCCTCAATAGCGCTTGTTACCAAGTCCCGTTTGGTGGGTTTGCAAGATGTTTATACAATTAACCACCAATTGCACAATTAACGACACACTACATGCATTCAATGGCGGTTGGCGACTATTCGGGAACTCATAAAATTAAGGACAACGGATTTTTTTTTTGCAATTCTGAACAGTCGAGAATTCAAACTTCCACTTCCTAACCAATGTGAAAACATTTAACCCACGATATAGTTCGACTCAAAACTATATGACCACTGTGACGTGTCATTGCTTAGATAAGTTAATTGGTCAACTGGATCAAATGCTCGTTGATTCTTTGGAAACAGTTTAAAAGGGAAGTTACTACTCATCCACCAATTAATCGGAGCCAGACTATAGTTATATCATTCCATTTGGGGAAATATTTTTCACATTTACCAATCCCTTATAATAAAATCTATTACCAATAAAACGAATTTTTTTACATGAAAAAAATTGCTGGCATATTATTTGTATTACATTTTTCTATCTTATCAAAATACATGCATAAAACAGCCAATTACATTGTAAAAATAAAAACTATTTTTGGCTTCTTTTTTTACACACTTTTCCAAAAAATTATTTGTTTATAATGATTAATTATTATAGATTGATTATATAATACAATTTTAGCTAAATATTACTGCTATACTTAAAGCACCCTTTTAAAATTATTTAGAAATTACCTAACCTAAAAAAATACTGTTTGGAGGAAATGTGAATAAACTTCTTTTCTTATGCAATTGATGTAATGTGTAAATTTTCAACAATACATTTATAAAAAACAAAGGACAGTTACAATTATAATAATCTGAATAAATAGTAACAAAAAAAAAGGAAAAAACTAAACATTTTATTTTATTCAAAAAGTACTTATAATAAAATGCTTTTGAATGAAGAATAAAGAGTGTGAAAATAAATGACTTTTTACAAGTTTAATAATACATAAACAATTTTAAGAACAGATAAGGTTAGGAGTCAACATCATCAAACTGCCCTTCTTCCACTGTATCCCAAATTTCTGGACCACAAGCACTGTTTATATGTAAATCCGATGGTACAAAAGGTGCATTTACTTCATTAGGCAAATTGGTAACAGGATGTTTGTAGGTTCTGGTAAAATCTGAAATAAAGCAATGCCATTGAGTTAAAAGAGTGCAAACTACATATTTATACAACTAACAAAACACCGGTTATTTAAGTGTTAATCTTGGATGCTTGGTGAACTTTAAATACATACAGTTTTTTTACATACAGAACTTTAATAACATACAGTTAACATTTAAAAAAACATTAGAACAATTTAAAATTACATAAAAACCATATTTACTTTTAGGAAACTCAAGTTCATATTCTTCTTCCCAATCACTATGTTCAAAATCGTTAACAACAGAATTACAATCATTTTCATCATAACTCGAAGAAGACTTACCTAAAAAATAGTAAGGTTCATAATAAATTAATGTTACTATTTTTTAAATATACACCAGAAAAAACCTTTTAGAACTATAACCACAAAGATGCATGACAAAAATGAAGTACTGCTATAAGCATAATTATATACGACTTTTACACTATTACCGATTATGTCAATTCCAAATAATAATTTTGTGGCACAGGTTTTAATTTCCCCTAGTGTTCTACCAAGCTTAAAATCTTCCTTTTGTGCTTTCCAAAAGTTTATAAAAGTGAACATTACAACAATTGTGTTTGTAGCTATCGTTATGATAAGTGGCGGTGATTGGGTACTAAAAGTGCGGGGGCAAGATCAAGAGGAAACAAGAGGGGGGGGGGGGGGAAGAGTAAATATTTTGACTATCCTTTTTAACGTTGAAAAACTATAATAATCGTTGTCTTAAAATATTATTCGTGAATACTTTTGGGCCGCCGCATAAATGTTAAAGGAGGGAGTGGATTAATGGCTGATGCGGCTTGCCTTCTTCTACACGATGGTACGTTTTTTATCCACAAAGGCTGAATTTCTGTGAGTTACTAGGGGGAGGGAAGGAAGTGCATACTGCAGTCAAAAGCAATAACCATTTACAGACGGTGCAAAGCTCCAATAGGGGAATGAGCAAATAATCGGCCTAGTCGATGCATCCCACTATCCTCTACACGATTGTAGATTACCATATCTTGACTGCCATTAAACCCGTGGAGTTATGAAGGTGAAAGCGTATACTGCATTTAAGAACGAATTTCTACTCATAAAAGTCAGAGGGCGTAATGGGTTTATAATAGGTCTGGTTGACAAAGCTCTACATGATGGTATGCTATTTATCCCCATAACTCGATTCCACGGAAATTTATGGGGGCGGAATCGTATACTGCAGTTGCCGATGACTCCTCCTTGCCCTTACGTGGTACAAAAACATCAGAGGGTGGAATGGGTTGGGGTTTGTTTATTTTTAAAAAGTGCCATATTAAAAAAGTGAGGGGCAACATCCGAAAAAAGTGCAGGGGCAAATGCCCCCCCGAATCGCAGCCACTGGTTATGATGAAAAATCTATGATACAAATAGAATATGATTAAAATTAAAACTTACTTGAAGAAGCATTCAACTGCAAATCTTCATCCCAAAATTGTGGTTCCTCTTCAACTAATGACTCAGAACCCACATCATTAGAGTTATCTGAAAGTTAAAAAGTTATGCTATTTGTAAACTGGGTATTTACCACATGCAATAATTATTAGCATATATATTTTTGAAAACAGTTAATACCATTTGAAGTGTCCATGTTACTTAGGGGTTTATTTAAAACAAAGAGAGCCATTTTTGTACTTAGCATGATTCAATGAACATAACATGACATTTGTTAGTTTTTCGAATTGGTACAAACAAGGCAACTTGACATTTTTAAAACTATCTCTAATAACTTGGTAAAATTTTAAGGTGTCATCATAATGAGAAAATATAATAGAAAAAAGATCATGCATCATTGCTAATATGCAGTAGTGCAGTTATGCGACAGAATTAAATGTGACAGAATATATTCCAGAAGAATGGCAAAAACCGGTTGTAAATCTGTAGTGTTATTTTAATAAAATAAGAAATATATTTGACTGACTTCAGAAAGAAGCTAGCTAGTTCTCAAAATTTTTTATCCGATTGTATTCAGATTCATCAAGGCATTTCTGTGGTAATGTGTTTATCTAAACAATTTAAAAGAAACTAAAATAGATAGTTTAGAAGTTGTATCTTAATTGAAAACCACATTGGGAACAAACTGAAATGAGTTAATTATATAAAGTTAAAATTATAACAATTTACACATCTGGACTGTTTAACATCATGTCTTGATAATAAAAATAAAATAATTAATATTTAATTTTTGTATACATATTGGTTACATTGTATACATATTGATAACACTATTGTGTTTTTAATATCAAATATTAATTTAAAACTGGAAAATTTTAAATCTGAAATAGTTATAAAGTTTTACTTTCAATAAAGTATCAGAAACCTTTAAGCTTCATATTAAAATAATGTTTAACATTTTCTTAATCTTATATATGGACCACTTTACAGAGAGTTTTGTGAATAATATTAAATTACAATGAGAGGGAGAGGTCATGGACAACATACTTTTAAAAATTTGAAATATATAAATTTACATATATTATAAAATGATAATTCATATAATAAATTAGAACACATATAATAAATAGGAATACATATAAAATAAATAGGAATATATATTATGACTAGGAATACATAATAAAATTACATTATATTTCTAGGAATATTTTACAGCAGCTGAACAGAAAAATGGAAGAATGGGTTAGTTTAACAGTAAAATATTTTGAATAATTTTGTGAAACAAGCCATGTTATTTATTAGATTAGAAATGGAATTTTAAAAAAATCTCCAGTAAAGCAACATTACATCTTCGAGTTAGACTACAAGAGACCCTGGAATTAATAAGGACAATACTTTATAGGTAGAATGATAAACTGTTCTTATAATGAATATAGTGTTTTTAATGAATAGTTATAGAATAAAATTCGGAGTAATAGTAAACAATTCTTCTGGGATTGAAATAAATGGTAAAACTTATGTTAAAAATTTACACATACCACACTGGCTGTCATTGATGCTTTCTTGTTCATGACATTCTAAATCCTCTTTATTATTAGATATTTCAAGAAATGCATTTACTGAAATTATTTAATTTAAATTCATAATTAGATAAAACTGACAACATAAGTTTAGAATTCAGCTTTTGAAAAATTAGTTGTTGTAGGACTCATTTTTTCTTTTACGTCAACTTCTGAAGCAAATTCGAAATTTGAATCCTTTGAGGTATTTTATCAATATAGAAATCAACATAAGGCATAATACATAAAGTTATTCAACTATAATTGCAAAGCAAAAAGTTATAAAACTGTGAAATGTACTCCATGCAGATATATACAGAGAACCATGATGAACATTTAAAAAAAAAAATACCATCTTGATTGTGCAGCCTGATTTTAATAAAACATACAAAATTATTATAATTAAACTAAGTAAATCAAAATTTATACCCCTAAAACTAAAAAAAAAGACAGCAAAATTTTCTTTTATATTATTCAAATATATATATATCCTGATCTTTTATTATTTTACATGGAAATTAGGTTCAGTGGCAACTTATGATGCAGTGTGTTTATGTCTGTGTTTCCACTTTTAAAAGATTAAATGGCAGAATTTAAAAGAAGAATTTTGCGGAACATTAAATTTTGAATAAAAATCCAAGAAATATGCTCAATGTGGAGTAGTTGGCATGTATGTAGTTTGTTATATGATATATAACAGTTTCCTTCTATCAAGTTGCCTTTGAATATGCTTGCAAGTGTCAAATGAAATCCTTTTTCAAAGAACAGCAGTAAAATTGCATATAAAAAAAGTTCTGGAAGGAGAAACTCACTATAAATACTTTGTTCCCCAATTTCTTGTTTACTGGAAGGAGAATCTTTTAAGGCAGATATTTCTTCAAATCCTTCATTAAGTGTTTCTATAAGACAAAGAAAACATCAATAAATAAATAAAAAATTATAGTACTATAAGCTGTAAGAGTTTGTTGTGCATCTTTATTAATATTTAAATAAAATTTCATAGAAAAGGGATTCCAAACCTAAGTAAATATACTGTACTGATTTTGTGTAAAAAAACCAATAAAACTAATAATATTAAAAAAAATACTACCATTCTCTGAATAACCATTTACTTCAATAGAAGCTTGGGTTTGGTTAGAAAGATTTTTGCTTCTACTGTCAGACTGGCCATGTCTTCTCCATAAAGATGAAGCTGAAACCATTGCATTATACAGGATGTCATTTTCAAGGTGCTCCTTATTCATAACTTCAGTTTTTCTCTCTACCTAAACCAAATAAAAAAAATTTAAATTATAGTTACAGATAATGGAAATGAAATACATTAAGTAACTATGTTAGCTATTTTAGTTATAGTAGGATCACACAATTCATTAACATTTTAATAATTTAACACATTAAGCTAAATTAATTATAATTTTTTAAAAATCAATAATTATAAATAGAGTATCCTACATTTTTCAACTTGATAAGGTTGTACAAGTATAAAATTTAAAATAATGCTTTTATAAGTTAATTTAATTGACAGATGAACATTTTGGGATCTGAAATTAAATAGAACAAAATTAACTAGCTATATATTTTATTTCTTAAAAACAAAGAGAGTATATATATATAAAAAACATAAGAAATAATCATTGATAGTAAGAGATAATAATATGAACTTATTTGCCAAGATATTCACAAAAAATTTAGAAATACTTTTGCTAACAGTTTTAGTTCACTTTACAATTAAAATTATAAAATCAAACGACAAAATACTATGTAGATTAATTATGGTACAATGCAATTGAATTAAACATTTAGGTAGAGCTAATATTCATGTGTTACTTAAAATAAAAAGTAATTGCTATCTTACCCAAGAAGTCGGCTGGATGTCCTGTCGCTTCCTTCCACGCCAGTTGTTCTGCTGTTCTGGATCTCGAATGGGGTACGTAGGTTCATATGCAATGGCCAGCGCTTCAATGGTACTTCCAAAATCATTCTAATAAAAAAAGTTTAGGAAAATGTAATCAATGTAATTTCGAGGCATTAAAATAGTTTTGAATATTGGAGGGATAGCAAAGAAAAATTCATTTACTGTTAATAATAAAAAACCCACATTATATCAGTTCTTCTAAACAGTGGATCATTTTTAACTGTTTTGTAAACAATAATTTTGTTTTTAAGCATGAGAAAATTTTTAGTCAGAAACACTTTTATCCCCAACATGCTAATTGTAAATATTCTGTAAATAAAGTATGGATGTATACTTAATAGCAAACATAAAAATGCTTCAAACTGTTGAGCCATCACTATTTAAAACTAGACAGATCTTTTCACCCATTTCCCTGCTGTCAATGTTAACGATCATAAAAAAATTCTACATAAAAGTACATACAAAACAAGTAGTAATTTTTTTCTCTGTTTCTATTAACTAAGAAAACTAGTAAAATAGGGCAATTTATTTCAGTGCTAAGTAATAAATGACATAAAGAACATTGAGTTATACGGTATGTGCAACAAAACCTGACATTTTAAGGAATAATTTTTCATAAAAAAAAATTTAACTCAAAAATCTCAATCTGGCTATATTTAGTAGTTTATAAGTTTTCAAACAATTGTTATAATGCCAGAAATCATCATAAAAGCTATTCCTGAGCAAACACTAACTTTAAACCTTCAATAAATAACTCAAATTTTACTTACTTCTCTGAGATCTAAACTTTTGAGACACTTAAAATTCTTTACAGCTACAGGAGGTTCTTTCAACTTGTTATTATACAAATCAAGAGATATTATTGTAGTTAGATTTTTAAATGATTCGGGAAGCTGTTCCAACTAAAGAAAACAATAAAAGAATTTAGTTCCATAATTAGTGAAATAAGAGTTTTTGTCAACTATATTTTAATGCAGTGACAGTCAAGCAAATGATATCAGGTCTTGGGGCTTTACAGTTTTTCCAGAAATGTATACAATTTTTGGATTCCTAAAATTACTCCATTAAACTATATTTTTTTAAATCTATTGGTTTAAGATATAATTTAAGAACCATACTTACGAATAAATTTTAAAACTATTAAAAAGGCATATATGACTGGAAATTTTTTTTAAACCCCAAATGTAAACCAATGAGCTAGAATAATATAACTATAAGCACTTGAGTGAGGACTAGTTTACTCCTTTTTGAGGGAAGGCAAAAAACTTACACCTTTTTGAGCGCAGGTAGATAAAACAATCTTTTCACATAGATTTAAAAGCCCATTTCTGGCTTTTGAACAATGCATACAAAATCATGAAGATTGATGAACCAAACCCGAATTTAAAATTAAATTTTATAACACTAATGTTGACAATGGAGATTTAAAAAAAAAAAACTCACAAAAGTAACTCTTAGATTGCCAATAACTATACTTGATAACCATAACAAAACTATCAATTTCAATAAATAACACGTCTTGTTAGAACTATACTTAAAAGGTAACATTTAGATATTGGCTTTTTTACATTAGAAAGGTTTCCCCTATGCTCTTCTAATATATCAAATACTTAATTCGTAAACATTGCAACTCCAACGCCTGTGATTTATCTCAGCCATAGGGAAAGTGAAAGTTGCTTGATGACAAAATTAAGGCGAATGACTTAGCTATGGTTGCTTCTTTTTTTAATGATCATCAAAAAAGCAACATATGTGCCTAAAGCACTGGACCATTTGGTGACTGACGATATGAAACTATGGCTATACTATATATTAATTATTGTTGCTTAAATCAAACTGATTTATTCAAGTCAAGACCCTCTGCCTATCAAGTTGTGAAGGGCTTATAGAGCAGTAGAATCACACATTTAACATTATTTGAATATTTAAACATAAAAATTAAATCATAAAGAATATTTTAAAATATCAAAATAAGTTATACCATATTGTTATCTAACTTTAGATCTTGTATCGATGCTAGCATTCCAAATGATTCTGGTAACTGTGTCATATAGTTCATAGAAAGCATACAGACTTTCAATTTTTGCAGGTCACCGAAGCTATCTGGTAATGACTTAAGCAAGTTATGGCTTAAATCTAAGTATGCAAGGTTCGAAAGAAGTCCAAAGTTATCAGGCAGCTCCTTAATTTGATTTTCATCAAGTTCCAGTTTTGAAAGATTTTTCAAATCGCAGAAAGTGCTCGGCAAATAGACTATATCATTGCCATTTGATATCATTCTATTCCGTTCCAATTCATCAAATGAACTGCCTAGGTCCAGAAAAGTTAGGTTTCTAAGTTTACCAATGCTTTCAGGTAGAGAAGTGATATTGTTTCCACTTAAATCTATTTGCTCCAACTCTCCACATTCACTTCCAAAGTCTTCAGGAAATGGGGTCTCGTGCAAATTGTTCTCACTCATGAAGATCTCTTTAATCTTTTTCATTTCCATAAACCATCTAGGTATTACCGAAAGTCGATTCTGAGCAATAAGGAACTTTTTCAAAGAGCGGGCGGATTCGAAATTATCAGGTAGATGGCTAATATCATTAGCATTCAAATCAACAACTTCTAAGGAAGGTAACAAATGAAAAGTGTCAGGTAGGTGTTTCAAACAATTATTTGACAAGTCTAATTCTTTCAGCATCTCCAAACTTCCAAAATTAGTTGAAAGAGTTTCAATTGCATTGAAACTTAAATTTAAGTGAGAGAGATGCTTTAAATTTCCAAATGAACAAGGTAAACATTGAATTGCATTCTCATCAGCAACTAGTTCATTCAGTTTCTCTAATTTATGTATATTTTCAGGTAATTTTTGTATGTTATTACCAGTTATGTGAAGCCTTTGTAAGTTTTTCAGTTCTACAATACTTTCTGGTAATGAAACTAAAGAGTTTTCCTTTAAATACAAATCAGTGAGTCCTGTTAACAGACCAATATTTGATGGCAGTGTCTCTAACGTATTTCCATTCAATGACAGAAAGGTTAGGTTTGGGAACTTCTCACATAATTTTAAAGGAAGAGAAACAATGTCATTAAATTCAAGATTTAGTTTCTTAACTTTTTCTTCAAATATAGACTCAGGTACTTCAGTTAGACCTTGAGACTGCAAGCAAATATTCTCCATTACAGTAAGAAAATAGTCCTAAAATAAAATAAGACATTTTAAATTCTGCTAAACACATTAAAATGACAAAAAATAAAGTTGAGAACAAAATAAATTTAAGTGTATTTCAAGTACACAATATTGCAAACATAACATGCAAGTGAAACTATTTCAAAGTAATTATTAAAACATATTGATGCCTTAGTGAACAATTGAGTTAAGATGTTTTTTTTTTGTGAATTTGGGGATAAGAGCTCTTTCGATTCTAAAATTGTAACCTATAGGGTCAGGTGGGGTAAAGTGGTCATACTCTAATAAATGTTGTAGTTTTTCCTCCCTATTTTTTATTTTTATCGTAAAGGTTTTACATATTTTTGTTTTAGTTTTCAGTGAAGAGGAGCAATGTTTTTCACACAAAATTATAATTTTTGCAACACATTGAATGCCAATAAATAGCCATTTTATTTTTGTATGTTTCAGTACAATCTTTTGATTCTCTAATTAACTTCTCTCCTACATTTTGTTTAATCAAAATCTTAATATATTAGTTATACAGGAGGCTTCAAACATATATCAAGAACACATTTCCATTGATAGGCAAGTTGTGTTTATTAAATTTTTTATTTTATAGTGTTTTTAGTAACATGGGGTAAAGTGGTCATATGACTAAGTTTAACGTATTCATGGTAACAATGAGTTTATTTATGCCTAATATTTAATGATTGATTATTAAATATTAATTTAGAATAATAAAGCATATATTAATTTATCATAGTTTATAACATAAGATAAAGTAAACAGCATTAGGCTTAACTTTTACATTGCTTGGAATGACTTTATTAAGACCTAATATTCAGTGATTAAAATTTGGATAAACTTGTATAAAAATTAATTTTTATTGTCTTATTTTTATGTAATAAACATGCCGAGAAAATATGTTAGGAAGATTGTACCAAATTACTCTGATGCCAGTCTACAATTAGTTATGCTGGCAAGGCTAATTAGCTATGCTGGCAAGGCCAGTTAGCTATGCTGGTTAAAAAGGGCATATCTATTTATGCTGTAGCTCAGAAATTACCCGACTTTAAGAAGATGGGTCATTAACAAGTCCAGGCATAATGGTCCTAATGAGAATCATGGCTTCGAAGAAGAATCATGCATCATTAAAAGCTTCATATTCATTGTCCATGTTGGGCATTCACTCGATTGTTCCAATATATCAAATTTAATCCAAATGTATCTTAAATATCCTAATAACAGAAAAAGTCCATTGGTTGATAAGACCACCAAGACCTGATTACCACAGAATTTGTGAAAACTGTCAACAAACAAATTGACCAAACATAACAATGTCCGTACCGAAATTACAGAATTGCCCATTGACTTCACCAGATCAACAAATAGATATTCATCAGAATTCAGAACCATCAACATCTGATGTATGCAATTTAAATTTTAAAAGTACAAAAGTGTCAAATATGGCTAATACAACAAGTGTATATCCACTGAAGGACTTTAAGCTAATACTGACAACAATATCTCCACCAGTGTCAATTGTACATAGAATGGCTATACATAACTCTAAAGATGAAAACAGAAGAAACAGTCTACAAAAAAACCAGGGATGCCAAAAAAAGCTAAAAAAAACAGAAAATTATCAAGTCAACAAATTCTTTTGAGCCAATTTGTGCCACAGATATACAAATTCGACAAATCATATTTGTGGAATGTTAGTAAAATATTAAGGGAAGAAATCAATTAAACATTTTATTGAACAAGATTGAGATAGTAATTAATGGGACACTTCATTAAATATCTAGAAAAATCCTAAATTGGTGACTACTACACATTTTCAGAATATAATGACATTGAAAAAACAGAGAGTCGGAAGTTATTAAAATATCATTTAAAAAAAAACTTTTTACCATAGAGAACACTATAAATTTATAATTTAATAATAATATTATTTAAATTTAAAATTTAAATAATAGTTCACAAATATAGAAGTTGTGTAAAATATTTTTAAGTAATAAAATAGCACTGTTTACTTATAATTTCCTTTTTATGTCATATTTCTTCAATATGACCACTTTACCCCACACACTGACCACTTTACCCCACCCATGGGGTACAGTGGCGTACGCAGGAAATTTATAAGGGGGGGGTTGAGAGTCAGATTACTTTACACGTGTATATATATATATATATATATATATATATATATATCAAAGTCATCAACAACCCGAATTTCTGATTGAACAATAGAAGGGGGAGGGGGCAAAGTACTCATCTTACATTTTAAACTAAAAAAAAAAAAAATATTTAAAAAAAAAAAAAAAACTTACTTTAAGAAATAAAATACTAAAGACTACAAAAATTTTAATTTAGGGAGTAGTGGAACAAAATTAATAATTTAGAATTATTTTTGTACTTTTTACCACTCTTTAAAGTTCATGCCAATTCACAAAAAAACCACACCTAAATTTTAGAGCCAATTTCAAAAAGTGATAATGTGCATAAAATACTTAAATATTTAAAAAAAATCCACTTTTGTTCCTTAAATTAATAACGATTTTTTAAAAAACGTTTCAGAGCTTTTTTTTAAAGTCGGTTTTTATTTTGAAAAAAAGATTATTTTATATTATATTTTATTCATATTAACTACTAGCAATATGGCCCGGCGTTGCTTGTGGTCAATTTGCGAAGTAAGAGCTGTGCGATTATGTTCCCCAATTGAAATTAATTTTATTATTTGGACACTAATTTCGCCATTTTGCTGGTATTTTTCAATATAGAACCATATTTTAGCTCATTTGGCAACATTTTTATTCATTTGGCGACATTAAATTTTTTTTTGCGACATTTAAATTTTTTGGGCGAAATTATTTATTTATATGGCGATATTTTCATTCATTTGGCGCTTTTTAAATTCATTTGGCGAAATTTACTTATCACCCAATCAAAATGCATCGTTTATCCCTATCGTCAAAAAATATTTTTGGTAGCCAAGGTGATTTTTAACAATCATGTTATGAAGAGAAGATCTACATGTAAATTTCAAATAGGAATAACGTATGGTAAAACAGAAAAAGTTCTAAAACTTTTGAACGTTTCGAGATATCCACATGAAACAAAGTGCAGATTTTAAGTTGAGAAAATATTGTTAAAATGGCGCAAGTTTAATAAAAATCCGTTCAATCGTTTTTTTGGTAAATCCGGACAAACAGACAGACAAAAAAATATTTAATGTGATTTTCTGAATCAGTGTATCCTAATTCGTGAAGTAAACTCAAAATGAGGTGTTTTGTTCGATTCCACAGACAGACACTTCATTCTTATATATAAGTATTAATTGATTATTATGCTTGAATTTACTTGTAATTCGGGCAAAATTAATTTTTATACTTACGAATCTGCCACTGTTTTTCACATACGCTTAGAAAAAATTGCATATGTTTGTACAAAATATAAGTCATTTGTATGTTAGCAATTGAATTTTAAAGTAAAAGTAGTACAATTGTTATAATTCTTTTAAATTAGTATGCATGGGAACTGACAATAGGAATGAAGTCTTTTAAAAACACATATGGAATAATCTCACCTTTCCTGATTGATTCGTTGGGTTGTCTTTTCCTTCGCTTTTGTTTTTTTTTAAAGAAAAAAATCAACTAAACTGGATTGTTATTACCTTAGCTTTCTTCTAGAAAATAATTTAACGCAATCATCTAATACGTGTTTCATTTTGGCTATAAAAGGCAAAACAAAGCACCATAACTTTCCGAAATACTAAACAAATAAAGCCTCAAAAACTAAAGTCCAATTTTCAGGAGTACAATAAGTAGAAACTGTTCAAAACATCTTTTCATTTGAACTTTATATCACCTGACTATTTTAGTCATTCTTTACTTCTACTATAAGACTTACAAGATGTCTATATATTCTAAATGATACCGTCGACAAATTTTTTGAAACAAAATATTCTAAACTAAAAAAAAAAAGCGATATTTTATTTACCATTGAAAAAAAATATTTCATATTGTCTTATTAAGTTTTCAACATGGACATATATCGGCGCCAACATTTTTCCCGCTCTGTGAAATCGAAACCGATTGCCTATGTTTATTTTACAATTTCTTTTTATTTTCAGTCAAACGATGAATATTTTGTAATGACGGAAATGGGAAGTAAGGCGCTTAAATGGCTATTAGCTGTCTGCCTATTGGGAAAAAATAGTACGAGAAAATAAAATCGATAGTAAATGTAATATTAGTAACAAAAAGAATTAGGGTTGGGTTACGAAATTTTTCTTTGGTTCGTCAATTCAGTACCAAAATGTATTATGTTTTTTTTTAAAGTGCAAATTTAAAATAGAAGAGTGCCAAAGTATCCAAAAAAAGTGGGGTGGTGACCCCCCACCCCTCTAATCACCTGTAGTAGTAGGAAAGTGTTGGGGTTACGTTTCATTTTTAAAAGTACAATATTGAAAAAGTGAGGGGGCAACATCCAACAACATCCAACCCCCCTCTAGCAAAACAGTCAATGATTTAAAAAAGGTTCTTCTTTACAGAATGGATGCATAACTCTTCCTATTTACGAAAGGAGATCTTTGAACAATGAAATGTTACGTCTAAGTGAAAATGATGGTGCTTGTCGGCGGACATCAGGTCGGACTACCCAGTTATAAAATGCATAAATTGTTAGCATAAACCTCCCGCTTGTCAGTACCCCGCGCCGAAATTGTGTCATTTTTCTTGCAAACAAATGTAGGGTTTTAAATGCAAAAAAAAAAACGTTGTATTTTTTTAAAAAACTTTTTGTTTTGTTTTGGAATTTTTTATTAATTGGGAAAACAAGCATTATTTTTGTACTAATTTTTTTAAAAACTTCATACCGATGGGGGGGGGGGTTACAACCCCCCTCAACCACCACCTGCGTACGCCACTGGTCTGGATGAAAATGGAGAATGGTTTACTTTTGCCGACTCGTTAAATGTCGTTCTGGCCATGCCAATAAGCAGCTGCTTATAGAAAGCCGTCTCAGGCTCGAACACCCCCGCGACAATATTCCAATTGGGTCTGTTGAAAGTTTTCAGTGACAAAATTCCAAAAAAAATATATATTATTTTTTGCAAACAAAGGTAGATTCTTAAATGGAAAAAAATACATTTTTTTTTTTTTTTTTTCCAAAATAAAAAAAAAAGCATTATATTTTGAATGTTTTGTTAAAATTACAGACCGATGGGGGGGGGTTGTGACCCCCCTCAACCCCCCCCTGCGTACGCCACTGATGGGGTAAAGTGGTCATAAAAACATGACAAAAAAAAGATGTAATTAAAAGGTGTTACTCTCAAAACATATTTTTAAAGTTTATTCTAATGTACTCTAGAACAATGTAATGTAAAATAAAATCCAAAACAATAATATTTTTTAGAAATTTTTTCATATTTATATTCCTGCAAAGTTAAAAATGCCTGTTTTTATGACCACTTTCCCCCACCTGACCCTATCTAACTAAACATAAAAATCAAGTTACACACTATATAGTTAATGGGAAAACGTTAATCCATATAATGCCACCTACCTCTTGATTATCAGAAGCAGACCTTTTCAGCTCTTAAACGGATGTTTGTTAAGGTTTTCAAATGGAAGAATTGTTAGGTATTTCATAATTTTAAAATCCACATGAATTTCTAATTTTTTGTTTTAACAGTGGATGTTTGGTTGATTGGGGTTTATTGGCACAAGGGCAAAATATGGCCAAGCTGCACCAAACGCTAAATGATTCAAACCAACATTAAAATTCTAAAAGATACACATATACAAAACTAAATGTCAAAGCAAAGGTAAAAATCCTGTGTAGTTTAAAAAGACAAATAGTGATGAATGAGGTGGATGATTCAATAAAAAGGGCAATGTGGGAGATGGAGTGTTAAAAAAGCGATTATATAAAAATCTATGACGCGGACAAGAAGTTAAAATATGATGAATAGTGAGAGATTGTTGGCAATGATGGCACAGTTTCGTTATGCAATAAGTGCCCATGCGTTGCGTTTTAACAGTGGAATTCAGTACTACCTCGTTATTTAAACATTTTCTATAAGGAATAACACAATGATTATCCTCTTTGTCAATAAGATTTTTTTAAAAAAAGCTTTCAACCATGCGACAGGAAGTTTGCAATAGTTACTAATTGTACATAGTACAATCTTATATAGGGATAAAATCGAAAATAGTTCTTGTTGAATAAAATTGTGTTAATGTATTTATATATGAAAAATAGGGGTAGGGGGTTACATTTCTAGCATATGAAGCACTAATAGGAAGAGATCAATAACCTATAAAATTAATTATTTAATTGCAGACCCTTAATTCCTAAAGTACCTAGTATTACATGTATTAAAGTTCTGCGAGCTTAATGCCTATCAAATCTAAAAACTTTTTATGGAAATTAAAAATACTATCTTATGGATAGCTTAAGTTGAGCAAACTCCTAATGATTATGGTTTTAAAAAGCAAGTTAAAGAGGATTTTTCAGCAAGTGCAAAGCCCTTGCAAGTTGCAAGAAATTTATGGATCATGCTTTATTTTTTTCATTACACAAAATTCTCTTTAAAGAAACAAGCAAGCTTTGATTTGCAAAATACACTAAATTAGATTGCAGGGCGATTCTTGGGGGTTAAAAAATGTAGAGGGGAAAAACCCTCCGAAAGTTTATAATTGAAATTGGTGAAAAACTCTCTGATAGTATATAATTGAAAGTGGTGAAAAACCAATTATTTTAATTGACAAAAACAATTGGAAATTGTTATTTTTAATTTCTTATAATAACGATAAAACTTTTAATTGACTGTTTTGCAAAATTAGTGATTTGTCCCTTACACCTGTGTGCTAAGGCATTCGGTAAAATAATTTTTAACAAAACATCAGCTTGAAGTTAAGTAAAGTATATTCAATTTGTAATTGAATAAACACACTGAACTTTAACATCTGTAAAGGTTAAAACTTGTTTCCTCTATGAGCATGTTGAGCGAAGCCAATGTGAAAGCAGCCATATTGTACCACAATTTATTTTTTTTAAAGTGATTTGGTGGTGTTTTTTAATACTATAGCATTGTAGAAATATTAAATGTATATAAATATTATATTTTCTTCTTATAGAATTAATTTTTATATTACCAAACAAATAGTTTTTGTTCTTGCTTTTTAACAACTTTCGATTTGCAAATGACTTTCTATTTTAAAAGCAGATTGCATTTAAAATGGGTTTCAAACTAAAAAATTTTAAAAACTCAGCCAAAAGCAATTTATTTTAACATGAAAAATATACGAAATATCGCGGTATCGCTGAAAGTGGGGTACAGGTTGTTACCCCTTCAACTGGTTTCCAAGTTACAAATCAGTGAATAAACAGTACATTAGAAAAAAAATATAGTAATATAAAATGGGTAAAGGTTTACTGTACGGTCACCCTTGGCGACTTTTTCAAAATCTCGCCAAAAGTCGCCATTTTGGCGACTGTTGTCCAATAGGGTTGCTGCAATTCCTTGTCTTTTCGGAAGGGGGTTGCCATTATAAAAAAAATTATCGCCAAATGCGGAAAAATCGCGCCAAGGGTGACCGTACAGTAAACCTGACCCATAAAATGGATTATGATGATTTGTTATTGTTAAATGGTGTTATACCTTAGAAACAAAACAAGAAGTCGATTTTTAAAATTTGCTACTAGAAGCAAAATTTCATTAACTTAAATTTCTCGATATCTATTCAACACATACCTGATATTAATTTTGATTCACATGCATGCGAAAGCTACAAAGTAATTTATGTTACTAATAAACGCAAGAACAAAACGATGGCAAACACAAAATAAACAGAACCAAGAAGGAATCCAGAAAAGAAAGTTAATTTCATTCACCGTTGCAGTTACAGTGTAGTACGAACTGGAGAATAAATTAAATTGCTGCCGAACAAACAAAAGCACTTTTATCAAATAACTCTGTGATTGCTTTAACAGAAACCACGTGGTTTATATGCACTAATTACAGAAGCAAATGTTCTTATTTATCCCATAACAATTTAATCTCGACACCAAGTCGAGAATTATATTCTATTGTATCTTGTACTAAATCAACCAAGCAAAGATAAGAGGTTTATTGGTAAACAATCATATCTCTGCGTATATTTTTGGTTTTGAAAATGGGAAAGATAGGTCTTCAAATTAAGGCAATATTAGAAGGCATTACTGATTTGGAAGCTTCTGGCGAAGATTTTCGATGGTACTTGAAGCTGAAATGCATGAACTGCGGTGAGGAACCTGAGAAATGGCAGTATGTTGCTCTCACAGAAAAGGCGCCCTTAAAAGGAGGGAGAGGCGAGGCCAACTTCGCCAGCAAGTGTAAATTATGCAGTCGTGAGAACTCGGTAGAGATTATTCCTGAATCCCGAAAAAAATACACTGCTGAAGACTCCGAAAGTTTCAAAACTGTCGTGGTTTTCGACTGCCGAGGTGTGGATCCTATGGATTTCTCACCGCGCATTGGATTTCAAGCTGTTGGGGAAAGTTCTGGTACCAAGTTTGATGACATCAACTTGGAAGAAAAGGAATGGGTTGATTATGACGAAAAATCCAAACTCTCAGTTTCAGTTTGTGAACTGGAATATAAATTTGTCAAAATGTGAGCTTTGTTGTGTAGTTTTTCTGATTGTGTCAAATAAAATTTGAATTTCTACATCGGAAATTTTTACTTTCTTTTGTGCGCCTTGCATTAAAATAATAAATTTTGGTTTAGGATTTTTTTAGTGACTGTCGAAGAATTCAGCAAAATAAATATTTTGAGTTCTGCACATCTTGAATTTTTTTTCCTTTCAAAATCTACCTAACTTGTTTCTTAACTTTTAAAAACTTTTTCTTTTTTAAAACTTATTTCTAGGTCGAAATGCATTGAACGGTTACCCTTGACGACTTGTCTGAAAAGGCTGTTCAATATGTTTTTACTGTATCTATTGCATTATAGATGCAGGGGCAGCAGAAAATATTATAAACCCTTAAATTTCCCCACAAACACATATTTTCTAACCAAACATGTTTGTGCATAGATAAAATTGAAACTGGTGGCAGAAGTGAAAACATTACTAATGTGTGCTTTACTCAATTCCACCGCAAATAACTTAAATTTTTACATTCTAGCAACAAATGAGAATTCTCTTGTATAATTTATTATACATTTGTTATATTCTATTATAAAAATTGAAAATCTACATAATACTTCCAGTAACCCCAGATATTATAGAAACAAACTTTCATCATAATCAAGCAGTTATTTTTAAATAAAGTTGAAGCATTTTTACTGTATTTTCATATTTTAGAAGAAATTGCAATGAGTATTTTAACAAATTAGGATTTATTTATTTTGTGAAAAACGACAATAGCTTCAACATTAGTTGGGAATGAGCTGAATTTAAATCACTGTAGGCAATTAGTTGGTTTACCATGTAACTTGATTTTGTAGTTTTAACAGCATTTAGGATTACAAAATTAGGTTGAGCTGCAAATATTACTTACAGGTCGAAGTTTATCTTAATCTTGTTAAAATATTTCAACATCATTTCTCTAAAAGATATCAGATTTTAAGGCTCTTTCTTAATTTATCAAGCAAACATAATTTTTACAAGTCAGTACATTTAAATAAGAACATTTGATAAATAAAGAATATTATTTCTAGTATTTTGCTTTGGAAGATCATTAAAAATATTTTTAAACAAAACTATTGGATAAGAATAGCTTTAGAGCAGCTTATCATTAGTTAAAAAGGCTTTTGCAGTGACAAAGAAGATTTGGTATAAAATAGGATTGATATGGTTCTTTCCAATTGAATTTTATTGACAGATTTTTTTCTTTTATAAAACACATTATATTAAGCATTTACCCGTGTCTTTGGTGTTGTTAATTTTATACGAAGATTGATGTATAATATAAAATATGCTTGAAAACAAAATCTGTTTTAGGCAAAAGTGCTTAATTTTTTTTGCCTACCCTGGTTTCAGGAGTGCACATCTTAATCACCGTATTAGTTTATTTAGCCTTGGTTTTTACATCAACAAGTACATTTTCTTAATAACTTTCATAAATTATTTTATAATTTTCTTTCAAATAAAACTTAATTTTATAAAAAATTTCACTTTATTAAAAGGAATGAAAATTTACCACTCGGTAAATATTTCAATAATTTATGTGCTATCAAATGATTATAAACAAAAATAATTTTAATATGTCATACAATTTTTGTAAAATAGATCTCTCCAAGTGGAATTGGAAAATATTACGGTTTTTGAAAATATATATCAATAAAAATTGCACATTTTAGAAAAATAAACAAATAATGTTTTAACAAATTAATGTTCTCTTCTGAAAAATATTTTGAATTTTAGTATAGTGTTTTAGAATTTTTTTAAATATAAAAAGCTTCAGAGTTTCTCAACTTTAGAAACCATTGAGTTATAGCAAAAAAAATAATGAATAATTGTAAAAAAGACAATTCCGTTAAAAATTACAGAGGCAACCTAAAAAATTATTGCAATTAAGCAGAACAGAACTTCAAGTAGTAGTCACTTTAATACTGAACATTTGATATATTGGTATATTCAATTATAACAAAGTTCCAATAAGTAACAATGCAATACTTTATTTGATTCTCCATGGAGATATCTTACAACTAACAAATTGAACTCCAATCTATTTTTAAATAAAGTATATCAGCAGTTTAAAATAATTAGCTCTTCAGCATTGCTTTCTTTATACATTTTCATTAATCTGCCAAATAAGGCAGTTAATTTGATGTCACACAAATAATATCCAAAGATAAACAGTAAGCATTCACTTGCAATTCAACCTTTTATTTTAACATGTTTTACAAAAAATATATATAAATCATCCTAACAACTTTATTTACAATTACAATACATATTTCTATTAGTTTCTTTATAATACATCAATACAATGTAAAATGTATGTCAGCTATTAAGTATTATAGGTTTAAAAATACTTTTGTACAGGGATTCCAAATTCATCTGTTGTAGATAGGCTTCTAAATCATTTACAGTTTCTAATTCTTCTACCGAAAATGAGGAAAAACTAAAAAAAAATACAAAATCGTACATACATTTAGATGTAAAGTAGTTAAACGTACATTGTATAAAAATACTTTATATATTCTGTTGTTTATTAATGTAGCCAAAAATAAGGTTTGGTGCACGGGGTGGACCATATCTTATTTAAATTAAATATGCAAGATTATAGGTGGGCCAATTATTAAATATACAAGATCATGTATGGCTTGTACCACAATCCACTACATCCAAAAATATTATACACTTAGGAATATTATAGTATTTTCAAAAAGTTGATGCACTTGTGCATCTTTTAATTTTGAAGCCTGATAAAAATAACTTAAAATACTTAATATTTATTTCTAATTTAAATATTTAATTCTGATTTTTGTGTATAAAAGTGAAGCCCAAAATTATATAGTTGTAAAAGTTCCAATTTAAAATATGTATAACTCTTAGTTGTAACATAATAATTTTAAAAGAACAAAAGTATACAGCTTTTAAATGATGTATGAACAATTTAATTGTGTATGATTATGTTCCAAATATAAATTACCATTTCAAACTTGTTTCTTCATATAAAATCTTGGACATCTTTTCTTTACATGGTTTTCCAGAAGAATCCACATCAATACAGCTTGTTTTAAGGCGGGTTATAAAATCCTATTAAAATAAACTTAACCTTAATGTTTTTTAGATAATTGGTTTTAAACTTTTACTAAATTAACCCAAACTAACCATAATATAGAACAGCAAGATTTTAAAATAGATACATTTTGTAATTTTTTTTTAATTACACCATACAAACAGCATGTGTTAAGTTCTTAATATTATAATTAATATTTAATTACAATTCAATTAGTAAGAATAAACGAATCTAGTAGAAAATTGTTGAAAAATATTTTTGAAAAGCTATGGCATTAAAACTATAAATTAAGTATTACTTTTAGTGTTTATATATTTTGTGTACACATATTATATTTCGACATTTTCTGTACTACATCGGCATAATATGAAAGGATTGAAAAACCTTGAATTGAATTTATCAATGACAGAATCACGGTTGTTTCACAAATTTATGTTACAGAAAAATAAAAAGTTTTTCATATTTTTTTAAAAATATTTTAATAATTTTTCTTATATTTTTTTAATGAAGAATTTATACATTTTGCAATGAATGTATAATATTATCAAATTTTGTATTGGATCAGAAAAAGCAACAAAAATCCATTTTAAAATCATAAACCAGAATACAAACAATATTAACAAATATATCTGACAATAGAAATATGATCTAAAACTGAACAAAATGTAATAGTAAAAACATAAAATTGTATTATTAATTTTTCATTCATACCTAAAACGCTTAAATGTCGAATTTGAGTGAAATCAATTGAGGAATTTTAGATAATGAGATAGCAATTGAAGTACTAAAAGTCCGAAATTAAAATTGTGTAAAAAGTTTTATGTTACATAGATTTTGAGAGAAAGGGGTAAAAGGAAATGTTGTATAATACTCGTAGGTTAAAAATTCAGTTTTAAAAACAAAAATGAGTTAATGGAAACGTTTGTTTACATACTAAAACATACCTTTACTTGCTTTCTACTACCTTGAATAATTAAGAAGATCCACTTGTGACATAACAGAGTGACTCCATTAATAGTTAACTCTGATGCCCAAGAACATAGCGTTTTCAAATACCTGTTTTTCTGTCTCATGTGATCAATCAGAATAACTACCATTTTGTAGGGTTCTATAACAATAAAAACAAGAAAATATATTTTTAATGATATTTTTTTATTTATTAATTTGAAAATAAAATTAATGGATAGAGTACCTGATTCAGTCATTGAAAGTTGTTCAGCAATCTTTGTTTTATTTAGATGAGTTTCTAAGAATTCTTGTAATTTTATGACAAGATCCATGATCATCGGTGAACCAACCAACGTTGATGCATAGTTTCTTATCTTATTTTCAATTAGACTTTGTTCGGCCTTTACAAGCTTTGAGGAAGCCAAAGATATTAATGGTTCTTTGAGTGGGTAAGATTCCGGTATTTCAAATGTCACAGATTCATCATCATGTAGAGTAAATTTAAGAATATAAGACTGGTCTGCAATGAAAGAAAACCATTGATTTATAATTGAATTATGTATTGTTTATAGATAAAACATATAAATATAAAAGGATAAAAAAAATATAAGCTAGTAGGCAAAATTATTTTATGCTAAGCCAATGTCAAGATTAATTTTGTATTTAAATAAAAATAATCATCAAAGCAAATCCATCATTCACATATTTTAAAATAATTGTTGTTCTGTGACTAATGATATTACTTAAATGCTGTATTCCCATAATGAATGCAAAACAATAAGCCTATGTTTTTAAGTATTTTGTTAATGAATGTTAGAAATACTGTTTTCTTGGTTTGGTTCATTTATCTAACTAAGCCAAACTTTTTAAAATTAAGATATCTATGCTAATAAAAATTTAAAATTCTTTATTAAATGCATTTTAAAAACCTTTTGATAATTTGTTCACTTGAAGAATATAGTGGTCAATATTTCAAAACTGAATTAGACAAATCTTATTTACAAATTAACATAATTTTTAATAATTGAATTCTAATGATTATATTTTAAGCAGAGAAATTTGAGAATCCTTATTATATAAAAACTTCCGTTTGAGATAAGGGTTTCTCACAAAATTAAAATGATCAATGACCACTTTATTATTGATGTACACAGATATCCTTAAAAATTTTGATCATTGACAAAATATCTGAAGAAAAAAAATCTCATGAAACTGCGACTTCAAAAATATCAACTAATTTATGTGAGGCTGATTTTTTAATAATACAAAAAATATGAAATAGTTAATATTTAATTTTGTATACGTGTTGAATATATTTTAATATCAAAATCAACCCACTACAAATAAAACTTGTAAATTCACTTGAATCATAGCTTGATTTCAAACACTCTAACTCGTCGGAAAATAAAGATTCCATAGTATTGATTTTTTTTTATTTAGTACAAAGTAAATGCTTTTAATTCTCATCCAGTGTATTAAACATTTTATAATTTGTAGTTTGGTTACATTGCTAAATCAAGATGATTTTAATTACTTTCTTGTTTTGAATCCTGTCCAGCAAGATTTTTTAAAATTTATTTTTTATGTATTTTCAAAAAATATAAAAGACATCTATTGAACATCATTTTAGCTTTCATTTACTTTGGAATCAATACTTATTTATTAGGTGGGTTGTGAAACTTTTGCATTCTCTTCAAATTTACATTAATTCTTAATGACGTCATATTTTCTTAAAAAAACAAGCTGATTATGACAACTGGAACTGAAATGAATTCATTGTTTACTAATAAGCAATTTCAGAATTGCGCATCCGACATCCGATCTAATTTAATAAAAACAATTTAACTTTTTTAATAACCTGACATTAAAACTTGACTGTTAAGAAAACCACCAATTACATCAACAATGTGTGGAGGATTTACATGTTCTCGAAACGCACTAATAGCGTTAAATCTCTTATATGTCGTAAGTACATGATTATATCCTATAACTATATTTGAACATTTTATTGTGGTTTATATTCCTTAAGATACTATGATTCATTCGTTTCAGTTAAATTGATTTAGCACTTTTATTGTTATTAAAGATATAGCATAATTTATATTTTAAAATTTTATCTACTGAAGTATAATCCGATACCATTATTGTAATCGTTAAAATCTAAACTTTGTCAAAACATATATAAATATATTTCACTATTAATTTTTCTCTTAAACCATATAATTTTTGTAGAATTGAGTTCATAGTTAAATTAATGTACTAGAGATCAAACCGGATATCCAAACTGGATATTGCTGGATATACAGATATCCGGCAAGGTTTTTTTTATGAAAATATCATCTCTTGGTACAGATGTAGTATAGGACATTTGGAACGCAAGGTTTTTTTTTGTGTGTTTTACAGGGGTGATAAATTTATAGTATGGCAACCCCACCTGATATTTTTGTATTCTCCAGTTCTTGTGGCGACTTTCAATCTGGCAACCCTATGATGTCATCGCGCTGCCCCGAACTATGTTTAACGGCAATTATTTTACCCCCCCCCAAAAAAACCACGCCAAATGTCCTATACTACATCTGGTCCCTTCTCTTAACAGTTATTTAAGAAACTGTTCAAATTCATACTGATTTTGAAATGGCTGGATGAGTTTGAAAATGTAATTTTGAAATATTTCTAAATTGTGCTATATTTAAAATCTAGAACTAGCTCTAGACTGGAGAATAAAACAATTTCTAATATATAATGAACAGAGATGTTACTATGAAACCTACACACAACCACCCATGTGTATTGTTCAAACTCAAAGATACTCCGAGGTAGCTAGTGGCTGGTTCCTAATAACTTCCGCATATCTCCTTTACTATCTATTCTCTGTGACCCACAGTGTCTGAAATGCATCAGGTCAGGTTTTAACGAGAAAGTTACTACTTACCCACTGGAATAGCTTGAAAATCAAGGGAATATCTTCAGAATACATTGTATTTTCAAAAAAAACTTAAATTGAAAACAAAAGATAATTGATCACCCCAAAAAAATCTTCAGTCTTTTTTTTATCCATCTGGATATCCGGCACTTTTCCTTCGCATAATTACTAGATAGTTAAAAATCAGCGGAAAATTGGATAGTTACCGTATACCTGTTTCATCCCTAATTTAAACAAATAATGTTCTCAAGTGGGATTTCTAAAAATATAAATTTATGTTAAGCGTCAAGAACAACTGAACAATTATTAAGAATTTTTTTCACCATGGCAATGTTAGGCAGAAGTTGAAATTAACTTTTAAATTATACTATTGAGTGGCTAAAATCTTTTAGTTCATCACCCACATTCATTCAGCTAACAACAAATTTCATATTCTTGTCACTTAAAAATTCCTTACACATGTAGAGTTCTCTTTCTTTGGAAGCTCGATAGTGTCATTCAAACAACTTTTGTTTAGTAATAGTAAATCTTAAGACTTATTAGAAATGAAAATTTTCAAGCTCCTAAAGAAATGGCGAAAAGTCTTCAAACAAAAGTTTGCATTTTTGTTGTTTAAAAATAGATATTTTTAAACATTGCTTCAATTTTTTTTATATGTACTATTAAAGTAAATATTTTTCATTGTAGTATATTTCTTTATTCTAGGTTGTGTCTTTCATCTTGGTTAGTGTGGCTGCTTATGGCATTGTTGCAAGTTTTATCACCAGCTTGGCTATTGTTGGAGGCATTATCGCCTGTGGAGTCTTCTTGTTTTTACTCTCTCTTATGGGTTTGATTGGTGCTGCTAGACACAATCAAGTCTTATTATTTTTTGTATCCTTTCTCTATGCTGATTATATATTTTTTGTTTACCTCCCTTTATTCAAGTTATTTTAACTATTTACATTGGGAAATTATAAGGAGTACAAGTTTATGTTAATTTATATGTTATGTTATGTTATTAGTATTCAGTATGTGGTCTCTTTTGCAGTCAAACCAAACACCAGTGAATTAAACTACAGATATTTTATTTTTGTTACTACTAACTAGAGATGATCCGAACTGCATTTCGCCAGATATCCGGCAGTTTCTATTTTATGAAAATATCTTCTCATACACACTAGGAAGAACGAAAATCGGTCAAAAATTAATTATTTTTTTTGTTCTATAATATTTCCCGATTCCTTCTCTTTAAGATGATATAAAGATTGAATAAACATTCAAAAAAACTTTTTTATTTACAAAGGGTTATTCTAGGGTTACCGCTTGCAATGGGTGTATGTTTTGTACACTACATAATTTCTGAAGAATTGTATTTTTTCCATATCCCCTTTCATTCCAAACATGAAAACTCAAGTTTGCTTAAACTTTTAAGAAATTTATTTGTTAATTCAACTTTATATTAGTTGCGAGATGTAATAACCCTCCATCATAACGATTTGTTAAAAAAATATTTTTTGAATAGAATTTTAAAGATAAAAATTTGAAAAAAAAGTTGATTTTTTTAAGGACTTTCGAGGTAAAAAATTATATTATTTTTTTAAAAAATATAATTGATCGTTACAAAAAAAAATCCACTGCGTTTTATTCATCTGGATATCCTCGATGATAAATCGGGTATCTGGCACTTTACTTTCGGATAATTACTGGATAGTTAAAAAACAGCCAGATAGTTACCGGATATCCGTTTCGCCCCTACTAATAACTGTAAAATAAAATGTTTTTTTTGGTTAAAATACTAATATTTTTATTCCCTATCAGTGCAAAGTTAATTAGAAATGTACTTAGCTAAAGTCTGCTAAATATATACTTTCTTCATCTTTTTTAATTAGAAAATGACAATATGAATGTTATTTTGTTTTGCTAATCATGTAGATGATATTAGACAATATCGTTATGGTAGTTTGTGACTAGCAGTAGTAGCATATATTGCGCAAAGTATTTTTGATATAAGGTAAAAGAAACTTACACTGCACCTACAGCTGACACTATTGTTTAATTGATTTGAAGTAAGAAAGTATCGTAATTTAAGTATCTTAGGTTGGTACCACTTCTTGTAATAGGTTATGCTGAGCTGATTTTTAAGTGAACAGGTGGTTGCCATATTTATTATAATTTTGCAAGGAAAGTTTCTTGATGAATGTTCTATTATCACTGAGCTGTTGTGTCTTTCTTGATGGAATCAGTAAAGAAAGAAGTGCATTTTTATTAAGGTTTATATTGTACAGTTAATGTATTATAAAAACTACAAACATTGATATTACTTATTCTTGTTGTGAATTAACTTGTGGTATTCTTATTTAGACACAACCTCAAAAACTAGGCTATAGAAAGGGTGTCAAGTTTATGATACAATCCCATACCTTTGCTGCTTATCTTGATACCCTAATGTCAGGTTATGGAGCACTACATTTGTCAACCTTCTAAACCTGACACATTTTGTGTTCAGTTTAAGGTTCTATTTGATAAATTATGGAAGCTAATTTATAATAACTTGTGTGTGACTAAATGTTTATTATCCAACCATGAAAATTAGAACGTTGGCCCCTCCTAAACCCAGTTCTTTTTGTTGTCAGACTGTAAACATTAATTTTAAAATTATTCTAAATATGCTTCCATAATTTCATGTAACTGAACTCTTTTAAATGTGTCAGGTTTAGAAAACTGAAAAACAAAGGTGTCAGGATAAGGGTCAATTGTAGGAGATTGTATTTTAAACTTGACACCCTTTCTAGAGTTTGTTTTGAGATTATATGTAGTAATTAGTAACTTGAATAACATAGAATACATAACAATCATCAACTCTTAAAAACTCAGTCTATTTAATTATTAAGAGACTGTCTTTCTAAAAATCAGTCTAAAAGAAAGTTATAATCTGCCATTTTGAAAAATTAACTTTTAATTATTTATTGTCTTTGAAAAATAACAACTGCCTGTATAGTTTGATATATTGAAGTTATTTTTAATTTATTCTGCAGACGATTTTTTATTTCATTTAAAACTTTCTATGTATATTCAAATGAACAAGCAACTGATGTTCATTTTGTTATCTAAATATGTTTTCTTAATAATAGTTTTTAACAAAAAAAACTTGGTATGTAACTTAATTATAATAATATATAAATAGTGTTAAATATATTGCAGTTTATTCTTGTTATTTATTATAAGCTTTAAAAAAATATTTTTGTTGAAATATCATATTTTCATCAAAGATTGTTAAATTTTTTTTAATTTACTAGTCTTTAGCATAAATAATTTGAAAACCCATTTTTCCCACTTTGCAAAACTTTGAGAAAAAAAGCTTAATAAAGTAGAAATGTTTAAATTTTTTTTATTGGAATGTATTAAAAGGTTTCTTTTTTATATAAAACCCAGGAGTATTGGCAAATGATTCTACTCTTCTAGTTTTTATATAGAAGCTTCCATGCATCAAACTATCCCAATTTTTGTTTTGTATACTTAAAACAAATCGACTGTCGTACAATTAAATCACCCAAAAATGTAGTTTTTTTTATATAAATTGTACTCCATTAAATAAAGTAAATTAAAAACAAAAATAACGAGATTAAAACATAAGTTTAACGATATGTCATTTAAAAAAAAGCCATGAATTTAACTTTATTTTTCATTAAGCTTTTAAATATATTAGATAAAAACTGTAAAAAAAAATACTAATTACTTTCAAACTATAGTTTTTGTATATTAGTTAGACATCCTTAACAGACTCTAGTATATGATTATTTTATTCATGCTATTTGTTGCACAGTTCAGTATTGCTTGTGCTTGCCTTGCTTTTAATGAGGATCAGCAACATAAATTGGCCTATGAAGGATGGCATCAGGCTTCTATGGAGCTTCGTAATGAGACCCAAATGTATTTCGATTGCTGTGGATTTGAAAATGCAACTTTGCCTGATTTAGATCCAATGAAATCGCCTTCTTGTTCATCTGTATGCTTTATTTTATTGTATTTTTTTAATAATTTTAAAATGAGATATAAAGCAGTTTAACAAGTTAATTAACAACACTTCTGATTTTGGCATACTTTATCTAGTGTTCACATAGTTTTAAAAAAGGGCAGGGGGGATTTGTCAAAAAGGGTACTTTTTGTTATGTAAAAGGGCACTTTTTGTTATGTAAAAGGGCAAAGGGTACGATTGGGATACCAAAGCAATCCTGCAGACCTACGTTTTTGCAGAAAAATATTTTTTTTTAATTACAGGGCGCAAAGAAGATATTGAAAAAAAGGCAGGGCGCATCAGCACTTACAAAAAAGGACAGGGCGCATCAGCACTTACAAGCGGCGCCCTTTGAAAAACGCATAACAGGAACACTACTTTATCAATACTCTATAATTGAACTGGTTAGCTGCCAAGAGGCATAAGTCACAAAGAAAATTCTTATATAAAAGTGTTACAAGTTTGCAACTTCCCTTGGCTATAACGTTAAGAGGAGTGACATTTAACTCTTATTGGGCAACCTATTAAACTAGGGCCCACACATGATAGATCAAGCTTCCTAATTAATAGAAAATGATGTTGGTTCGTTTTCGGATTTTTGTGACTTTTACCACATAGCAAAAAATTGTGTAAAATTAATTTAATTGCACGAAATTGTATAAAATTATTTCAAAATGTAAGATTTACTATAGCTAAACATTTGTCATCTATTATTGATCTTATAAAGAAAAAAGTCATTGCAATGTGCAAAGGAGAAAGAAAATATTTCTTATGAATGTCTTCCTTAATTAAAATTCAAAAGCCTTAAGAATTGTAACCTATTATAAACTCTTGTTGTGATTAGCTTGAAATATATTTTGAGCAAATACATGCTTACCATTATTATGTATATCCACTCTTTTAAATGTTGAAGGGACTATTACATTTTAAATGCATATCATTTTATTCCATACAATATCTGCAATTCTCATTACTTGAAAAAAGGTTTTAGACAATTAAATTATTTGCAATTTTTTTAAAGCTGTCTGAGTAACATCTCTAAAAATTACAAGTTAAATAAAATGTAGACTTTCATAGAATGAAAAAATATTTTAAATAACATCTATATTTAATGGAGCATTGATTTGTTATTTTTAGGAATTTACCAGTTTTTATTCTTTGCAATTATGTAATTAATATTTCCCACTAGTTGTAGCACATTAATTACACAATTGTATTTCCATAAATAACAATAATATAATAACCATTTTCCTTGATATTTTTGTTGCATTACTCTTTTTGTGTATAGCTTTCAAAATATGCTAAATAATAAATGTTTAGGTGCCGTTTTGTCAAGAACATCTTGAAATTTGTGGTGACAGTCAAAACTTGTGTTGGAACAAGCTTCAGAAAGTTATTAATAATGCTTTAAAAATTACTGGTGGTATTGGTCTGTTTTTCAGCTTCTCTGAGGTAAGCTTAAATCACTCTAAATTAAGTTATAATCATGGTCTTCTATGTTGCATGAAAATATTTTTTTTTCTTATTTATTATGCTGATATATTGAAATTAGAAAATTTGCAAACATTTGTTTGTTAACACCGTAACTCTTTAGTTTATCAGATATTTTCTAATTGATTTATTTAACAATTCTGTAAAAATAGTTTAACTTTTTAATGAATGTCTCATTTTAATAAATTTACTGAAATAATATACAGTCCAGTAATTCTAATGTGTTTTTAATTATTATTATTATACAGTTTATATTTGAAAGGAATAAGTAATAATGTTATTGTTTTTCACTGTAGCACGTTTTTCTCTGAGACAACATGAAAAGTATTTCCATAAAAATAACGTTTTAATACCTTGATCATTATAGAATTTTATATTAAATGTTTAATAATAGTTGCTTTTAGGTTTATTCTGTTAAACTATATAAAGAATTTTCTTACACACAATTTAAACTTGCTACATACTGTCAACTATCAACATGCAACTGAAAAGCTTATTGTATCGGCTCACTCAGCAATTATCGGACATGCAATATCAGATAAAATATTCTTTTGCTCGATACTGCGCTAACAACTTCTGCAAATAATCAATAATTTGAAGTTTTCATACTGATTGTAATAATACTAGTTTGAAGATATTTCATCTTTACTTTGGTGATTTCGAAATCTGAAATATGACAGCCCGAAGTCGAATTCAATTAAAGTAATCACTTGAAATTTGCTGAATATTTTTTTAGTCACTCACAGTTGATTAAAAGTTGCAGTGCAATTACCATTTTTGCTTAAAGTTTTTTTGCTATGTGCAGCCACTGGTTCTGTCAGCACATTCTTCACCAAACAATCATTATTATGTTAATTTTAAATAATATTCTAAGGCTAACTAGCAACAATATACATGAGCCATGCCGATCACTTTATATAGTGACATAGACAGAAAGCATGATTGGCATCGCCGAACAATAGTATAAAAATATGTGTGTTTAGCTGGTCACTGTTAACCCCCCACAGTGATCAATATGTGAAAAAAGTTAGATCGTTTTAAATATGATCATTTAATACTTTAGAATTGCATCTAAAAAAATAATATTCTGGCATTATTAACTATTAAAAAATTAATTTTAATTGTTAAATTAGTGATTTTAACTTTTGAATTTAGAATGCATTCAGGTAAATTATTATAAGATTGTGTTGTGCAGTAAATTGCAACTTATAATTATTTTTTTTTACTAACTTATGTACTTTTGCTTGTATACTAACTTTATGTTCTTTCCTGCTAATAAGCTAAATATTAATTTTTTAATGAATAAGTTAACCTTAAACATGGTTTATTTTTCTCTGCATTGAACTACCATGTAGTCAAATAAATATGCTTTTCAAAAACAATTTATAATAAATAAGTTTTTATTTATACAAATATGAATCTGAGCCAAACAAACTTTTAGCTAAAGAAATTCTATACTATAGTAATAAAATATAAACTCAAAACAGTCTGTTCTATTTAAATAGAAGGTATGCAGACATCTCTTAAAAATATACCGGGAGAATTCCTCTAAATTTTTTACATACTATTTTAAGAATGGATGTTGCACTAAAACCCTAGTATTCCAATTTTTCTTTAAAAGTTAAAAATTTCATAATCAGATATGTTCAAGAAATTGTAGTTATATTCAGGCAATTTTATTTTTGTGATATTTATACATCTTCTCTATAATTAGGATCACCCTATACGTGTGGCAGAAATAAATCATAAATAGACACAAATTGTGTTTTTTTATGTCATGAAGTAATATTTCTATAAATGTTCTTTTTATTGCATAAAAGATAAAAATTCCACTTTTGGTACTTCCTAAATTTTTAATTATTAAATAACCTTTTGCTTTAAAAAAAATAAGCAATTAAGAGTTTGTTTGCAATTATATGCTTTCTACAATTTTAAGAGCTTTTTCTAATAACCATTTATTCTAGCCATGCTCTTAACTTCTGCTCATTTTCATCTCACCTTGATGGTTTATAAGTTTTGTATTACAACATATAATTTGAAATGTTGTTTCAAGTCTATTGATAGTTTTCCCTAAAAACATACATTGGTACGCAGTTTATTTCAATTAAAAGTAAGTTATTAAATGCTTATACGATTTAGATAATAACATTGCAATACAAGAAATATACTTCCTTTTACAGTTAAGAAAAGTATACTGTCTGAATGTATTATAAATAACATGATCAAAATCACAAAAAGTTACTAGACCCACTAAAATTTTAATTTACCCTTGCCAACTAGATTTTTTTAAGTTTCTGAAAGTTGGCCATTCATTGTCATATTTATGTTAAATTATTTCTTTATATTAAAAAAAAAATTCTATTTAACACTTTGACTGCTGTGTCAGTTATATGCAACTCACACTACATTGTATTTTACTTTGGAATTAACCCGCATGGCAATCAAGGTGTGAAGATAGTATGAACTACTTAAAGAATTAAAAAAATATATATTATGAAAAATAGGATTAAAAGACTTGTCAATTTAAGTCCTTAAATAAAAAAAAATATGCTAAAGCACTCGTCTCCATTAATCTCTAAAAATTAAAACAAATCCTTGGCTTACATATTAATATAAATAAAAACTAAATTTATGAATATTTCAGTTTATAGGAGTATGGTTGACGGTTCGTTACCGTAACCAGAAAGATCCACGCTCTAACCCACATGCATTTTTGTGAACTAACCTAAAAAGTACAAAAGGTATGATAACACACTAATCAATCTGCTTTCTGTGGCTTAGCTTTGCTGTTATGCAGTTTTATTTGTTCTGCTCTATTCTTTATGCTGTATAAAGCATGCCTTCTTTGTTTTAAACCTTAATTTATCCTTGTTTCTGTGTTTTAGAAGGAAAGAAAAAAATGTGGCTTTAACTTTAGGTAGAGCTCAAATGCTTTGCAATTCAACAATTTTTTTTTATATAAATGTTTCCAGTAGTACGCTGACCTTCAAAAGTTAAGGCAAAAACATCACATTTCATTGAATAATGAAATTTTCTTTATACAAATAATATATTATATTTTAAATTGTTGTGATGGCACTGGCAATTTATAATTATTTAGTTTTAATCCATTTTTTAAGAAGTGGAATAAGTGAAAATTCTCATAACTTTTTCAAAAGGATCAAGTTTTAATAAGGAATATGTTTCACCCCAGGAGCAATAATTTTTCATCACTTTTAATTCTGGCAATTTGGTTGATGTGAAAAACAAAGACCATACATGAATCAACCTTACTCCACCGAATTTAAAGACACACCGAACAAGAATATAGAGCAGCCATCTGTTTTCCAATGTAGTTTGTATTAAGGCTCCAAGGGTCTGGAAAGTTGTGCATTTGTTTGAAACTTTGATCATCAAGATATGTCTGAACAATTCTAAATTGAAGAAATAAGACATTATCATCCATTAGTATTTAGTTATATCCAAATTCACTAACTTAAGGCTCAATGTATCGGTCAAGGTTATTGTTTCAATATATCTTACAACAAAGTTCCTCCACAGAACACGTAGAGGTCCATTTGTTTGACCCGAGTTTCCAGCATAATCTTTTCCCCTCCTCTACAGCCTTGGGAGAGTCCTCCATGGAACTGAATTTGTGATTCTAAAGCCTCTGGACATTGCTTCAAAAAACATTGAACTGTTGAGAAGAATTAGTTTGCTGTAACCCTTTTGTCTTAATGAATCTGGTAAATTCTTGGCACAAAAAGTGGAGATCAGTGATCCTTAATTGAAATACCGATTGTTGATTTCGACCAGTTTTTTTATACACGTGCTCAGTTCTTTCATAAATTAAGTTGCATATACAACTTTTCGGTTGCTTTTATTACTTCTACCTATTATCCTTTATATAAATTACATTTACTGTTTGTATTTTTGTAATGATCAAGGCCAAAAAAACATTTGCATCTTAACTTTTGGAGGGCAGCGTAATTTAACTACCATCTTTTTAAATAGATTTTTGTGTAATCTTTTACTGCATATTTTGATTTGTAGAAGGTGCTAAGAATTTTATCACTTGCATTGTATATATTTGTAATCTAATATTTTAAAAGTGTCATTTCTGTTGTAGGTTATAAGTATCTGGATAACTGTCCGGTACCGCCAACAAAAAGATCCCAAATTAGATCCTAGTCTGCTGTTCATATAGCTTTTCTTAGTATTTTATTTGTTAGTCAGCTTTTGAGTGAAAATTTACATTTGTGATGTGAGGGATGAAGAGTTAAAATGGAACTTGTGCTGTTATATAAAAATATTAAGAAAATATCTTCCCTAAAATAGTTTTACTTTTTGAGTTTCAATTTTTTCAAAATGCTTACTCTATTATAGTTGTATATAAAAATTGGTTTTCAGCATATTTTATCTTGGACAATTAAAGTAAGACAGTACTGTGTACATTATAAATTATGTTAAAATGGCAATTAGATTTGCTTGTATTGTATGTTACAGGGAAAGCACACTTAAACAAAATATTTTTCTTTATCTAATAATAGCCTTGTACATTACTAGTCACACTACATCCTCTTCAACTATGTATGCATTTCTTTTACTTGTGTGTTGATGTGTGAATTGTAATAAATGATTATAAACCAAATGTGTGTTTTAATATATAAACATTTTATTGCACACAATAATATACATATATTGCAAGTTTATTTCAAAATGATGTTCACTGCTCTACTGGGAAAAAACAGCTTGGGCATTCTTTAAGGCACAGTTCAGTAGTAGCATTTACAGGATGGATATGATTAATATCTCGCCAATATGGCATAAGCAAAGTGGAAACATTTATTCTCTTCTCCAAAATAGCTAACAGCGAATTATAAACAAGGAAGGATCCTTCACGTGAAAAATGCAGGCCATCAAGGAGATATTTCGGCCAATCCTATATAATAAAAATCCTAGTGATTAACATGAATTTAATAAAGCACTGAAACAGTCAGCATATTATAAGGTTTTTGTCATTTAAGAGTCGAGTATCGTAATTAAAAAATTTAATGTTTGCAAAATTAAAAAATGTAATTGCTAAAAAACTCTAATTAATTCTACATTAACCTAAAATATTTTTTGTTTGCATTTTATGAGAAAGAAGATAATTATGACACGACGACAATCGTACAATGTAATTTTTTTTTTCTAAATTCATAGGTATCAACTGATGGGTTCTTAGCAAAGCTAAACTTCAAAATTTTTATCGAATTTTAAGAAAATCCAATATGCAAAATCACATTTTAATTACATTACATCAAAATCTATTTGCCAAGATTTTTTTTAATGATTTACAATATTTTAAACATTACATTGGTAAATGCTTCTCAAATTTCATGGTTAGACAAACAGAATTTTTTTCAGAAGAACAAAAATTTCTTTTTGCTAAATGTAGTTAGGAAATTGGTTTAGTAAAAAAAATTATATTTCTTATTTAGGAGATGTCATTCAATATTTAGATAAAATTTGTGATTTTTCTGGGTTTTTAAACAATTTAAGACTTGGAATTAACGCAAATAAAATTAATGATAATATAACGTGCCTGTAAATAAGAACCAAGGAAAGTATAAAAGTTTTTTTAAAAACGGCATTTTATCTGCATTTTTATATGAAAATAAAAAGAATATGAATGGTTTTTATGAAAATTTAAAAAAAATAAAATGTTTCCTGATAATTCCAAGCTTTTTTTTAAAAAAAGTGAAATAATAAAACCTTCAAAAATAATAATTAACAAAAAATAATCAGTATATTTAATTATCTAATTACAAAAGAAAATTATAAATAAAAAAAAATTTAAATTTTAAAAATATTAATTTTCTAAATCTAAAAACTGTACCTCTTAGCTTATTCCAAAATAAATAATAATTGGATAGGTGATTAAATGAGTTATATTGTTACTAAAAAATTGTGTTTATTATAACTACCTCATCCTTTATCATTTCTTCATATAAGTTTACCACATCCACTCCTAGCTGTTTGGAAATATTTAGGCAAACTTCTACATACTTCAATATGAATTCATTTTCTCTTTTTGGAAATGTTCTGCCTGAAAATAAATTAATGGGCTAAAAAGCAAAAATATAAGGGTACTTCAAAACTTTAGGTATTATTAATTTGTTTATCATTTAATAGATTAAAAAACGGAAATTTGAATATCAAGTTATATATGAGCATGATTACCAGCCAAGTGTTATAAGTTCCAAAAACTCATAAATGAGCTGGCGAATCTCGAGCATCTCAATTAATTTTTACTGTAACTACAATGACAGACATATGAATGGCTCTTTGTAGCTACTTTTATAACTTGTCACACTCATAATTTCTAAGAACCTTGCAAGCTAAGAATTGTTTTAATTCATTATTAATAGGGATGAAACGGATATCCGGTAACTATCCGATATCCGGAAGTAAAGTGCTGGATACCCGATTTTCCATGCCGGATATCCGGATGAATAAAACATCAAAGATTTTTTTTGTGGCGATCAATTTTTTTTTGTTCTTGCTTTAAGTATTTTCCTGAAAATTTACCAATGTATTCACAGTGTGCAGATTCTCCCTTTAACCAATAGAGACCCACTTTTTTCAAATTTTTAACTTTAAAATTATATTTTTAACGAATCGTTATGATGGAGGGTCATCACATCTCACAACTAATATAAAGTTGAATTAAAAAATAAATTTCTCAAAAGTTTAAGCAAACTTGAGTTTTCATGTTTGGAATGAAAGGGCATATGGTAAAATTACAATTATTCAGAAATTAAGTGTAAAATGTACAAAACATACGACCATTGCTAGCAGCACCCTAGACTAACCCTTTGTAAATAAAAAAGTTTTTTGAATGTTTATTCAATTTTGGTATCACTTTAAAGATAAGGAATTGGGAAATATTACAGAATAAAAAAATATTTTTCAATTTTTGACCGATTTCCGGTTTTTCTAGTGTGTATGAGAATTTATTTTCATAAAAAATAAACTGCCGGATATCCGGCAAAATCCAGTTCGGATATCCGATATCCGGTTTGTAATGTGCGCCGGATATCCGATATCCGGCAAAAACACTATCCGGTTCATCCCTAATTATTAACAAAGTTTGCATCACAGTATCCAAAAGATTATAGCAATTATCATTTGCAAACTTCGTTACCAGGCCTACATTTGCTGAGAATACATTCACTCTTGTGATTGGTCAAACAAAAAATTAGTTGAAAATTTATTTTCATGGTGGCCCATATATATATATGCACATTACTAAGGCGAAACCAGTTAATGAAATTAAATTCACAGATATCAGCTAATTCGGGGGGAAAGCATATGCCTGTAAGTTTGAAGTATTCCTAGTAATTTTAACAACGGGTGAAAGTTGGTAAAAATCACAGGACGGAAACAATTATTTAATACACAATTTTTTTTAATCGGAAAAGGCAGTATTAGCATCAAAAGCTTTAGATGCGTCTCAATGTTCTAGAACCGATAACAATTACTTTCACTTTAGAAATAATTAATGAACTTTTTTACAAATTTCTTAAAATTTTAGATAAGTTGTTAAAATCTAGGCAGGAAAATATGCCACATTATTACTTATTTGAAAGTTCTTTAAATTTAAATTATTGAAACCCGATGCCACAGGCTTTGACAAACTGTCAGCCACATAGAGTTTTATGTACATTTTTCCCATCCTGGACAAAAATCAAAAAGACAGAAATCTGTCTTGGAACAGAAAACTTTCACTCTGACAAAATATCTCCATCATCAAAAATTCATTTCTAAAAAACTACTCTACAACAACTTATCTAACAGAAAAAAAAAATTATCAGTAGAAAACAAAACTACTTTAAATTTACATATAAAATACATAATATAAAAGAGTATCTTACCGATTTCAGCACACCATTTCGTAAATTTTTCATCACAATATGGTCCAGGAGTTATTAAAATAATTTTATCTTTACTTATGCCAATTTTCTAACAAAAAAAAAGTAGTTTTTAGAATTTACACTATTTTTTTACATGATATTCACAGGATAACTTGAGATATTTTAGCCCTTCAAAGATTTTATCAACACAAAAGGGGTTACTTCAGTAACCCTTTGTTGTAGTAAAAAAAATATTAGGAATACTAAATACTAGGAATATTAAATACAAGGCATTTATTTATTTTAAAAAAGAAATAAATGCATAGAAGAGGAAAATAGCTGCAATTTTCTAAAAATCAATTGGGTGCAAAGAAGTTGTGGGTTTTCTACTTAGATACAAAGTTGTGTGTTTAATTCCCAATGAGATCACATTTTTAATAGAGTTTTAGTAAAATGATAGTCATTTTTAAGCCTTTGGTAATTATAAAGTTTATAAGGACCCTATGGACAAAAATAAGTCCTTATTTTTGTCCATAGGGCTGAGTAAGTATTTAATAAGGCCATTTATAAGCATGAAACCAAATAAAGAAGGGTCATTCCATGTCAAATCAACAGTCATTTTCCTCACCATCTCCAATTTTTTATGAAATTTGACGAACTTGTTATACCTACGGACAATGTAAACCATGCAAAATTTTAACCTCCTAGGATATTAGTTTTTTAGTTATTTGTATTTCAAAATGGCAGAAAATCTACAATCTGTCCTCCGATGCCAGCATTTAAATTAACATAACTCCTGTTCTAATTAACATATAGAAATAAATTTGGTATCGTTTTAAAGTTCTTTAAATAACCTTAAAAATGATATGAAACACATGAAGGTTTAGTGAAAAACAATACAAGGTCATATTATTTGACCTTAAACGGATTTCTCAATTTTCACTAGATTTTTTCCCTGAATACCACAACATCTTAACTACATATATACCAATTTTTAAAATGGGATCACACACACACACAAAATTAGGAACAAAATGTTGCACTGCCAACAGTGCACTGCAGTGAATTATGCTTCACCTATATCAAAAGTTGAACAAGTTATCAATATATTGTATATATATATTTTTTTTGCATGTGATCCCATTGTCATCCTACTTTGAAAATTGGTATACATGTAGTTAAGATGTTGTAGTATTCAGGGATAAATTATAGTGAAAATTGAGAAATCTGTTTTGGGGGAATTTAAGGTCAAATAATATGGCATTGAAATGTGTTTTACCAAACTTTCATGTGTTTCCTATAATTTTAAATGTCATTTAAATAGCTTTAAAACGATACCAAAATTATTTCTATATGTTAATTTCGAACAAGAGTTATGGTAATTTAAATGCAGCCATCAGAAGACAGATTGTACGTTTTCAGCCATTTCGAAATGCAAATAACTAACAAGTCTAGGAGGTTAAAATTTTGCATGGTTTATTAGTAGGTTTCTTAGTAGGTATAACAAGTTCACTAAATTTCATAAAAATTGGATATGGTGCAGGGGAAAAAATGTATTTTCGTGTGTTGATATAACATGGAATGACCAGAACCAAAGCTTTAACTTGTGGATGGTTCAAGATATCAACATACAACTTTCATATACCTCAGCATATTTAATAATTTCTTGTAAATTTTCAGAGAATTCTTCCAAGGGTACATGATGTCCAGAAGGGTCATCTACACTTGAAGTATCATTAGTGCCAAAGAATATAACAAATGCTTCCACATTTGAAATATTTTCAGGAAAGATGCAAGGCAGCACAATACGACCAGATCTAGAAGTATATCCCGAAAATCCTCTTGTTATCACATCACTTACTCTAAGGGGGAGGATAAAATGATAGTTAATTTAAGTATCAAAATGATGCAGATGAATTATTTTTTTAGAAGCATTGTGGATAAATCTTCAAACTAGTATTTTTAGAAAAAAAAAAAAGTTTTAAAAAGAATAAATATTGCAAGTGATATTCAACACTTTTCAATTTATAACCATATCCACTCGGAGATTAAGCTCAATTACAACATTAAAATACACAGGGCTCGCAACACTTTTTACATTTGTCCCTAGGGAAAAAGGGACCAAATATCTTTAAAAAAGGGACAAAAAGGGACCTACAAAATTTAAGCCTGGGTTAAATTTTCGTTAACTCTATCACCACTATAAATATCACACCGTATACCTATTAATATTATTAAAACAATTTCTTAAATCTCATGAATATTTCAAACCTTATGTTGACCAAATTATAGGAACACAGCAACGGAGTAAAAAGAGTTAAAAATTAAAAAAAAAAATATTATTTTCAATCCGTTTGAAAGACAGCTCGAAACGATAAGTTTCATATATGTAAGCTATTTCTGAACACTAAACCAGTTTTTGACTATAACGTCTATGTTTTCGGTTAGGCTCGGAGTCACAACCTAAAAAATGACATGTGCAAAATCAATATAACTGCACTTAGAGTCAGTCTATGGGGATAAATAATGTACGATGGTGTGCAGGAAAGTGACTTTTCGAACCGGTCTATTTTTAACTTATTCCCACCTCTGACTTTTGTACCGCGTTGGTAAGGGGTGTTGCACGTAATTGTTGCAATGTACAATTTAAAACCCCATAACTCCATTTGCAATCAGCTTATGTGCATAAATGACATACTGTCGTGTAACGGAAGGTGGAACACGCGTCGACCAGGGCGATTGTCAACGCATCCCCTCCTTTGACCTTTGTACCACGTGGGGATTGACCTTGGCTGCAGTATATGCTTTAGCCCCCATTACTCCACGGAGAATCGACCTTTGTAGTATAAATTATTTACCATCGTGTAGAGAAAGATAAGCAAAACCAACCAAGTTGGATATTTACCTACTCCCTTACCCAGGAATAAATTCTTATTATACATTTGGGGTGCCTACTCTATTTTTTTTGCCGTTGGAGGGAAAAGTGCAAGAATACAACGGAGGGGGGGGGGAACAGATGAGGGACCATTTTTTACGTGTGCGGAACCGCGGGTAATAGATAGTATAACATAAATCAGTGAATTAATGCATGCGTTTTGTTGCAGCAACAAAACTATGTATAATAACATACGTTGAATCGTTTTAACTTTCTGTCACTGTTTTTTCCAGTACCCCTCGTAAAAATTTGAAAAAATATTTTTTTTAACTGCATAGCATTCTACTAGTTCAAGTATTATTCCAAAGAAAGTATTATTATGAAGAAAATCGAAGCAATATAAAAAGGTTAGTAAATTTTTGCAAAATGTTTAAAAAAAATTTCGTAATAATCTCAAGTTATTTGTAACTTTTTAATTTTTGGCCAAATTTCTTGAAATTTAGCAGGGATGCTACTCACTACAAGAAAAGTCTATTTTTTAAATCAAAAGTAAATCCAACAGTATTTGCATAAACAAGATCCAGTGGCTGGGAGAACAGTTTACACTTAGCCCACATTCCACAATAATGTGATTAATTACATTTGTTAACACAAAACAGCGAGCCTTTTTCTGGTGTAATGATATTCGAGAGTTGCAACACCCTAGCAGCAGCTTTAATACATATAAGAACATGATTGTAATGACCATTACATAATAAAAAAAATGTTTAAATAAGGAGGAGAAAGGGCCAGAAATGCGTTATTATGGTCATACAGGGTGGAAAAAATTATTTTTGATAAAATAAGGGAAAAAGGGACCATATTCTGAAAAAAAGGGACTTTTAAGTACCTCAAGTAACAAAAAGGACTTTTAGGGGAAAAAGGGACCTGTTGCGAGGCCTGAATACATCTGCAGAGCTCATTGCTGTGCTGGGCAGTTTCTGACACCAGGATTATTTTAATCTTAATAATTTATTCAGGGTTGGTTTGTTATTTATTAGTAATTGAGAAGCAAACATTCAAAAAGTGTTTTGTCACATACAGGAAAACACAATAACTTTTGCTAAATGCATTGACACATGTATAAACTCAAAATTTCAAAGTTAATTTTAATGGGACTAGTGTTCACATAGTTTTAAAAATGGGCAGGGGGGGATTTGTCAAAAAGGGCACTTGTTATGTAAAAGGGCACTTACTGTTGACTAAAAGGGCACTTTCCTTACCTTTAACTGGATTTTTTTCAAGAGGGCCAGAATTTTCTCTTTTTTAAAGTTTGTATAATTTAGAGTTTTTTTAGAAAAGTTTAAAATTTCACAAAAAATAAAATTACAATTTTTTTAAAAACTGCACCATAAACTCATTACATAAAAAATTTCTAATAGTAGTGTTTTTTGTTTAATTTTTTCAAAAAAAAGAAAATTTTTAAATCCTCAAAATTTTCTAAAGTTTCTTGTTAAAAAGTTTTTACTATTTCAAATTTCATAAGGGGAGAGAGAGATAAGTTTCAAATAAAATATTTTTAACAAAATATATTAGTAGTAAAACAAATTAGAACATTAATACAAACTAAACAAAAAGAAACAAGCTTCTTCCAAAAATCAATTTTTATAACTCCAGATCACAAGTCCTAAACTTCAATTTCGTAAATATTTTCGAAAAATTTAATGCCATTTTGTTATGTAGTGCAAATCAAATCATGATGAAATATAAAGTGGTGAAGTATAAACATTTATTTATCAGATACAAAAGGATTGTAAGTCTTTCAAAAGAGATCGCAGCAGATCGCGTTTAGTGAATTTCTACAATTTTAAGGTTTTTTATGAATGAAAAAATTCTTGAAAGAGTGCCATCTGGAAGTTGCATTCGTCAGAGGCAAACGAAATTAAGAGTTAACCATCTTAAATTTCGTGTGATATCCCCGTTTGACGAAAATCGCAAATTTTTTTTTTTTTAATTACAGGGCGCAAAGAAGATACTGGAAAAAAGGCAGGGCACATTTTTCACTTCTAAAAAGGGCAGGGCGCATCGGCACTTACAAAAAAAAGGGCGGGGCGCGGCGCCCTTTGAAAAACGCATAACAGGAACACTAAATGGGACAAAATGTGTTTTATATGAATAAAAGACTAATTCTAAAGAAAATTAGAAAGTGAATTTGGAGATTAATCAAATTTTCAGAAAATGTTAACAACACATTTTGAATGTTTGCTCCTAAATTATGCATTACTAGTCTTATAGTATAATATTATTAATAGTGATTTTTCTTAAGTGGCATGTCACTTATCAGCGTACTTAAAAAGTTAACTTTTCACTTACTACCTTTTTTTTCTGCTTAAGATTGTATGAAATCGAAATTTTTTGAAGATAAATAAGTAAAAATTATTTTTAATTTAACTATACTCCACTAAATACGATATTTACTTTAAGCTTAGTATTTCAATATAAAAATAATGGAAAATAGTCACTTAATAATACCTACCTCTGAAATCTATTTGCTAATAGTGTGCCCCACAAGCCATTATTGGGTTCAAATGAACGCTAGAAGAAAAAATAAATTATATAGGGTCAGGTGGTTTGTTTAGATTTTAGTGGCGCAAGGGCCAGTTTTGGCCATGCTGCGCCAAACACGACTCTTGATATCTTTGCTTCTGAAGTGGCAATTTTAAAAAGTAAAAAAGTGGTAAAGGATAAAAATATATTTGAAACAACTGTAAAAGTTGACAATTTTGTTAAAAAGTTTAAAACAATCTACTTTTTAAAATTGCCAATAAAATTTTTAAAATTGCAATTTTAAAAAATAAATTATATAGGGTCAGGTGGTTTGTTTAGATTTTAGTGGCGCAAGGGCCAGTTTTGGCCATGCTGCGCCAAACACGACTCTTGATATCTTTGCTTCTGAAGTGGCAATTTTAAAAAGTAAAAAAGTGGTAAAGGATAAAAATATATTTGAAAAAACTGTAAAAGTTGACAATTTTGTTAAAAAGTTTAAAACAATCTAAACGAATACAGATAACATGTTTTATAGAAAACTATATACATTTTTACAAGTGTTGACCTGCAACTTTGAATAAAGAAGAGAAAAAGAACAATGTTTAAAAGTAATACACCTTAAATGAGATTTAAAGAGCCAATCTCATTTAAAAAGAGGGCAGTTGGGTGTAAAGTGGTCATACTCTAATAAAAGTTTATGTAGTTTTTCATCCCTATTTTTTATTATTATCGTAAAGGTTCCATATACTATATTTCTTTGTTTTAGTCTTTAGTAATGAAAAACAAAGTTTTTCACTTAAAATTATATTTCAAGAATCAAGTACATTATTAGCAAATGAAAGCTACAGAAGCTTAGAACTTGCTCAACTTGTAAGATTACATTTAAATTAGACTTCAGAATGGACACTGCATTGGAACATGAATGCAACAAATCAAATGCTTGTGAGAGAACTGTTTAATATGACCTAATATATAAAACAAGCATGAAAAATTTCCAAAAGTTGGAACTGAGAATTTCCAGTACTGTTGAGAACTTTGAATACTTAAGTTAGGAACTTCAAACCGTTAAGTTGGGAATTTTGAATCATTAAATTTCTTGTTTCAACCCCCCTCAAATATTGTTTTGTGTGACGGCACTGGGCACAAGTGGGCGCTTGGACATTAATTAACCTTTACAGGGCAGGTGGCCGATATTTCAAGAAGAATCCCATGTTAAAATAAAACACCCACCTTCTAAAAGTTAAACTGGCCCTGTCAGTTGAATGGTTTTCAGTAATTGAACTTTTTAAATTCAACCCATCAACACGCCAGCAATTTTTACAATATTAAAATTGTTTGTATTGAGGGTAAGTTTAAATAGTTTTATTGTACATGCTTTGTTTATATATTTAAAAATTTTTTTAAATGTTATAGAGATAGATTTGACTTAAATCATTTATTTCAGAAAACCCATAAGCGTACACTTAACTCAATAGCAGTTATGGGGTATCTGAAATAAACTATTCAAATTTGTTTTAAGCAACTAGATTTGAAAAATATTTTTTAATCGAGTAGTATAGTTTTATATTCATGATATATGATTGGTCAAACAAAAAATTAGATGTAATTGTATTTTCATTCTGTTTACATTCTTGTACACATAACAAGTTAACCAAATTTTATAAAAATCCTAGATGGTTCGGGGAAAAAAAATGCATTTTCTTGTGTTGATTTGACATGGAATGACGGTTCAGATGTAGTATATGACATTTGGCATGCAAGATTTTTTTGCCGTGTTTTATAGGGTGATAAATTTATAATATGGCAACCCCACCTGACATTGTTGGTATTTTCTGATTCTTGTGGCGACTTTCAATCTGGCAACCTAATGCTGTTTAATGGCAATTTTTCGTCGTCAAAAAAAAAACCTGCGCCAAATTTCCTATACTGCATCTGTTCCGGAATGACTCATATGGTGTATGAATAAACACCTATATGACATTAGTTTTTCGGAATACCATTTCTAGTATCCAAAACCTGTCTCTTAGCTTGTTAAACATTTTAAGCATTGCTTTAAGGAATCAACTTCTAATGATCCTTCTCTAAATAACTTTTTTTCTCTTTTAATAAATTAATTCAAACTTTGCACTGAATGTTGCAATCACATTTCTTTACTCATGATGATTAATCCCCCATATTATAATAAAAGAAAGCACATCATTACCAAATTCATAATATCTCCAAATTATATTGAACAATGAAAACACAATATTTTTTTAAAAATGCATTTTATCCCCTTAATGATAAGTATACTGATCTATTAATAACATTTTAATTTTTAAGGTATGAACAGTAATAAAATAAGAAAATATAATTTAACTCTTTTTACGAATAACGTAAGATTGTAATTAATTTTAATCCAGTTTTGTATAATTTGCTACAAAATTCCTAAATAAGAATTTTGTAGCAAATTATACAGAACTACATACAAAATTACTAGATTATATAACTAGACTATACAAAATGTAACTCGATTATGCAACTAAAACAATTACTTGCACTTGGGAGTCTCCAAACAAAATAATTTTGGACCATTGGATGCTCATGGTGGTTTATGGCTCTTTTTTTGTCAGATTTAAATCTATCCCGCCGAAATAAAAATAAATTACGTTAAAATAGGTATTTACATATTTACCCCGCCCTCTTTGAAATATCAGCCAATTGCAAAGGCTTTTATTCTATACACCAAATTTATTCTGACCAACTTGACCAATCGTTGTGAGAAACCGTACAATTTTACTAATCTTTATATTATATCGAATGTTTACATTTTGATTACAATGCCTCATTCTAAATTGTTAATATTATAATATTCATAAAAAGTGATTGCACGATGAAAGCAATTTTTTCAGATTGCACTAAGAGTTTTTTTACTGCATTAAATTTTCAATTATTTAACAATTATATTTTAACTTTGACCGCAACTGTAAGTTGACAGAATTAAAGTTGCTGTTGTTTACAGTTGAAGTTTTGTTTGTATTTTATAGGTAAATGAAAGGGAAAAAATCTTGCATCTTTATTCTATATTAACTTTAATTATACAGTCATAACTTTGTGTATTCAAAGAAGTTGCCTAATACGCTTCAACTAATCACATAATCAAAAGACACCCCAATCTGTGCACCCATTAATAGTGAAAATTTACAGTTTCTACAACTTTTCCAGTAAATAAGTGTTTTTACAAGACAACTTCATAGAAATCGCTAATTTGGATTGAAAGCATTTGCAAGGGAATTATCACTTCAAAGCTAAAGATGGAATAATGCACTTATGTATTGTTAAATAACCCATCTAGTCGTTCAGTTGAAAAATATTGTGCTTCTTCGTTTACCCTTACTATTTATTCATTATTGAAATCAATCGCTGATAAAATCTACCGGTATTAGAAAAATTACAATGATTTGGCTTAATATCTAAAAAAGTTGTATTAATAAATCATTTAAAACTATAACATTCTTCAACTTTGAAATATGTACTTTGAAAATTGATTTGTTTGTAAACATATTTTGGCTATGTTTTATACAAGCCTAAAATTTAGGCTGTGATAGTGGATGAATGAATTCGGAATGCATTCATTGAAGAAGATCTCGCCAAAGAAAAATGACGCTAAACTGTCAATGGAGACTAAAAAGTCATCACTCATCAAAAACCTGGATGGAAGAGATAACGTAATCGGAGTAGCACCGCCCCCAAAACATGCAGTTCCTCATTCAACTAGTTGGGCTAAATCTCTTTTTAAAAATGATTTTATCGATGCCAAATCAGCATTACTTCAGCAAAAGCAATCTTCAAAATGCCTTATAAAACGAAAAGGGGAAAAATTCACAAATGAAAATGAAAGAAAGAAAATAAAACCTGCCATGAATTCGGAGAGCGTGCTGGAAAGTGGGAAACCCACAACAACAAAGAAAGATGCCAAACGCAAGGCAGTTCAGCCAAAGACACCAGGAAGTTTTGTATGCAAGTATTGTTGCCGTCGATTTCGCACGATGGAACTATTACAGGAGCATACACTGGCCCATGGAAGTAAACCATCATATGTGTGCTACCTATGCGGAATGGAAGCAGGAGCTTTTTCATCTCTCATGGCGCATTTTGTAAAACATTCTGCTCCAAAAAGTGATAAAATTCTAAATAATCAAATTTCACATGATCTTTCAGATTTCGCAATAAAATCTGCCATACGTTGTAGTCATTGTAAAATATCATTTCCCTCCACTGAAAAATTAGCTTCCCATTACTGTTCGATTGCAGGAAAAAAGAGTGAATACAATTGTGCTTACTGTGGGCAAGTTTCAACTTCCGTTGATGAGTACCGCCTTCATGTGTTGAGCCATTCTGTCACCCCGTTTCTGTGTATGCACTGTAATTTTAAAGGACCGACAAAAAAGTTACTTGATAGGCATCTTGAAGTTTGTAAGAAAAGGCCTAAAGCACTTAATGAAAAAGGTTTGTTTAAGTGTAAAATCTGTGCCAAGGAATGTAAGAATAAGAAGGAATTGAATCAACACACTAAAGCTTGTAAACAGACATCTGACTGTAAGGTAACCTCTAAGAACTGCCCAAAATGTGATTTCGCTTTTAGTAATGAAGATGATTTTAACAATCACGTACTTTCCTGCTCTCTTTCGGAGAAAGGGGTTCAAGTCCAATCTCGGTGTAGCAATGAATTAACCAAAGAAAGCTCGCAAAAGGAATCATTTCTGTGTTCACATTGTGGGGAGATATTCTACAATCAAACTGATCAGGAAAATCATCAGGTAGTTTGTTTTGAAGATGAGTACACCTTAAATGAAAAGACATCAGTTTTGTGCCAGACTTGTGGAGGTATGTTTCATGCTACGGCTATTAAAGAACATCAAAAACAGTGTCTTCAATCAAATGAAAAGTCGAGCAAAGATGCGGATAAAGAAGTCATCGAAAGTGACACCGATTCCCCTTCGAAAAGGCGCAGTGCAAGATTGGTCTGTAGAAAAAGTAGTTTATCCGGAGAAAGTCCAAAGAGCAAAGGAACTCCCAGAAAAAGGAAACTTAATTTTCAAGAGTGCAAAGAAAGGAGAAAGTCAAAAATATCCAAGACCAAAAATATAATAAAAGTTCTTAAAGGCAGGAGGGGTCGGCAATCTAAAGTTGGAAATGCAGACTTTAAGTGTATTTATTGCGATCTAACATTTTGCAGCAAATCTACATTGCTTAGACACAAAAGAATGCATTCGGGAAATCCTTATTTCTCTTGCAAGTACTGCGGTAAGTTCTTTTTCCGCAAAGATGTATATACTCGTCATGAAGTAAACGTTCATAGTAAAAGCCCTAACAATGCCTTTTGTTGTTATTACTGCAAGTTATACTTTAAAGGTTCTTTTACTTTGAAGGATCATGTTTTAACAACCCACAAGGAGAATGCATTTTTACCAGTGAAAACTGAGGTTATTGGAGATGTTCAACAAGATGGTGTACTGTCACCTTCAGATATTAAAAAGGAACTAAATCCCAATGAAAATAAAACTAAGGAAAACTGTCTTTCTAAAAATATCTATTCTAAAAGTGATACTCCTACTTTAACAACACCATTAAAAAAGTGTGGTACTTGCTTACAATCTTTCAAAAATATAATCGACATTCAGAAACACCTGGAAACTCATAGTCATGAAGAAGATTCTCATAGTAACTCTGATGCTGATTCACAAAACATGTCAGTTGAGAAAAAGTCCAAGAGAAATAATAAAGAAACCTCAATTAAAGAAAATGAGCAGACAGTAAGTAATGGTGATTTACTCACATTAAGTAATTCACACAAAGTTAATAGTACATCTATTCCAGTTGTTGTTTCTGTAACCAATTCCTTATCCAATATGGAAAATGATAAATCTACTCACAATTCTGATAATCACACTTTGCATGAAGAATTAAGAAAAACAGATGAAGCTGAAACAAGGGATTACACATGCAAACTCTGTTTAGCCAAGTATAGTAGCAAGTCTCTTTTAACTTCACATGAAAGTAAAGAACATAAACTTATTGATTGGTATCAATGTTTAGTTTGCGATACTTCGGGCCCGAAACAAGACATAATTGAACACATGTTTTCACATATGTATAAAGTAGGAACTATTGTTGTAAGTAATGCTTCGAATAACTTAGACACTCTTTTGCCTTACATGCAGAAACCAATGAATAGAGAAAACAATATTTCTGATGTTTGTACTGCCGAACAAATAGAAAATACTTCTAATAATGTCTCTATGGGGAAAGCAGGTGAATCTTACTTTGATTTGCCTCCCTTAATAGACTATGGGTCAAGCAGTTCATGTGTATTAAAAGATACAAATTATTTACCAGTTGAAGTACCTTGCCAAAGTAAAGATAGTTGCTCCATCTTAAGCATTGATAATGTGGATGATAATATTGAGGATAAAGTAATATGTCCTGAAGAAGAAATTATTGAAGTACCTCAAAAGCCTTCAGCAGATGAAAGTGTTGAAGAGCAAGTAAAAGTTAATGAAAGTAACAAACTAGAAGAATGTCTTGTATCATCAAAAGAATTGCTCATTCCATCACCTGATACTGTTACCACAAATGCTCCAGTGAGTTCTTTGAACGAAGCCAGTATTGAACAGGCAAAAGAAACAAGCAAGATAGAAAATACTGCCTCTTTATCACCCAAGCCTTTGCTTGTAGCAGATGAAGTAGTTAACAGTGGAGACAATACTAATAAATCTAGTGAAGTAGATGATGGTTCAGCCACTGGTACAAATTTTTCTCAGCTTCGTTACCTTTTAGAAAATTTCAAGAAAAAAGACCCCCTTGATGAAGTTGAGTGTGTTAGTGAAAAGACTGATGAACCAAGTTATCAACTGCATATTGTCGAAGATGAAGAAGAATGTAATGACGAGTATGCTAAAAAAGATAGCTTATCTTGGTTAAATTCTTTACAGAGTGACCCAAAGAAAGATACAGAAATGACTGTAATTAAAAAAGTTGAAATGAAGCAAAGCGATATTGCAATTCATTCATCTTTGAAAAATACTGATTCATCAGCTTCCTTCAATAAACTGGCCCCCAAAAGCACGACACAAGTTCCCAAAGTACCACCCAATTCTTGTAAATATCCTGTGTTGCCACCGGAACAAAATCAAAATGCGAACACCTGCCTTAAATTTGACATCAATCAATCTAGGTCAATATTTGCTGAGAATGACCTATTTCAAACTAGTCCAGTACCAAGCAAAATTTTAGACTTTTCTGATCTCATTGGCGATAGCATAAATGTAAATGACAATATTTTTCAGTGTGACCAAGTGCAGAGTGTGTCTAGTAGTTCTTACAATCTACCTAACAAGTTCACATATACTAGTTCTAATAAGAGTCCTTTCTTTTCCGAGCCCATAAAATGTAATAACTGTAGTTTAAGGTTCAATGATGCAAGTGAAATGACATTACATATCTGCTCCAAAAATGTTACTTTTACGAATTGCATAAATTCTACTTATAATTTTGAACCTAAAAATGTATTTCTACCTCCAACAAGCAGGACAAGTAGTCCTGGAATGGTTGACTATGAAAATGCTGCCTCTGCTACAGAGAGGTATCCTACCCTAGAGTCTATTACGGACATTTTCAGTGCAAGTAACTCCAGTTCTGTGACTAACAAAGTACAAAGCCCCCAATATGAAAGTGAGCAAACAAACAATTCTTTATCAAAGAATATGTGTAATAAATGTTACAGAACGTTCCATGATGCTAAAGAGTGTGCAAAACATTCTTTGAGTTGCTCAAAGCTAGCTTGGTGCAAAAACAGTGCTTCTGATACTCTGAAATTCCCCGAAACATTGCATTCTTTGCTTGCAAAGAGGGAAGTCAGAACTCAACAGCAAAGTTATTCTGCACCAGTAGAAAATGACAATGCTTCATATGATACTGTTTTAAATTTATCAAAGAATCCATTTAGCTCTTGATAAATTGGCATTTCATTTCCGCTGAAAGAATGAAGCGCGGAATTGGTCCATATACCTCCTATTTCCTACTAAATTAACAAGTAGACAACATGGCGTCCATTTTCAATATGCATTAAATTAATTTAATATATAGTCTATTTAATATAATTGATGTCTCATACTACATTTAGTTTTAGAAGAAAAATTATACTTGAAAGTTAAATGGTGTTTTATTTTTTTTTAGCATTTATTCTATATGTACCTTATATTTCTTATGTTAGCTATGTTTTAGAAAATTTTATTTTTGAAATATCTATTGTTTATTTTTCTTAAATTACAAAAATTGTAATTTCTATTCAATAAGTGTTGGAATAATTTATATACAAAAATGGAGATATATTGTTAGTTTAACTTGTCACTACAAAATAATAGAAAAAAAGTCTTAGACTCATTCTACAAGAACAGGAAAATTGTGCAAGAACTTCTCAGTGATTTAAGTATTTATATTGGGTAGTATGAATTTTCGAATCATTGAGGGCACCCGCACATTTTTCCCGTTCATGTAGAATGATCATTAATACGTTTGTTACCTAAAAATAAACAATATGTGATTATATTTGAAGTATGTGTTATTTTTGTGTCATTTAATATTAAATCTATATGCAAGTAGGAATTGAGATTTAAAAATCCCATTAGCTTCCATTTCCACTTGATATGCAGTATTTGAAAATGCAAATTGTGACTTTTTATTCTTATTTCTACATACAATTTCATTCATTTATTCACTTAAATGACTATCACATATGTATTATTTTATTGAAATTATATACCTTGATAAAAATAAGACGTGTATTTAAATATATACTAAAACTTTTCAATTGAATATATTTGTTAGTTTCTTTACATACTATAGTCTAATTAAATGATCAATGGAATTTAAAAAAAAATTAATGCATTAATTTTTTTTAAAGTTTTTATAATGTCATTTGGATTTATATTTTTGGTAAGTTAACCGAATTTCTAAACCTAATTATTTTTAATATAAACCATTAGTTACAAGAAATTTTTTGAAAGTGTGATTTAAAAAAAATAAAGTGAAATTTGGTAATAGCATTCAAATCCTGTACATGATTTTTTTTTGTGAAGCATACCTTTATGTGTTTATATGAATTCTCTAGTGAGAGTCAGATTTAAGTATGCAAGTGAAAATTCTATATTTCTTATGCTTAGATGTTCTATAAATGAGGATTAGTTTCATAACGGGTTTATTTTAATGAATGTCAGAAATGTATTAATATTTTATTGATAATATATTTTATTATTTATTTAAATATACTGAAACTTCATAGTCGATATAATTAGTTTTCTTTACATATGTGAAACAGTTATTGTTTAATTATAACTGATAAATTAAAATATACTTTTTAAAAATTACAACAATACAAAAAGTTTGTTAATATGAATATACTGAAACTTCATAGTTGAAATAATTAGTTTTCTTTACATATGTGAAAAAGTTATGAATTGTTTATGATAAATTAAAATATACTTTTTAAAAAATACAACAAGTTTGTTAATTTGAATCATACTCTATTGTTATTGAAAAAGTTATTCCTAAGCTATTATCCATAAATTGTATTAACTCCATTGAATATTTTTGATTATAAAAAATCAATAAACTTTTTACATTAATAAGAAAGACTAGCAGCTTTTTTGTGGAAAATCAGCCAAATTAATTGAATGTATTAGTATATAAAACCAGTATTTATAATGCTTTTATTTATTGTGTATATGTATTAAACATGTGAATAAGAAAACTATTTTCAAATATTTATGTACAGTTTTATTAGTTACAGAAAACCATGTGGTTTTTAGATATTACTTTATATTATTTAAATGGCACTTATAAATTGTAGTGTTTTTGAGTGATTTGCATTTTATAAATATTTCAAAAACTTTTTTTTAAAGCCATGATTTTTATTTTCAAATATATACTAGTTTTAGTTGTACGTTAATCAACGATAGAAGTGCGTCTTGAAGAAGATTTTAGTCATTAAGTTTTTGTTTTATTATTACTTAATTAACATAGTTAAATAATTTGTACTCAAAGTTATTGTAATTATATAATTACTTTTTCCCAAGATCTCTTTATTTAAAATGCCAACTAGAGTTATCCTTTCGAAGCAACACTTGCTCTACACCATTATAATCTATCTAATATATAAATGGAGCCATAAGACTTATAATGTTTAAAATCATTAATGTGTATATATAAAATATTGAAAGAAGACATTAACTTAACTAATATAAAATTTTATGTTGTATATTTCTGTCATGTATTAAATATGTTCAAAGTAATTTAATTTTAAAATGTACATAATGCAGTTACACTGCCATATATTTATGTACTGAGCCTATATAAATACAGCATACTCATCAACTCACTCATGTTCATTTGCTGTATTGTACATACTTCTGTATATAGACGCTATTTATATAGATTTCTAGAATCTGCATTGCTTACGTGTAGTACCTGTCATGTTAAAATTTTGTTTTCAAACTTGCTGCTGAATGTTTGACAATCTGTTCTATACTTTGTGTGAAAATAAAATGTTTTCATTCAAAACTGTTTTATATTTTAAACTGCATTTACCGCATCTTGAAAGAAAATGTCACTGCATTCCCAATACCTCTTTCCATTCCCTTTGCACTCGCCTCTTGGTGACTTTTTTACTTTCAGTTCTTCAAAGCGAATAACAAAAATTGATTATGAAAATGTTGAGTAATCTTCACAAAGAAGTGTAATATTTATGAACAACACTGATTAGAAAGATTCTGTCCCAGTTAAATATAGTTTTTTATTGGAAAATTTTATGTATGCAGATTGGTATTGTATATCTCTTGGTAAAAAACAAGTGTTGGGACTATTTTAAAGGACAAGGTATTTCAGAAATAGTACAATAAGTCTGATCACTGTGCTAGTAATTTAAATTATATCAGCGTATAATTATAGTATATATGTTAAGAAAGTAAAATAATTATCCCCCCCTCAGTTTTGGCAAAAAGATTTAATGCGACTGCTTTTTCATTTACCCTAAAAAGCTTAGCATTTACATTGTCTTATATATCTTTATACTAAATAGTTGCATTATTTTATAACAATTTAATTTAACATCAATTTCATTGAACTTAGAAGTTAACAGTAATGAAAAAAATATTCAGTATAAAAAAAATGTAATTTAAAGTATACCTGGCAAGTTATGGATTGTAACTATTTTGTGAAGCTGTACAATTGTGCGAATTTTAAAGGAAAAGTGCAGTGAGAAAACTTTTTTGTGAAAAATATGTTTAGTTCCTAAATTATCTTATTTCACTAAAAAAAAAATTTATGAATATACTTTTAACTTTTGTCTGTTAAAACGCTATATGTGTTTTATAAAGTAATGCAAGCAATTATATAAGGCAAGTTGGAAATAAAAGAAATTAAAGAATTTAACAGTTTTTAAAATAAACTAGTTATTTTTTAAATTTGACACCTGTCAAACTAGAAACTTTATCTGCAAACTTATACAGAATATATTTATGCAGATTTGTTATGCATATTGTAAAACAAAAAAAAATGATTATTTTTATACCTATTCATGTTTTTAAAATCCCACGAAAGAGCTGAACAGGGCACAAGCCGCTGGGATGACCTTGTTGATATTTGGTCATATTATAAATTATATTTAGTCCACTAAATCTGTATGTTTTGAGAAGTATAAGGATAAAATGGCACAATAAATATTAAATTACATTTCTTTAAAATATTTTAGGATATTAAATGATTTTTTATTAAATACCAAATTTTTGTTATCTGAAAATATTAATATTCAATTCAGTTAACTGTGAGTAGGATTCACATACCAAGGGTTACATACATTTAGATATCTAGTTTTATTCATACCAGAAAACAGATATCAACTAGATATGTAATACTTATGAGATTTGCTACAGTTTTTTAAACATGTTGTATAATAGTTACCTCAAGTTGACAAATTTGACATACCTTATGTGTTATTTAAGAAAAAAAGTAATTGATAACGTAAAAAACAAATGTTACAAATTATAAAATTTTCAAAACAATTTTATGTTTAGGAAAACATCAATTCATAATCCATATTAATATGAAATCTATAGCTTATTTTACGTTTCAACTAAAAATCTGTTACTGATAGATGCATTAGCAACCTGCCTGATTTTATGTCTTATCTCAAAAACCATTTTAAATATCGAAGTTATTTTAATTGCAAAATATTAGGTGAATCAGAAATATATGTAATATTTCTAAGCCACTTAAACTTTTAATATAGAGGTATAACAATTAATCAAAACACATACTATTAGTAATACCATAAAACATCAAAAGGATGTTTATGGTATTGCTAATAAGATTCCACGGTCTTATGATAGGGAATCTTTAAAAAGAATATTAAATTTTATTTTTTTAAAGTTTAAAATCAGTAATATATATATATATTATAAAAAATCTTTAATAAACAAGTTTAGTAAAAATCATTACACAGTTAACAATGTAAAATAATAAAAAAATCTCTTTATTAAACACAAACAATCCAAGCAACCTATTAAATTAATGTAACTATCTTGCTTTTAATAATAAGATCTGTGAATTCTCCTATAAAATTGCAAATCTAGAATGTTGTTAATCTTAAGCATAGTGAATATGTATTTATAAAATAAAAAATGAGATTTTTGGCTGAATAACAGCAGAAATTATCAATGACTGGCGAGAACAAAAACCTAAAACACGATTAAAAATATATATACAGTAGAACTTATATTGACATTTGGCAGGTCCAGAAAAATACATCCTTTAATTCACTTCCACATCTATAAAAATGGGGGCACTGGATCTGTGCGCTTACACACTTAAATCGTAAGAATATTAATGTATCAAATTAAGTAATTTATAGATATAAATTATACTTAAAATGTATGCCACTTTGCATACAAAAAGTGGCTTGTAGTAAGCTGTTAAGTTTTATATGTCCAATATAATTATATTAAAACATACTAAATAAAATTTGCAATTCTACATTAGAAAAACTTCCAGATATTGTACAAAATCCAGCATTCACACGCAAATACAGTTTCAATAACTTTTTTTATATATACACATATTAAAATTTAATTAAATCGCAAATGTTAAAAAGGTCTTTATTAATTAGATTACATTAACCCTCTGAGCGGTTGGTAAAAAGGCATAATAATAAAGTTGTTTTATTTGTGAAATAGTTTACTTGATATTTTTAATGTATGTGTGTTATATATATTTTAATAGATATATCTTCCAAGAAACACCTCAACACTTTAGATTTAAAATATATTTCAACATCGCATAATTTTTATAAATTTAAAGTTTATGTGTATAGCTAGAAAAACTGGAAATCCCAGGACGACTTAAGTAGTTCAACTCAATCAGAGGGTTAAAAAATGCATTCATCTATGTACATCAGGCAACATTAAGAATAATGTAAGTTATCAATCCTAGTAAAAGTTTAATTTCTAAGTGGAAAACACAAAATTAAAATTCAACTATTTGAAAATAACATTATTTTATTCTCATAGTAACTTCCTTTTTCGGAGAAGATCCTTTTCACAATTTGCCATTCAAATATAAATCACTAGCACATATCACAGTCTACAATATTTCTTAGCTTGTAACTAGTTAGAATGCAAGGGTAATTTGTATTTAAAAGTTAGTGATATTTCCCTGGAAAATTGTCTTATTTATTAAACAATTTTTAATTATATATTTTTTGTAATAGCTTACTAAAATATATTATATACTCTATATGACATAACAAATACTTTACATTTAAATACTTTAAATTGGGGCTGTACATACTAAATTGGAGACAAATAATTGTAATAGATAAAACAAAGATCAAATACTACAACTGGCACACATATTATTAATGAATTTAAAAAGATTTTTTATTGAGAAAAATTAATAAGAATTGTTACATTATAACTTAGTTGTCATCAAACACAAGCGTTATAGTGTTGTACATGAAGCTAACATAATATAAAAACAGTTGAGATAAAGAAAGGGGTTGGTTCGTCTTTTAATGTTACATTTATAAAACATTTTATATTTCTGTTTATAAAATATAACATTCCAATTTTGTTTAACTTTAAATTTTTCATAGGAGTTTTTAACATGTTATCCTTCATAGTAATACATACTTTAAACATCCACTAAAATAATATGTATAAAGTTACTTTAAATCTACAGAAAATACATGATATATATGACAATCATTTAACAAAAAGGTAACTAAGTTTTCTCTTTTATGCCATATTATTGATAACTTGACATTTATTTTAAAATAAGTAATCAAAGAAAAACTTCAATTATAACATTTGGAAAGGTACATTTCAGTCTTGATAACGTTTATCACAGTATAATCTTTATCACCAAACACTAAGATATGAATAATTTTTATCACTCTTATTTTTTATTTAATTGAAAGCTCCTATTATATCATATATAGAGAGAAATCCCTTTTAGTGTTATAACATTAGATTTCTAAACGTGAAAAGTAGAAATAAAAATTATGTTGTTTTTTCAATTAAATAAAAGTAAGATAATTGTTCAGCTTTAAGCTTTTTTTTAATATTAGAACATATTCCTGTTGTGTGCGAAGTAAAAATTAGGAAAATGAGCTTTTAAATAATAATTAAGTAAAGAAAAATAATGTTCATAAATCAGTTCACCTTAAGAGAATAAATCACATAAAAACAAAGTTTGCTTTGAACATCACTCACTCAATAATTTATAAAAATAAAAGATAGTAAAACGATTATGCATTATAAAAATTAAACCATAAGTGATATTCACATAGTCAGTCTCTATTTTTCAAAAGTAGTTTTAATTTTTTAAGCATACAACATTTATTATAGTAAATTTACAGAATTCTACTAGTGGTTGAAGGAATGATGAATTACTACATATTTAATTTTTAATAAATCATATTTTATATACTATATCTTTTGCATTTGAATATACAGTAGACGGTCTACTGCCTTACATGAACTTTGATGTATTCAGCAATTTAAATTCCAATATTTTAATTTATTATAGATATTGGGAAGGTAAAGTCATTTAAACATCTAAATTTAAAGTATTCATAAATCTTAATAACATATTTTGTGCATATAGTTTAGATTATTATAATTCAAATTATAATGGATATGTTGACTGAGGAAAATACCAATATGTATTTTTGTTAGTGCATTATAGAATATCATCTATTAAAAAGCCTTCATAAAATTTTCCAAAGATTATTTATTAAAAACTAATTAGAAGTCCTCTGTAAATCCACTTGAATCCCTAAAAAAATCCAGATACCAATCAGAAGTTTCCGGACCAGCCCAAATGAAGTTCATAATTTGGTATTCAATATAACCCAAAATAACTCCAATACAAACATCCCCCAAATAATGTCTGCCAAGAAGAACCCTAGAGGCACTCGTACACACACACCAAACAAACAAAACCAGATGCAGGAGCGTCCAATCAGGAGTTGAGGATGTCAGTAGGAAGGTGAGAAGAACGGCTCTTGATGTGTGGCCAGATGGGCAGGACATTTTATCAATGGAATACGTCATGAACATGTCCTCTGCTTCGTTGTTTGAGGGTCGTTTTCTGTGGAGGGCAGCCTTCATAATTGCCACAAACAGAATATCAAGAAACAGAGCTGGAAGAGAAGATATTTAAAGGTAATGGAACTGCAACAAGAAAAAGTGGATTAAATTGATAGCATCTTCATTAAAACATAAAAATATTTTGGTAACAGTATATTATTTTTAAGTTACATAACTGAATTCTTAATCACAAGGTATTTAGTTTTTTTTGCAATAAAAAATGTACTCTTATTAAGTCCACAAAAGTTCAAGTTTATAGCACAAATTATTTCTTAAATTCTAAATGTGCTTTTCTTTGGTAAAACCCTATTATATCAAATATACAATATATATATTTTTTAATGTCTTATTTTGTACTACACTAAACACTTTTAATTAGTAAATTTAATTTTAAAGTTATTAAACATAAAATTAATTATTAGAAGTATTTTTTTTAACATTAGTAAAATATAGGTACTGGATATGTACTTTTAAAGTTGATAGTACAACTTTTGGTAAGGTGTGAGAAAATGGCTCAATGTGCAGAGTTTGTAATGATATGATCACTACTTTTATACACCTAAGATTTGAAAGAACTATAATTTATCTTCTAACTGTATTTTAAAAATTATAGTATGTAATTAAGTATAACAAAACAATGTTGTATATTTCAACATAAGATTTTACTCTCACTTAAAGTTTCAAAATTAATAAGGGATGTTACTGGACTTTCCGATGTGAGGGATTAAGAATTGTCACAACAGCCTGTTGTGTAGCTTAAGTGAGTCGCTAAACCAACTAAGAACATCCCACTGAGTTCAGTCAAACTATCTTATTGTCCAAAGTTCAAAATTACCAAATTTCTATTTTTTTTATAATCAAAACATGTTTAATTATGGTGTTTGGCTAAATTTTCCAAAGGTTATTTATCAAGAACTAAGAGCTTAAGAATTATATTTTTCTTCCAACCTTTATGACGATTGGAGTAATTTAGTGTGGAAGGCTAATTTCCTTAGCATACTCAGACATTACTCATTTGGTCACATTTTATAGAAAAGTACAGAACAGTACTCAGGATTTTAAGAAATTTATATATACATATATATATATGTAGGCTAAGAATTAATGTGAAAATAACTGTATAAAAAATACTGAATCATGTTAAAGTATACTAGGAAAAAATTTAAAATTTATATTCTCACCAAAGAAAAAAATATTAATGGCATATATACGTCCAGAAAATGCAAACAAATTTCACTCTCTTTGACTTTTTAGATTACTTTTCTTTCCCCTGACAATTTTTTTCCTATATTTTTAAGATGCACGTAATTATTCACAAAATCATAAATTTTAATAAGTTTGAATAAAGGTTTCCATATGTTATTAAAGTCTTGAATTTCTTACCTAAAATTAAATTGAAAAAGAAGGCTTCTCTCTGAAGCGTGTTTGAAAACCAAAGGCAAACAATGCTTCCACAAATCCAGAAGACTCCATGACAAGAGTACTCCAATGCTTTCATGTGCGATCTATAATTACCCAGTGGTGAATTCTTTGAAGCTGACAAACTCAGTGATAGACTTAAGCGTTTATCTAGTTTTAAGAGCTCACTAGAGAAAGTAGATTCTTTTTTAGACATCTTGACTTTTTTTCTTGTACCTGAAATGAAGCAATAATGAAAAAACTCATAAAATTAATAAATATTAAAAAAAAAAAAAAAGGTTATGTTAAAAAGGGTTGCAATTTTTATTTTTTGGTCATCTGAGCATGATTTTCTATCATGAGAACTAAAGTAATTGATAAATTTAAACCTTCCATGATAACATACAAGGGAAAATATTTAAAACACACTGATAGGAAGGATTGAATACTCGTATTTAAAATGTGTGCATATTAATCAAAATTCAAATGTATCAAATTTAAACACCGGCACTAAGTATAAAACTTCAACATTCAACAAAACATACACAATATAAACTATATTCTGTGAAAGCTTCAGAAATTTTAAAGCCTAAAATTTCCTGCAAATTGTTTATCCTTATTTAAAGGATATTATATATAAGCATTAAAAAAATCCCTTTTATATCGTACAAGTCAATCTTTCTATGATTCACATTAGCTTTCACTTTCTTGTTTGTTACCACCTTATTATTGTCACCGCCAAAATAAATATCACGTGTTCATGTGGCTGGTACGCTGACATGTGTGTTGCAACTGTTCGGTATTTATACAGTAGGAAAGACCCAAGAACTCTGCCTCCTAATTTTAAAATTAATGTTAACTTTAAATGATTTGATTTCTTATATTCCATTGATATGTATAACAACTAAAATGCACCCCACCCTTTAAACTTACACGCAAGAAACTTGCCACCTCGAATTACAGATATTAAACTATTGTATTTGGCAACGATACTATCGTTTCGTTTTAAGAAAAATTTAATGTGCATCGTGGATATTTTTATTTTGTTTTGGCTGATTCAGTATATTTAAAAGTATAGTTTTGATTTTTAAAAGTATTTTTCCCTTTTTGATTATAATACTTTAGTTAAAAAAAAGTTATCTGTATTAATAGAAAGTCAATAAGATTATTTTTTGATTGAATCATTTATTGTAAGTGTTTGTAACACACTGTTATTGACACAATTTGACATATATTTCACTGATTACATGAAATTAATTTTTAATTATTGAATTCTATGAATAGATTTTTGACTTTTAATAAGTGACAATGAATTAATTTGACTGCATTAGTTAACAGATGTTTCTTTTTAATGAAACACAATCTGCTGAAATCCATTTTATAAATTTTGATAAATTCTGTATAAAGTGTGCATGAAATAAACAGCAAAAATAAGAAAAACACCAAACTGATGCAAAGAAAAAAAATTATGAATAGATTTTTGAAATTCAATGCAGACTACTCCCTTTTTTAAGTTACTAATTTTTTTGTCATAATTTTAGTTATTATTTTTAGTAAATTTATTATATTGCATTATATATTCCACCATTTCTAACACTCAAACTGTGTAGTAGGGGGTCGGATCCGACCAAACGGTTAATTTTCCCTCTCCCTTGTCACACAACAGCAGATTTTCAGGCTCTTAAATTTTATTTACTCACTTCTAAAGCTAGGTATATAACTAAATTACATAATAGAACTAATATACTGTTAGAGTTGGGACAGTTTTTCCATTGTTGATATTTTAATTTTTGAATCCTAATCTCTTGCCAAATCCATATAAAGTAATTAAAATACCTAAGTTTTCCTTGACAAGGTAAAGTTTACTTTTATATAAACTTCTTTATACAGCACAAATGTTGCCTTAAATGTTAATTAAGCTCATAATAGATATAACATTTATAATTTTGTAGGGAAGATTCAGTTAACTATCGACAATGTCAATAAGTTGCCCATTTTCATTTTAAGGAAAAATTCATTTACCATTTTTTATGTTTAGAAAAGTAAATAAATATTAGGAAAATATTTTCCTTAGAAGTTTGATATATTTTAACAAATTAAATCCAAGCTTTTCTTATGTTATCTCTGTTGTTTTAGGCCCTATTTCAATAGTATTGGATCCAGTACAAAAATATCAGTTATGTAAGTAATGATATTCGTTTGTTTTATTAAAAAAACTTTTCTCAATTTGAAATGCATCAATAACTTATGTTGATTTCTACAGTGCAGACCAAAAATTAAATTTTTCTTTAGATAAATGTGTAATGTTATCTGTCTTATAAATTTAAATTTGTGAATTTAGATAGAACTTATGTATGTTGTGAATATTTTTATTTTATCAGCTTGTATTGGATTTTGTAGTTGATGGTGCTAATTTATTACCACTATAAACTATAAGTTCTTAAAATTATAGGTCAATGCTACTGATTTTTAATTTCAATTTGGTACATGTTGAAGTAGTTCCAATTGTAGTTTTGAATCACTGGCTAACAGTGGCGGCGATTGGGTGCTGAAAGTGGGGGGGCAAGATAAAGGGGAAACAAGAAGTCCCCCAAATGGGAGGGGAGGGGGGGAGGGGACTAAAAAAAAATTATGGTATTGCACACTTGTATTTACTCACTATTTTGTGTTATTTGAAGTATACCAACTTAAAATACACAGTAAAAAAATGTAATAACAAATTTTAAAAAATAGAAGTTTTCATACCATAAAGCTGATTTGAGACGAGTCAAAAGCTTTCGTTTTTCGTTATTCTGACTTAAAAAGGCGGAACAAAGCACGATAACTTTCAGAAATACTATATAAAAAGCCACAAAAACTAAAGTCCAATTTTCAGGAATATAAAAGGTGTGAACTGTTAAAAAAACCTTTATATCACTTGGCTATTTTAGCTATAGTCGAAGACAATTTAACTAGACCCTTAAACGAAGGCTGCGATGTGTAAAAAGACTGAACTACGGCCCTGATTGAATAAAAAAAAATCAACGACTAATTTAAAAACAAATAAAAATCTATCGGAGTAGTCATAAGTCATATACAGTTTGCTCTGTAGACTCCAAAATGACTGTACAAATGAGAGTCATAAGTCATATTCGGCGCTGTTTTCGCCTTTTTTTTCCTACTGCTTATAGGATGTAAAACTGAGAAAACTTGGGAATGAGTCATTCTGCTGAGAGCCAGACCCAATTTGAGTAGATTTAATACGTAGTTACAATAAACTATTTTCTTGATGTTTTCGAAATCAAAGCATTGAGAATTAAAAAAAAAGCTATTAAATCTTTTCTGCCATAATCTTTGAGAACATTCACTGATAAGTAAAGTAAACAAATATACTTTTGTGGATTGTATTTTAAAAATGTTAAAATCGAAGATTTTCTGACTAAAATAAACTATTTCAAAACCAAACTATTTAATAAGTAATTATAAGTAAAATTATTATAAACTATTTCTTTCGGAAAATCTATAGAAATTATATGGTTAAAAAAGTCAATCGCTTTGATTAGACTATGCAAATGTATGTTTTGTTTTGATTTATATTAAAAATTAATGGTACTTTAGAAGCAAAATTTATTAAAATATACTACCTGATTTAATATTCGAACTCGTAATTTGGCGCTCTTTAAAGCGCCAAGTTCCTTACCGGGAGGTTGCAAGCCCGTTCTTCCATCGTCCAAAAGTTTGACGTTTGGAGGCGACTAGTGCATATTAAATCTGTCTATGAGAGGGGTTTGAACCTCCTGAAATTCCCCCCCTCCCTTATCTACGTTCCTATGGTAGTGTGAGGAAGTTAGGGCTCAAAATTTTTCCTTTGTTAGGCAATGCAGTAAAACAATTGACTTGTAATTTAGTTTTAAAAAGTCCAATATAAAAATGTTGCGGGGGCAACATCCGAAAAAAGTGCGGGGGCAACCGCCCCCCCGAATCGCCGCCACTGCTGGCTAATAGGAAAGCATTTTAATTATTCTAGAAATACAAAGTAAAGTACAATATTTTTTTTTGTTCTGAATGTTTCCAATAAAAAATTCCCAAAATATAATTTTAGGTGTTTGCAAGGGTCTGTGTAAAAAATAAAATAAAATTTACTACATTAATTATACTTAATACCAATTCGATGCAAAACATTGCATTGAAAAAATTTAGAGTCAAATTAAAGTCTCCATTGTCTTTTAGATTGTTTTTGTAATGCAAAGCATGGGTTAAGGCAAAAATAAAAGATATGTTATATAAACTGACTACAATAAAAATTTATTTGTAAAAATATATCTCATGTCAATTTTTAATAAGCCATAAATTTAACAACCATCATATGCATAGTAATGCTTAAAGGGGTTGGAATCTTTACGTTAAATATCAAAAATGAACCACAAGTGGTATCTAAATCAAATCTGGCACCTTTTTTTGAATGAAAGTAATATTTTTCATCTATTAGTTAGATTCTTCAATTAAAAAAAATCAGTGTAATTTTCTTATTTTTCATGTTATGCACAATACTTATTTTATTTTTATATTTAGGTCCAAAGTTACTTTTAAAATAACGCTTACTTCAGACCCTAAGTTACCTTTTAAGGTGTAAGTATTAAAATTTATACACAAACTTATGTAGCTTTTTTTGTTAACTTTGAATCAATGTGATTTTTTCTTTAATTTTTATGAGTTAATTTAATATTTGGCTCTTTAGATATTTGTTTTCTGAACATCTCATTTTCTCTTTTAGACTCAGTGTACCAGAAAATACACCATTTACAGCTGTACTAAAATTCGCTGCTGAAGAGGTCAGTTAGTAAATATTTTTGACTCTTTATACTTGTAATGTTATTTAAAAAGTTGCATTGCACAGTTAAATTCATTGACATCTCCCTTTAGTGGAGATTGTATTAAAATCCACTACAAAATTTTAAAACTCCATTTTAAAATTCAGAAAAACTGTAGTAGTGAAATGTTGGTTTTCAATAAACTTATCATGTTTGATCGGCTGATGATGATCAAATATATAATGAGCCTAATCAAAACGTTAGCTAAAACATATAAAGCTATGAATTTAATAATGCAAAAGTAAAAAAAAAAACATGCTTTTAAAATGCCAATTTTTATATAACTTTTAGCCTATGATGTTAAACAAATACCTGATTAATTCAAACAAAGCTTAAAATCCCATTTAAATAAAAAAAATTAACATCAAATTTGTTATATAATGTTAAATTCAAGAAAATCATTACACAAGTTGAAACAAAAAATCATTGATACTATATTCTGAATGCATGGAACTACAAAGAAAACTTGAATAGAACTGATTTTGCATGATTTAATTGTTTGGATACAGACAACAATGATGGTAATTTTCTTAGAAAAAAAAGCTTTTCGCTTCTTAAAAAATATCTTTAATTAGCACTGATATATAGATAAAAGCATATATTTAGAAATAATAAATGTTTGTAATCTGTAAATTTTTTTAAGTTGGCTGTAAACTTTTTTAAAAAATCTAAAGTTATAACCATCAATAGAACTGTATCACAGTTTTGGATCTCCAAGCTCTCTGTAATTCTCCTTCTGTTTTTCTTTTCAACTTTTCAGTTCTGCCTAGAAAAATGCAATATAAAAGTGTTAGTTTAATTTAGAATAAAATTATATGTATTTTTTTTATCTCGTAGAATGTCGATACTGGAAAAGACTAATTTCTAGACTTGCTTAGTGCTATCAGATCCTATGAATGTAGTTTTATTGTTCTAAACCAATGGTATTTACATATGAGCAAAATTTTTGGAAAATTAAACTTTTACATGCCATTATTGTGCAGGGTTTGTACTGTTCGTGAAAGTCCTTATGAACTTATTTTTGTTTCATGTTCATAAGGATGCTTATAAAGTACTTAGAAATTACTTATTTTTGTCTAAAGAGTTCTTAGAAACTTTCAAATTATTAAAGACTCTTATAAAGTCCTTAAAATTACTATCTTTATCAATTTACTTAACCTCTATTAAAAATGTATGACCTTAATGTGAATTAAATAACTTAGTATCTAAGTATAAGATATTTTGCACCTAATAGCTTTCAGCTCATTACATCCAAATTAAGCTAACACTGACTGAAAAAAACCTTAAATTGATCTAGATAAGAAATTTGCTGGAATTTCTATATCAATATTTCTATGGCAATAATTTTCATTGAACCAGGCCATATTTTGGATTTCATGCTTTTAATATCTAGCTATTTTTTTTGTTTTCCATGTTTCTATGTGATTAAATGATTTACTAATACCCGTAACAATGTAACATTCGTTTTGCAAAACGTTACATTACCTAATATTTTTTTTTTCATTTACAATAAAATGACTATAAGATACATTTTGTATTTTTTTTAGTTCAAAGTAACACCTGAAGTTAGTGCTATCATTACAGATAGTGGCATTGGTATTAATCCATCACAAACGGCAGGTATGTGTATTTTTATAATTAAAAAAAATTTAAGTAACTGCATAACTTAATGTTTTAATATTAAAATATTAAGATTAGTTTATTTATAGTTTTAAAAATATTATCTTTTATGTTGGATAAAGTGTAAACAATTCGTGTGTATTATATGATAAAAAGTAATACATAATTTAAAACGGAGATTATGAAGCAAAAAGAAAGATTTCACTCATTTGTTCGAAATCAGTACAATAACTAACTTAAGTGACTATTACAATGTTTTCCTATGAATTTAAATGAGTTATAATAAAAGTACAAGAAAGGGACTAAAAGTAATTATGTTTCTGATTGTGGTGTTATCTTTTCTATGTATTTGTTTGGTAAATTTTGTAATTACATTTGACTAAAATTTCAAGGAATTATAAAATTAAGTTCAGTATTTTTGTTCCCTTCATTTTTATGTTCAAACAAAATTGAAACGGGGGGGGGGGGGGGGGGGACTGGCCTCTTTCAGTGTGAGCTAAGAACTGTCCTAATGTTAATTGGGAACTGCTGTTGTATTTTATACAAGTTGACTGTAAAAGCAAGTAGAATTCCTGTTTTAAAATCAACTAAATCAATTATAAACAGGGTTGCCACTCTACATTAAGATTAAAATTCCCTTTTCCAGAGGGGTTTTAAAAAATTCCAGAATGAGAAATACATGAAAAGTAATTTTTTTTTCTAAAGTTTAAAGTGCAGACCTATAAAAATAAAGTGCCTGCAAATAATAGCCTATTAAAGTATAAAAAAAAAATTGAGAAATTATTATTTTTACAAATTTATATTATTATAACGAAAAAAAAAATCATTAGCAAAGAAAGGAATATGACAAAGCACTTTCAGCTAAATATTTTTAGAAAAATTCACCGACTTTTCCGGAAAAGTTGATAAATCATTAATTTTACCTGACTTTTTTGGTCATTTTCCCTGACAATTCCAGGTGAGTGGGAACCCTGTATAAATGTGATTTCGCATGTTCAAATAATACAATTTGCAATAATACTTTACATTGTAGTTTGAAAGTATGCTTTGAGGTAAAAATATTCATTACATGGTCTTTTTTACTTGTAACTAAAAAAGTATACAATATAAGTCATATAAATTTTATAAAAAAAATTTCAATGAATTTAAAATGTAAGTTGTTTTGATTTGTAATATTTTGATTATATATATATTTATAGGTGATGTCTTTTTAAAGTATGGTTCCGAATTAAGATTGATTCCAAGAGACAGAGTCGGACATTAACATTCCCTTATTTGTTGTAAATAAATTATGAGAAATATTTTTTTTGCTTGTGTTATATGTATTTCTGAGGGTTATTTCTTGAGCATACTGACAATTTTTAATGTTATCTGTGTACACAATTAACATGCTTGAAGGTCTAAGATTGAAAAAAATTGCTCCTTAAAACTACCCGAGAGGTAAATTAGCTTGTTAATTTTTTCGATTTTCAGAATAAAATTATTCTGTCTGTAGAAACCTACATGCATATAAAATTTTGATAAGCTGGCCTGTAAAATAGTAAAAATGGATATAGTGTCATATATCTTCATGAAACAGACATTCAATGTATTCAAATAAGATTCTACAAAAGTTTTTTCAGCATCGACTTTAATTTTGTGGTTCAAAAAAAGTTTTTATTGCTTATGCCAAATAAGCTAATTGGTACTATAAAAGAATATCTCTACAAGTGCGGGATATATAATAAATTAGATTCAAAATAGATAAATCTTCAAAACTATAGAAAATGACAAAATTGTTAATGAATTCTTTCATATTTAGTTTAAAATGAGAAAGTGTTATTTTTAAGATGCATAGTTCTACTAATATACACTTTATTAACAAAAAAAAATGTATGTTTTCCATTTAGTTTTGTTATTTCTTATAAATCAGTCACTGCCGGTGTTTAAAAGGATGCAAATCGAATATTGACTTTTATAAAAAAAATTTAAGTTCACTTTTAAATGAAAAATTAAGTTAATTTTAAAGCCATTGTAAATAGTTTGAAAATTCGATATATATATAGATACTACAAACAAATTGTATATTGCTGTGGCTGATATCAAATACAGAATTTGTTAAATTAAGTAAATATGTACATTTAATTTATAATTGAAATATATACAATTATAAATCATTTCACAAATCAGTCAAATGGAAATGGTTCTTTGTCTCTTTAACCTATGTCCTTAAAACTCCAGGCATATTAAGTGCTAAACTGTGGTTTCTAAAGAGGCAAATAAAAGCGTAACTTTTTTAATATTATTGGGGTTTGAAAAATCCTTTTTTGGGGAAATTAAGCAGATGACATTTTATCAGTTACTAGTAAGGCTTGCACATTAAAAAAAATTAAGTTGACCCCATCAGGACTTGAACCAGCAACTTATTGTTCAGAGGTCCCATGTTATACCGACCAAGCCGAAGGGGTCCATGCATAATTCTAGATCACTCGTGTTACGATTCCTATTGGATGGAAATCTTGAATAAAATTCATTTCCTGTGGAATGAAAGATAAGTGTTATGTGCGAAAGACACTTATTTTTATAAATATTACTTTTAAAGTATTTTACTAATCTTTCGAAATTTCATATGTAAATAAGGTCATTGTGTTGTGTAAAAAAAGTTACTTTCTAATCGGTTGTAATAATTTTGTTTGACAGTGCGGAAGATATTTGTTTCTACTATTTAAAAGAATAAACATTTATTTGAAAATATTTTGTTGTTGGCAACATCTTGTTTTGTAGCAACGTTACTTTTTTAAATGAAATTTTTTAAAAACGGCTTCTAAACAGCTATAAATTCATTTAAAAAACAGCAGAATTTTTAATTTCAGAGTCTTAGGTGCACATCTTGAGAATGAATAATAAAATTACAATTAAAAGTACAAGTAAATAAATGACAAGTACATACTAATAATATTATAAGGGGCGTCTGTTTGATCACTCGTATCTTGGGTAATAATTTTTTTCTTGGATATCTTAGTTAGAAAAAGAGTTATCTATAAATGTTTCCTATGTTAATTTTCCAATGGACATAAAATTCAATTTGTGTTTGCGCTAATCTCTGATTCTGTCAACCCATCTCAAACAAACTTAAAATAGTGGTTAAGAAGGTTTTCCCTCATATTTCAGTTGATTGTTTAAGTAGAAACCCAAGTTATGGTGCTTCAATATATTTGGACCAAATTTTTTAAAAAGAAAGGAAAAAGGTATTTTGTCAAAGCAATTTATTGCCAACTTTCATAGTGAAATTTCAGAAATGAGAAGGGCTACGTAACTAGAAAAAATAAGATTCGAAATTTACAGAATACTTTGTTTGAAAAATTACAATTTTAACCATTTTCAAATCTGCACAGCAAAGTTGCATGAAGATGGCAACTGATATTAATTGAAACAAACAAAATTCTATTATGAAATTGAAAGTAGGCGATCAAAAATTGCTTTAGCGAAATACCTCTTTCTGAAAATATTGAAGTATTGGCACAAATCCACTGAAAATTCAACTTTAATATGTTTCAACAGGAAAACTAATGGAAAATCTAACATTAGAGACGCATATGACAACAAGAAATATATTGCTTATAATAATAATTTTTGACTTCTATTAAATAACCCAAGGGAACTTAACCTTTTAAAGAAACATCTAAAAAAAATTATTATTTGTTTATCGATGTAGCCCTTTGAAAGTTAGTCCGAAATGGTTTGATATGGCAAGCATGAATCTATTCTGAACAATACACCAGTTATTTTGTCTTCGAGAAAATAAGAAAGAATAAACCGGGATAACGAACCAATGTTGAATTTTTTATTTAAACGTTTATAAAACTGCACATATTAGCTAGTCTATATATTTTTTAGACTTTATGCACAGAGGAAGTAGCTATTTTGTGATCCACAGTCAGCTTTCATTATTCCAGATTAATAAAAGTAGAACACAAGAGAAAATAAAGTTGTTTAATACAAAGTATAAACAAATACATAAAGTATAACAAATATTTTACATAATTACAAAGGCTTTTGTAAATGAAATGCAGCGAAAACGTCCCGAAAGGGATTCTGAAAAATAAATCAACGATTTTTACAAAATCATGTATTATAAACATTTTTATTGATCATCATGTATTATTAAAATTTTTTTTTAATTTATTTATTAAAATTTTTTAAAAAGAGTATAATTTAACAAAAAAATTAGAAATAATCTCAATACTTATTTTAACTAAAAGATAGTTTCTAAAAACCCATAAAATCTTAAATGATTAAAAAAAAAATTTGCAAGATTTAAATCTGATGTCAAGTAGTTATGCCATGAATATTCGGTTTAAATTAAAAACTGGAATATTTCCATTAAAAAAAATAAAACTTATTCTTTTTTTTCATAATTTAAAGGAATTTTTCCAAACTGAATTTACAATAAATTATGATAAATCTTACTATAAACCATCCTAGAAAAAGATTCTCATTAATATTAATAATTTATTTTTAATGACTTAAAAATCTTTTAACTTAAAGACCTACTGTATTAATACATAATTACAAAAATAGCTAGGAAGTATGAGTTACTAATTGCTAGCCGTATTAATAATGAACGTTTCTTCCCAGAAGCAAGACGCATTTACGAGAGAAAATGTAACACACTACAAACCTAAAAATACAGATAGCTTACATTTTCTAGCCCATAATTATTACTGTTCTATTATAATTTATAGTTATATGATGTTGTACAATACATATTGAAACTATATTTCATGTTATGCCAAATTTAGTAAATTAAAAAGGGGTAACATTTAATAATCAAAGCTTTAAATTTTATTTGTTGTATGAAAAAGTTTGCTTTGGCACTTATTTTACAAAAAAATGTGTTACTATGCAGTTGCTCCAGTATACTGAATACTCACTAATGCCAAGTGAAATATACTCACAAATGTAATGAACATATTTCCTTTAAAAAGTGCTAATACATTTAAACTTATTTTGTTAACTCATATTTTCTATACTTTAAACAAGGAATACTTTTAACAATTTAAATAAGATACTAGAATAAACAAATTATATATATAAAAAAGCTTTTCTGGGTATTTAAAAAAAGGCTTTAGCTTTAGGAGAAAGACTCCACTAACCATGTATAAAATACAAAAATTAATCTTGTTTCGTAATTTTGAGAAAAAAATTGAGGCAAAAAAAAAGAATAAAAAGTGCAAAATATACATTGGCCCCCCCCCCCCTTATTTGAAATTAACAAATATAATAAACAACTGTTTTGACTTGACATAAAGAAAATTATTACCGTTAATTGTTACTTGAATTTTCAACTTCATTTGAATATTTATCCACCATCTTTGACAAATTCTAGAAAGATATACTTTTTAATAAAATTCAAATAATTAAATTTATTTGTACATATTAAGAAAAATACCTTACCAAAATGAGAGATTTTATATCCGATATCGAATCCAACTCTGGAACATTTCTTATATCAAATGTCTGCATAATATATTTCAGCTCACTTGTCATGAAGGAAATATCCAAAGATGTGACACACGGACATCTAATTTTTTAATAGGAAATGTATATTATAATTAATTATATATATATAAAAAATAACTTTCTTTCTACAAGACTACCTTTAATGAATGATTTCTTTCTAAATGAAAGTACTTAAGTAGTTTTATTTCTATAAGATCGGCAATCTTACCACAGTGGATCTCCAAAAATAAGCTTTTTCTTCCATGCATAAGGAAAGGTATTTTCTTAAATAACAATCATATTGTAGTTTTTTTTAAACGAAATGTGGCTGTACAGATGTGTGCCAAATATAATAAGTCAATCTTATGTTAATTTTTTTTATCTGTCAAATATTTGCTTCCTGTTGGACAGAAAATATTTTCATTTGAAGCAAACTTTAAATATATAACTTATTTTTCTCTTGATTTAAGAATGCAAGTAAACCTAAATACATTAAAAAAAAATATGAGATAGCAGTCAATGATGTTTTTTTTTAAAGGAATTGATGAAAGGCATTTTTGTTTAAACATTTTCAAATATAAAGTAAATCATAACCAAATCTTAGTTTTGAATTTCAAGAAAATGAACAGCAACTTTTCCTTTTTATATTAACAAAAGTATTTTAATGCTTTTTCTTTGTTCTTAACAAATAAAAAAAATCTATAAAGAGAGGTAACTGGAAATAATTTATTTAAAATATTGTTGATTGATTTTCAAAAATGAGCTAATTTTTCCTCAGGAAAATTGTACTAAATTAATATTGTAACCTTTTTTAATGATGACTATACATATGGAGGCAAATAAACCTTTGAAATTAATAACAGAATAGTTAAACTTTTATATTAATGAAATACAATATATTACCTCATAACAGCTTTATAAAGTTTGGGCAGGAAAACAGACATATGAAAGGGCCCTAATAATAATAATAATAAATAAAAAGATTAATACAACATAATCAAAACTTGTAAAAGAATTTTTTTTTAGAAAATATGATAAATTTGTAGTAATGAATATTATTTCAAAATATACATGCAACGTTTTATGTACTTTAAAGTTTACCTGTATGTACATTCCAAGTATAAAAAAAGTAAATTATGATATTAAATTTATAATAAAATACATAACTTTATAATTTTAAATTAATAAGATCAGATAACATTGATGATCAGAATGAGACAAATCAACACCCCCCCCCCCCCCCCCCCAAAAAAATGGGTTTTCAAGTAAACTAATGGAAGTTCAACAATCGCTAAAACCGCTTAAAAATCACACTGATTTATCAAAAGTATTTTTAAAACAAAATAATTTAATAAATTATATAATTTAAGTATAAATTAATTTATTACTCATTTGTAATATGTCTTGGATCACACATCTCCAAGCAGCTGCAAAAGCTTCACTGTGCCATAAATGCTTCAGATAACCTTGAGTAGACTGCAGAATATCTTGCACAGCATAATCCTAAAAATGTAGCAACACAACAATCAGAATGATATACTTTACAACACAATACCAGTACAATATTTTAATGCAAATTATTTTCATACCGCTGGTTTCATTGTCATTCTTTTTAGAATAACTTCCCATATAGATGTTTCCCATATATCAAACTCCAAGCACAGTCGGATGCAAAAAATGACAGCCTTAAAAGATCAGGAAAAAACATTTAGAAATATACTTTACATAAGTATAATTGAGATTTCAAATCTTACTTAAAATAAATTATATATAAATGAGGTGTTTCAAATAAAAAGGGGCTAGATCTACATGGGTTGAATTGCGAGAAACCAACAAGTTGTGCATAAGATATATTAATTTATTTCAATTGTAATAACACAGTTTAGCTCCAAGTTTTCAAACCTACTTAAATATACATTTTTTTTATTAATTCTACTTGTATTTTTATATGAAATGCACATAAATAAACCTGCCTTGAATGAAATATTTAATTTAATTATTAGTTATAATAGATGGAAAATCTTTGTGAATATTCAAACATTTACAAAAGCCACTTGTAGAGTAAAAGATTTGACAAAGTTAGCAATTAAAATGAGAATACAGTAATTATATATATATATATATATATTAGGGTGCATCAAAAACGCCATTTTTTTAAAAAAAAGTTTTGCAATTATTTTGGCCCTTATATAAAAGTGTTCTATGTCATAAAAGAAACTTCCTGTATTTTTTTCAGAATTTTTGAAAGCAATTTACAGGGTCCACATGATGGTGGCAAATCGACATTAAAATATTTTTTTAAATAAATGTTTGCATATTAGGTTCACCTAATTGTAAAGTACCAATAGAATGTTTAAAACTTGTAGGAACTTATAATACAATAATTTTATTAATAATGCACAATATGTGTAAACTTAAGCACTTCAATAAATCAATGTTAATATAATGTAAGTAAAATGTCAGTGATCATGATCATCGTCGCCATCAATTTACCGTTTTCTTTTGCGGAGATTGGGCATCTGTTTTCTGTCAGCCTCAACTACCTGCATAATGTTCTGGTACTGTTGCTCAGATCTAGTTGCATCGAGGTAGTCACTAAGCAGTTTTATAGCACGTTCTGCAGAATCATTAACAATGTTCAGAGCAACTGTCTTTGCCTTTGATGCAATAAATGAGGACTCAACTGGTCAAATGTCAACATCTTTGTTGAGAAATTCTGTGTTCATTTCTAAAAGACGGAAAATGAACCAAGAGTCAACAGTGGTCACATCGCCAAGTCTAGTATTACTTGTGATGGTAGGAAATTTGGGTTTTCCAAATCCTGTCCCAAAACGATTACAAGGAACTGTCACTGCATCAGCTGGCTTTGTTGTAAGAAGTATCTCTGCTAAATATTGAAGTTCTAATTTTGGAACTATGTCACTGAATAATGCTAATGGTATCATTTCAGAACATAAATACCACAAATGATGGTTAAGTGCTGTTATTCCGCTAACAGATATACCATTATCAATTTTACTGTACTTCAGAAGATATTTGTAAAGACAGAGATCATGCCATGGAGCATTGACAGCTGATGTGCTAGTTACCCACCATCTGCTGTAATGGTATATCTACAGCAAGCACACAAAAGTGACAAATTTACATAACTTTAACTGTTGAGTTACAGTGATGATTGTTCCTTTAAGCAACAAACTGATCTGTTTCTCCAGAAGAACAACTTGAATTGTGTACAAAATTTTAGACATCCAACAAGCTTTGTGAACAGCACCGGGACGACGAAATTCGAATGATTTTGATTTATCACCATTGTCCAGATACAGCAAGCACAGTTAAGCGAATTGCTTGTAATCTTCACGTTGATGCTTTACTACTGCTTTAGCAACAGCCTTCTTTTGCCACATTGTAACCAAAAACAAAGTTTGTTCATCCCTTGAGACTGAGCACTTATCAAAAGAACTGAGAGTCTCATCACTTGCATGAGGCACTTTATCAAAATGTTTCTTGAATCGGCTGAAAACCATATATTCTCCCGATTTAGAAGTTTCTACATTCAAATCATTGAAGACCTGGGTAAGTATTAGCACACCGACATGATGACGGCATGCAGAATAAAGTAAAGTGCGACCAATTCTTTGTTGTAAGGTGATGCAGGCTGCAGTAACATGTCCAGTATTGCTGGATGTCGTGTCGAAGGTCATGTTCACTACTGAATCCACACATTTCTATGACTGTAACAACTGCACTGTTGCTTGAGCCACGACGTGACCAGATCGTTGGTCTGTTCCCGGTTTGTAAGATGGTACACCAAGAAGCTTTATGTCGGTATTATTTCCAACAGCTACCGCAAGTCTCTCTTCCGATTTGTTCTTTGATTTGTTTATCAACAGCTTTGAATCCCACTGTAAGGAAGCACATTTTGGTGGAGCCCATGTAGTTTGTACTGTCTTGGCAATTTCTTTATTTACAGTACGCCTTGACCTGTCGGCTGTGGCATATGAAATTGATAATTTCTTTGCATCACCTCCAGATTCCTCAATTATGGCATGAGTGAATGCAGCCTGTTGAGCTGGAGAAAGCTTCATTCTTATTGCCAAAAGATACTATTTTTGGAGACTTCAAGATGTTATGAGGTATGAAAGCACTAGTACCTGTAAGTGTATGAGTGACTATGATTACCTTCCTTTCTTGCTTCTGGGGAACTCTTGAAAGGGATGTCTCCTTCTGTTTCACTGCTGCTGCTTCCTTCACTGCTGGTTATTTCCACAGTGCAGCTGTCCGAGGCTTGTTGACATTTCTGCTGAGCCAACATTCTAATCCTTTTTGCTTCCTCACTATTCCTACCTTGTGCTTTAATAGTGAATCCAGCTTCTTGTCCCATGAACCCAAATGATGCAGCTCGGTCTGTTTTCATGGATTGAAAAAATTTCAAATCTCCATTGTTCTTTATAATAGCTTCTGCATTTTGTGTCCAAATTTGAAATGTTCTTCCAAGTTCTATTTTAGTGTCTTTGATCTTTGCCTATGCAGATGCTGATGACCGACGGTCTACCGGAATTTCTCGAAGTTTAGCCTTCTTCTGAAACAAAGTTATCCTCTCACATGCTTTTTTTTCAGTAATTATTGGAATGTTTCCCTTTTGATAAAATGGAATAATCTTTTTTAAAACTATCTTGGCATTCTCATACTTTGTTCTGTTAAGCTGTAGTCCTTCAGACTGATGGAACTTGTAGCATCTTAAAACTTGATAGTTTGTTAGCAACCTGGATCCTGTTATCTCTGCATCAGCTTGAGTAATTCCAGCTCCAATACCAAAAACTTCAGCACTAAGACGAGTCTCTTTGTGGTCATGATTTTTACCTGATTTGGCAATAGAAAAGAATAATGACCTTTTCCCTCTTCAGATGTAAAAATATCACTGGAACAGCAAATACTTCTGCACTCTGTCTAGCACAAATGCATATGCCATTAGTCATCAAACTATCAAAGAACAGCTCAATGCCCATAAAACAAAATAGTTACAAAACAAACCTGCTACAAAAAAGTTATTTTTAATTCACAGAAAAGGGTGAAAATTGTATATTATTTTTAGCAGCTTTCCAACTTTATTTTTGCCAACAAACAGGAGAGTCAGGGAAGCAGATTTTAAAGTAGAATTGTAAAAATGGTACTTTTGGTAACTGTTTTGATATTTTTTATTATTATATTTTATTATGTTATTTTTGTATTATTTATATTATATTAATTATTTTTAGATTAGTATTTGTTATTTTAGTTTTGCTAGTAATGTAAGCAAATTTCATTCTGCGGGACGCATGTGGACCCCCTAGGCATCTTAAAAACTGTCTAATATTTACCACAGTGTCTTTTCAACCAAAGTAGAATACTTTAAGCATAGGGCCATCAAAATTTAAAACTATGATGTTTTTTGATGCACCCTAATATATATATATATATATATATATATATATAATGAAAATTATAACAGAAAGATAGGAACAATAAAAGCATAATTCATAGTAGCACATACTAAAGCTGCAATAGAATCTAGAATGTAAATAAATAATAAAGAAATTAAATTAATACAATTCGGACACTGACACAAATTTATATTACTTTAGTGTTGAGTCATTTTATTACTATAATTATTTCAAACCTACAAGATAAAACCAGTTTTACAAGGTTTGTCATGACTGAAACACTGACATAAAAGCAAACGGTTATAAATGCAGAAAAAACATCAATTACTGGCTAAAAAAATGCATGGAAAAATTTAGTAATTTTTCTATACTGATATTAAAAGTTAGTAGCACACCAAAAATATATTAATAAAATATAAAACCTACAACAAATCTGTATACAATTTATTTCTAAGCAAGTTAAACAGCAATTAACCACATGGCAAACACTAAGTAAATAACCTTACCTTTGAATTATTCGAAATTGACAATATCCTTTGAACAAGTTCAGTTTTGTTGCAATTGGCAAACATTGCACGAGAATACGGTAGATTTAGTTTTTCAAGCTCAACACTGCACATTAAAGAAACAAGACTTTCGTCAAGTATTTCAAGATTCACTTCAAGTGCCGTAGAAACAGTTTGAGTATTGAAGACCGACACCAAGCAAAACAAAAGTCTTGATCTTTGTATGATTGAGAGCTCTTTAAATTTCTGTAAAAACAAGTAATAAAAGAATATATAGCTATTACATTTTAAAATTAAATTTTTATTGCTTGTAAAAATATTTAAAGGTGTTTTTAAGTATTTATTTATAATACAAGGTAATCCAAACATAAATTTTCAATAACTTTATAAGTATAGATATACTTTAAAGGTATGCAGTTTTCACATAAGTGCACAGAAAGACTTGGGACATATTTAATAAAAAAAATAAGGCTAGGAATAGTTACATTTATTGCAGAATACAGAAATTTTAATTTCTGTAGGTAATAACTAAGTTATAAGCTCTTTAAATTTCTGTAAAAACAAGTAATACAAGAATGTAAAACTATGACATTTTAAAATGAAATTTTTATTGCTTGTAAAAATATTTTAAGGGGTTTTTAAGTTTTTATTTATAATACAGGGTAATCCAAAAGTAAATTTTCAATAACTTTAAAAGTATAGATACAGTCGAACCCGTTATAACGAACCCTCAATGGACTGATTCAGAAGTTCGCTATAGCCGAGTGTTCGCTATAGCCGAGTGTTCGCTATATCCGATTTTTAAAATATTGGCAATATAAAACTTGCCAAAGTCCTTGAACACATTTCTGTGCTAAACAAATTAATTACACTGAATTACAATTAGTAATGGGCAAAAATAAAGTAAAATAAATATGTGTTAAAAAAGAATTAAATAATGAAATTAACTGTACTACTTACATTTATTTATGTGAAGTATGAAAATAAGTTATTTTTTGTTGAAAGCATCTAGATTTTAAATACATTTCATCTATCTTTTTATCAATTAGTAGAAAAGAGTCCATTATATTCTTATCCACAGTGCAAATAAATTATGCAAAATGTTCACAGCTGTCTTAGCATCAGAAATTGAAGGACCTGAACTTACATTATCTTCTTCAATATCTGAAGATGAATCGTTCATCAATTCGTTCTTTTTGTTTATAATCGAAACTATGTCCTCATCACTGCGCTCACCAGATGTAATTATATCGGCATCGCAATATTCAAAATTTTCAATCTCGCTTTGGGAAAAAGCACTAACTCTATGTTTTTCTAACCATTTCACGATAGGTAGGTTACCATAATCATCATCATTAACATCTTCTTCCAGATTGGCTGTCACCGTTTTCTATTCGCTTAATAAATTTTGGTTTATCCTCAATGGAAAATGCTTTTCGCTTATTACTAACAGGAGCCATTTTAAGTCTAAAGTCAAATACTCATGCTGACCAGTTGAGTGGGGGAAGGGGAGGTGCTGAGAAGGAGAGTGAGTCTATTGTCAACTTTGAGGAAACTGGCTTCTGTCAAAGGAACATTGAGTAAGGAATGTAGTCTGAGTGACTAAAATTTTTCGTGAAAAACCTGACACTTAACCAAAAATTTTAATATCTGTAGCTAATAACCGAGTTATAAGAATTAGCAAAACACAGTTGAATAATATATGAATTATTTCACATCATATAATGTAAGCATAATTAAAATTGCATATTTGACTAGAAATTAAATTTTTCATTACTCATAATTTTTTAATTTTAAAATTAAAGATGAAAATAATTTTAATAAATCATCATGTTCTAAATTGAATTACAAATAATATATTACTTACTAATTTCAAAGCAGTGTAGAAGTTTGGGTATTTCGGTTCTGGAAAACTTAAAAGCAGATTGATAATTCTGTAAAAAAAAAAATTAAAAAAAAAATATTTACAATTTTTAAAATCTACTTTTACCAAGAAACTTTTAAATATATTTTTGTAAATAATTAAGCAAAATGATACCTTAAAACGTTATCGCCATCCGCATCTTCCAAATCAGATGTATTTAAATCCTCAGAAAATGTCTAATTGAAAAATAAAAAGTTTAATAATAATAATAATCAACAAAACTCTTTAACCTTCTAAGCAGTTTAGACATTTTAGTCGTTCATGTGCCTCCAGCTTCCCCAGTAATGCACATAAATATTAAATTTATAAAAATACTCTATCGGACATGTGATTGGCCAAACAAAAAAAAATTAGCTAAAATTTTATTTTTATGTTGAGTGATATGCACATTACATAGATGAACTCAGTCGTTTAATGAAATTAAATCTGTGGAATTGATGGAAAAATTACATGCCTATCTATGTTAAAAAAAATTTAAATGCAAGTAATTTGGGTATTTTTAAAATATATTTCTATTAAAAACAATATATTTTTTAAATTAAAATATATGTATTTGGTTCTGTACCGTTTAGCAGATGTCGAATGTCAAGCGTGCAAAAATGCTCCAAGATTGTTTACCCATCTCAATGTGTTTACTACCCCCAGGAAATCACACTTCAGTAAATTGTTAGATATTGAGTGCATCATAATTTTAAACCATGGTCGGATTACGAGGGCAATACCTGAATTGGTACCCCACTCGCCATTATGTGTCTACTTGTACAACACAATATAGAATATATCCAAAGAGCTGTTTAGTTGAAATAGCGATGTGCCAGAGCTACACAATGGACTATTGATGACGGTTCAAAAACAATTCCGAAAGGTATTTGGTTGGTTGAATTAATGATAGGCTTTTGGTAAAAATTATGGTTGGTTGAATTAACATCTTACTAGAGCTGTACTGTGAGCAATTGGCGACCGGTTCAGGGTTTATCCTGAAGGTTGGTTGAATTAATGTTGCACTATTACCACACAATGTATTACATTATATCTGGTATCTCGCTAACAGTTTTAAACACATATATGTTACCGTGTGCTAATATAACAGACTCTTAATGTCGATTTATGGCCCGGCGCAATTGTGGCCTCCGGCCCATAATTATTCCGGATAGCAGCTGGTACCTCTTTCAACCAGTCTGTTATAGTGCTTACGGCAAATCTTTGAGTCATCGTTCTGCATGATAATGAAAACCTAATTGAATTCCTGTAGTATAAATTCTGATCTGTTGCCAATAGCCCATTGTGCATCTCAAATGCGATGTTAAATCAATCAATCATGATTATATTTAAAGGATAAATGTGCATTAATGTTGATGTCACTTGATTGTAAATCATATTTACAATCATATTATATTATCATACCATGTTTTTAACATTTTATTTCGCAGTGGCAAAGCTAAACACGTAAGGAATTAATATGTCAACAAAATTTTACTTGACGACTTTTGATGTCCGCTAAACGGAACTGTACCTATACTTGAAACATAAACCACTCTTTGACAGTGAAATCTACTTAATAATTTATATTTTTCGTACTGCTTAGAGAGTTAATATTACAATAAAAAAATTAAAGTAAGAAAGCCTGGAATAAATCATTATTAACTGCACTCAAAAAGGTAAGCCGGCTAATTTGTTAAATAGTAAATAGAAAACAACAGTTTTATGCACAACCAGCTAATTGTTTAATTTGAATTATACACCATTACAGATATCTAAATCTTTCGAGAACTTGATACTGTCCATTGTCAAGAAAGTATATAATTCAACACCGCAACCACTGGGGCTTTGCTCAAATTAAATAACATTTGGTAAAAGTGTTTTCTTGTAACACTTTGAAACACAACAATTTTATAATTACTTTGATTTTATCAAATATAATGAAGTATTTTCCGAAACTTGCAATTTTCTTTTTTGTAAATGCATCCATGCTTAAAAAAAATTTCGCATAAAGGGGCTTGCATCTCAATAAAAAATATGAGATAGGAACAGTTACATACTTACTATGAAAGTGAAACTTATTGTATATACTTGCCAAAGTTTCAAATATCAAATCCGTACAAATAAGTCTTTTTTACAACAAATTTACATCAAAAGTTCTGTATAACATAACAGCAGTGTTAAGTGTTGTCAAAAATGAAAAATAACTTCAATTAATTTTTTTAATGTTGATTAATTGTTTAATTAGATTTAAATTTTTGGGAAATTAGCTTATATACTCAATCCTTATGCAATTTTTGTAAAATATATATAATATTTTATGATATATTTATTTAATTTTATATATATTATATTTTTTTAGTTCAATTTACCAAATAGCTCCTATAATATCTGTGGCATTGGAACATGACTAGTGTCATAATTAACAATTTATAAAAAAAAATGGCTTTAAAGTACAAGGCTCAGCCTTGTTGTAATATTACGAAAATCAAGGAATTGTTTGACTTGAAGGGTTAGAGAAGCACAGCGTTCATTGATTTAAATTTTACTTAGAAATTTTAAAATTATATATTAAATTTTTTTTTTAATTTTATTAATTAATAAAATTGTTTTTGGTCTAAGCCACATGCAAATACTACAATTAGATAACTTACATAGTTACCTAGTTGTAACTACTCATCCCTCTATATTCTAACACAATATGAATGTATAAGGAATAATAAATACAATAAAGCTATGCCACATTAAAAAACATACTTCATCCATGTTAGCTACAGTGCTTCGAGTAATTTTGCACCATTTTAAAACGAAACTCAGGAAAATATCTGCAGTGTCAATCTTAGTTATATTTCCAATCTCCAATGCTGCTTTACAGGCTAGAAAATGAACAATACATGTCTCAACACTATTTTGATTTATAAACAATAAATTAAATGCATTAATAAATAAGTGGAAAATAGTTATACCAAGACCAATATATTAAATGGACTGAACATAATTTGATAGTCCATACAATAGTATTCAATTAATATAGTATTTTGGTCCAAATTTTTAGTTTCGTTCTTCTAAAAAGTTTGGGATTTTTATTTTGCACATGCAGGGCTCGCAACACTTTTTACACTTGGCCCTAGGGAAAAAGGGACCAAACATCTTAAAAAAAGGGACAAAAAGGGACCTACAAAACTTAAGTTCGTATTAAATTTTCTGTCTCAACTAGGGACGAGCTTAGCAGTTACTCTAAAAGAACAGTAGTTTTTATGATTTTATTGACAAATAACAGTTATTTTTAACTGTTACTTAAGTATTTTTTCAGAGAGAAGGGGGTGAGGGGTAAAATTTAAGTATACGACCTAAAGCTCTCAAACATAACTACTCTGTAAAAAAAATTCGGCATTTTAAACTAACACGTCAGAATTTAGCACATTATTTCATGCTTATTAGAATATGATTAAATATTATAAAAAAATCCCGGAAAATGGAATACGTTATCATACTATTTCAAAAATAACATTAAATTAAAAAATTTATATTGCGTTGAGCCATCTTTTTTAAAACTAATTTTAGTATTTCAATCAACTATTTTTAGACAATTTATATTACTTCAGTTAAATCGGCCATTCAAATTTGTTTTTTAATTTTTTTTACCATTCAATTATGTTTTTAATTTTTTTTAACTTATTTACTTTCTATCAAACATGATGATCGCGATGTACGATTCTTCTACGATTGAAGAATTTTAAAAGTTAGTTATATTTCGGAGTAGGTTTGTTTCAACCAAGGCCGTCTCCTATGTGGGAACAGGTCGTTCTTGCGTTTCCGTTCTTTCTTAGTAACATGGTAATATTTTTTTACCTGCTCTTTTTCTAACCTGTTCTTTATTTTTAACTTTATCTTTTATGACGGTTTAGGTGTTTCTAATTAAACTTAAACAGCGGATCTATTGTTTGAAAAACATATTTTTTCAAAATAATTTTTTTAAATTTTGATGTACTGCTGTGTTTCAGCAAATAAATAACTTATTTCTTATAAATAATATTTTTAACTATCGAAAATTTAAATAATGATATTTTTAAAATGTTATTTAAATATCGTTCATCACTAGTCTCAACACCATTATAAACAGTGTAACAAAACAACTATTAACATTAATAAAATAATTTGTTAAATCTCGTGAATATTTTAAGTCATCAATGTAAACAGATTATATAAATTAGAGGAAAAACGCAATGGAGCAAAAAGTGATGTAAATAAAAAATTAAATTATTTTCTACGAAACATTTGAATAGTCATTATTTTACACTTTTTTGTGTTTTTATTAATAATTAGCTATGCCTTGAAAAATATTGCAACATAGTCATTGTATTTTTTATCTTAACAGCCTGAAGTAAGCCTGAAAAATTTCAATATTAGCAGAAATTATGACATTTTTGGTGTACTAGTATTAGAATTTTTTTTTTACAAATGTTAATATAAAATATTATAATTACAAAACTATTTTATTTAGATGCACCGTTTTGGTGTTAATTTACAAAATTAAGTTTTTCACCTGCAATTTTTTTTTATCACATATATATATATATATATATATTACATTTTTAACACTTATAAACAGCACATATTATGGAGTGTTTGCTTCAAGAAGTTTTTTTTTGACACAAATTCGAATTCTTGCATTTTTCAATTATAACATAAAATAACTTTTAATGTAAATGTTCTATTAAAATAAAAAATGCCATTATCGTATTCCCTGAACATTTTAAAACTAACTCCGTAAATTTCTTAATTATCTGGTATTTAAAATATATTATATGAATATATTTCTTTTCACTTATTATTTGAAATATTAACTTCAATTAAGTTACGAAATAGTTATTTAATTCATTATTTAATACTACTAGAATTCGCTCAAGTTTGGATTTTATTTATTTCAAAGTCTTTCATCCAAATCCTTTTGCTAAATACAGACATTTTGATTATAATTTATTGATCATGTTTGAAGCGTTATCACATGCGCATTCTTCTCGTCATACAAATTAATCTATCATGGGTTAAAATAATTTCGAAGAAGGTAAAATTCCCAGAGCAATTTCCCAACAACAGGTTGAAACACATTTCCCAAAATATTCCTTTAATGATTATGAATCATTAATAAATTAAAGCACTCGAAAATCAGTAAATATCTTATTATAAAAAAATATATCTTACCATGAAGAAAACCAGAAGAATTGGGGACAAGAAAAACTATACTTCCTCACACAAAACAATCCTTCAAAAGCATCGACAATAACTCCACAATTTCATCATTGAACATCATCCTTTCCCGCGAAAATCTCCAATTGGTTAATGAATTATTATGAATAAATCTGCCTAGTCATTTTTTTTCTCTACTAAAACCATAGAACCAACCAGACCAAAAAATAAAATTCTTCACGAACTTACTGACGCCAGCCAAATAATTTATAGTTGAAGATTTGATTACATCACTGTCACAAGCAGATCCGTTTAACATAACATAAACACCAGCTGCACATTGTATCTTTTTGTCTCGGCGGCGCAGCATCAAAACTATTTAGAATACACGTCTGAATCCTTTCCCCTCTTTTTTCAGATAAAACTAGTAATATAGGAAAAAATAATTTTATCGAGTTTTCTTTTAAACTATAGCATTCTACTACTTCAAGCATTATTCCAACCAAATATGAAGAAAATCGGAGCTTTTTTAAAAAAGTTAGTAAATTTAAACGAACATATTAAAAAAAAAAAAAATTGTAATGATCTGATAATTTTTGTAACTTTTTTAATTATGGCCCGATTTTTTTGAAATTTAGCAGGAAAGTACTAGAAGGAATACTACAGAAGACTAATTGATATGTTTAAAATAAAAAGTAAATAGAAAAGTATTTACAATTAATTACATTATGAGCACTACGCCACTTGCACCTGCTATTTTCAGTCTTTTCCCAACAAGCTCGTCATTTACATTTGCTTTTGATACAATTCACATACGAGATCCAGGGGTCCTGGAAATTGTTTACACGTGAGCTTCTACGTAATTCGAGAATTCATACCACGTCGTACGAATCTTTATATTTGTTTCGAGTGTTGCCGCAGACTCAACAACAGTTCAAATCACGAAGGAAAAAAATATGAACATGATTGACTCGTGCAAAACACCATTGACCATAACAAAAAAAAAAAAAAAAAAAAAAAAAAAAAAGACAATTTTTTTTTCTTCAATAGAGATTAAAAAGGGCCAGAAATGACTTTTCGTAAAGCATAAAGGGAAAAAAAATATTTTTGCTAAAATAAGGGAAAAAGGGACCATATTCTGAAAAAAAGGACTTTTAAGTACCTTAAGTAACAAAAAGGACTTTTAAGGGGAAAAGGGACCTGTTGCGAGCCCTGCACATGTACATATATTTCCTCATTTTGATCGGTAAGTTTTATTTGTTCTTTCTTTCAATTTAAATTATGCTAATTTTTTTCATTGTGATTGTTATTCACTTGGCAATTCAAACAAATTTCAACATACAATGAACATAATTCAGTGTTCAGGATACGCATGTTAACCTTTAGAAAATGTGTAAAAAGAGCATGCAACAATATGTTTGTAGACACTATGTATAACGTTAAATAAATAGATAATTTGCTGAAGTTTATTTGTTTGAAAATAGTCACTATATCTTTATATAAAAAAAATTACTGATATTGATACCATACAAACTTTGTACTTTTCTTATAGTACTACAACAATCCTGACAATAATAAATTAATTTGATATTTTATAATTAAAAAAAACTATTATGTTTAGAAATTTTTTATAACATGTTAATATCAGAATTTATTTCATTTTATAAATGTACATTGATGATTTTTAACTAATTTTCCTACCTTTTCATTTTTTAGTAGCCAACATTCATAATTTTTTTGTAATGAAGTCTTATGATAAAGTAATAGCAAGAGTTGGCTCTTACTATTATTTTATCATAAGACTTCATTGCAAAAAAAATTATGAATGATGGCGACTAAAAAAATGAAGATATGAAAATTAGTTAAAAAATCATCAACGTACATTTATAAAATGAAATAAAATTCAATTGTGTATATGTTCCTAATTTAGAATGAAGTTTGAAAAATAATAAACTTAATTACAAAATATTCTTGCATAAAAGTTACATGTAAGAAAACTGCACATACCTTTCATACACAGATTAAGATTTAAAGAGTAAGTCTCAATCAAATGTTCTATCAACTTGTCAGCTGAATGAACTTTAGATAAGATTTCATCAGAAGTCAACTTGTTACTATATAATACTCGTTCAATGGCAGATTGCTGACTATAACACAAAAATTTATTGTGCACATCCATCATATTTTGGGACACAGGTCCTTGTTGGCACCACTTTTTTGAAAATTTGACGGTCATGTTGGCGAAATACACTTTATTTCCACCTGTTCAAAAATATTTGTTTATATGAAATTCTAAGCCAATCTTCTAACTTTGATACATATCAAATAAAAAAGTATTGTAGTGGAATGTACATTTTTTTTTCTTCCAAATAATGGTTATGCATTATATAACGTCGCCCCTTAAATAAAATCTAAAAGAAATATGGACAAGAACATCATTTTATTAAATGCGAGTGAAAAACTAACTATACCATCACAGGATATGTACATAAGAAGTCTTTATTTTGGAATATTGAGTTAAAAGCAAATTTAAGAATTTGTGTGGTAATGAAAATGTACAGAATTTTCTACACATTTATATAAATATCATAACTTTTTTTTGACATTTTTTTATTTAAAATTTTTATATTATTCCTAAAGGTATTTAAATGATGTTTTATATGTTGACACAGATTCAAGTATAAATAATGCATAAGTCATTAAATTTTATAGTGTATTGTTTAACAAACAATACAAAATTGGAAAAAGTTTTGATTGGTTACTAAATTATAAACTTTGAAATATATTCAAATTTGTTTTAACTATGCATCATTAAATAAGGATGCAGTAATTTTTTTTTTGTGATGATTAACGAAAGAATCTTACTCAAAGAAAAAGAAATCAAAATCAACTCTTAACTTTAGAATAGAGAATCTTTTAATCTTAGAACCTTGAATAATCAATGAGATTTCTACAATTAAGAATCAAAATTTATATAAGTGTTGGTTTTAGGAAAAAAAACTATATGGTATATTAGAAAAAAAAATAGCAATGTATTTTATAGCAAATATACAAAGGGAAATATGATAATATTTAATTTTAAAATAATAAATAAGTATATATTTTACCTGGAGGCATTTTGTCAGTCACCCAGTTTCCAACACATGCAGCTGATTCAGGCTCAACAATTCTTTCTAGCATGTCATTAATGATGCTAACAAATCTCATGTCAGGGTTCAACAAAATAGGCGAGGAGGATTGATGGTCTAAATAGCTCACCACAGTATTTTTAACAGCAATGATAACTAAGTGATCGACTTTTATCTATTAAATAATGTGAAAATAGAAAATAATAAAAATTATACAATTTTGAAAATACTTTATAATTAAATTTTTATGATTTATATATATTTTTTAAATATAGTTTTGCAATGTTTTAAATATAGATGCCTATTAATTAAAATTTAAATAAATAAATAGACTGAAATGTATTTAACTTAGAACACACACAGGATATATAGAGTGGGGTTGGGGAAGGAATGTTTATAAAAGTGTTCAAGATATTCAGCTTTTAGATTTACAAAATATGCGAATTGCCTTATATATAATAGAATTTGTACAAAATTTAGTGCCCATTTTGACCAGTGATGGTTAAAAGAACACAACCAGAAAATTAATAAAATTCTCAGTTAGTAATTCCCCATTAAAAAAAAAATCTTTAATACCAAATTGAAAAATAAAAGCATTGGACAACCATTACACAATTTGGATAATTGGCTGCATATAAAAACCTAAGCAATTTAATAACAAAGCCAAGGTTAACGAACATTAGCGAGTAAGAGAACAAGTCCTCTAGTAATGTGGTATCAAAGTAGAGGGAAATGATAACACTGCTAAACCTTTCAAAAAAGGGTCAATTTCAAGACAGCTATAAAAATGTTTGACCCTAAGATTGACAAAAACCAAATTACAAACAATACTACAAAAATCCGACTTATTATTTTTAAATTGAGGGTTTTGACTCGCTCAGCTGTCTGGTCAGTTTTATTTATGAAGTAAAAATCACATCGATATCAAATACTTGTCTTTGTATGAAAACAAGTATTTTATATCAATCAATGGCTACATATGCATCAGTGATCAAGTAGTAGCATATATATATATATATATATATATATATATATATATATATATGTAATGATTATTATTTAGATTTGCAGTCGTTAGTTATTAGATGATAAGTTCCATGATGCAGGTATAAACTAAAGGCCGACAGATCAAGTTCACAACATTTATTTCTCCGGACTTCAAAGCCCGACTTGATAGCTCGAGGTTACATCGTGAATCTGTAGTTCAAGATGGCGATTATGAGCAGAAGAATTTACCGTGGACGCCTCTGATTGGCTATTCTACTTTTGGTTCGCATTTTCTAGGTTTGGGTTCAGGATTTTGAAGTGGCGTGGAAGGGAAAGCAGTCACATGAGGGATACTTTAGTACTGGGAAAAGGGGCGATATACTAAGTTAAAGAAAGTTAATTAAAGTACCTTTTAAAGGGGGGAAGAGTTATAAAATATATTACATATATATATATATATATATATATATATATACATATATATGCAATATTTCAAAATGCATTGAACCAAGGTACTATCAATTAAAGCAACCCATTTTAAAATGTAATGGAACAATAATTGAAGTATCAAGGTGTCAAATATATACAAAACAGCATTTTAAACTATTATTGATAGTTACGTAAAAATAAATCTACTTTAAACAGTATTAAACTTCACTCACATTTAAAACTGGGGCAATCTTTAACCAGACAGGTAAAGAGTTTGCTGTTAGCTCTGGATCTGAAATAAAACAAACAGGAAATACCTTCATAAGTAAATATAATTAAAATGCAATGAAAGAATAAAACAAGACAATAGTTTTTATATAGTAGATACAACTTGCAGATAATAACATTATACAATTTAAAATTAGAAGAATGGTAAAACAAGAAAGTTCTTACCAATAATCTTTTGAGGTTTGTCTGTCAATAAGCAATGGAAAGGCAATCGTTTATTAGAAATAGCAGGTGGCTTTGTATCCTAAAATTGCACCAAAAAAAAAATGTTTTTTTTTTATGAAAAAAATTTATGTGATCTTGACAAAATATAAATGCTAATCCACTGTAAAATGCAATATTCTTACAATAGGATGAAAAGATTTCCATCTACTTGTCTCTATTTCATGGACTGGGGATATTCTTTTATATACTTGTAAAAACTTCAGCAATTGAATTTCCTGAAAACAAAATTAGTATTAATATTAAAGCTTTAAAGGTAGCTATTGCATAATTTTGTATCTCACTGACAATGATCGATTTAATACTACCCCTAACAATTTTCATTTATATCAACAATGCACTTAATTTTTAAATTCATAAAAAAAAATCTCCTGTAATATTTCAAAAACTTTAGCTTTAAATTGTTTTAAAATCCCTAAAAAAAATTTAGTGGAAAAGTAATTTAAAAATTTCTATAGTGTGTGTGTGTGAAGACTACTTTACAATTTCAAAACAAAACAGCAGTTTCCCTTGAAATTAAACAGTAGAATAGACGTAAACAGAAATACGTATTATTCTTTCGTCTTAAATATACTATGTATTTAAGTTAAGGTTCAAGAAGAATCCGCTTGATACGCACTTCTCTTCTTCTCCCATTTTAGGTAAATTATATTATAAATTTTACTAACCCGAGTATAAGCCAACCCCTAAACATTTTGATGAAAATTTTTACTTAAATTTTTCGGCTTATCAGTGGCGGCTCGCCCACTACAGCAAGTACAGTCGGGCTGCACCTTAATTCATTAGTGTATTTTAAAACTAAAATCAGATATTTTACTAATTTTCTTAAATGAAGATTATAATTGAAAATGAAATTTCTATGGTAGTAAACAAAATCTCCGATAAATGTTACCGTAATGCACAATTCAGGAGGGGAAAAAACTCCATTCCATCAAACTGCAGCCAAAAAGCGAAATTCGAAATCGGCTGCATCGTTGCCATGGCAACCACTATGTAGTATGGAGATTCTCCCATGCTAATGCACTGCATTTGTGAGAAGGTACAGCCGAAATGAGTTTTCTTGTTTTAGCTGCACTTAAGGTTCGATATGCTGATTGGCTCATGGGTGTAGCGAGAACTTACGAGATTATATCCAAACGGAAATGGTTTTCGTGATATATTTACTGTGTGCTGTTATTTCAGGACATGGTCCTGCTGTTGTTTTGTTATGTAAGTTAATACTAAAATTGATCGATTCGCATGTTTAAAAGAAAGCAGGATTGCTATAATTTTCAAAAAATAAGTAAGTTTTCTATTTTTTTCACATGTTATTATTTTTTAAAAATTTAAAGGAAACTTGATTTGAGTAGTGAATAATAAAGAATTTCCGTTCATGTAAGATTTTTGGAAAATAGGGGGGGGGGGGGGGGGGGGGGGGGATTCACATGATTTCAGCTGCACTAACATTTTAGACCACAGGCCGCCACTGCGGCTTATACGAGAGTATTTACGGTAATTGCTTAAAAGTTGGTACAACTTGATGGCTACATATTTTAGTTGTAATATATGAACTACTAATTGTTGTATGAGATACAGCCAGTGATCACAAAAGTTAACAGTTAAAATATTAAATTAAGATAATGTGTAACCTAATATTGTATTCTATAAATATAGATAGAATCTAACCTTTTCAGCAGTACCACTATTAATAGTCCTAATGTTTGCAGATGAATTTATCAATTGTTCTTCAATAAAAAGGAGAACATCATAGTTGTAAGGACTAATCTATAAAGTTAAAAGCAAAACATTTTATTTAAAGATAGTTTTAAAATATCTAAAAAAAAATTTTAATTAAAAAGAAAACATTGTTTTTAAGTATTTAAATGTATAATAGCACTACATACCTTATGGAGTTGGCATTGAAAGTTATTATAAAGCAATGTCTCGTCTGTAATGTAACCAATTACAAATTCCGCTTTCTTTAAAGCTAAATCGATTTCTTTATCATACCCTTCAAACATTAAACATTTTTCAGACTCGGTCAATATGGTATTGAGGTACACTATTAAAACAGGATCTTTTCTCAGTTGAAAGGCACTGCAACATTCATCTATAATTGGCATAGTAACGTTTTGGGAAAGAATTAGATTCTTTGCAACAGCCCAGTTGTCTTCTTTGCTTGAAGAATTCAAAATAACCTGTAAATTTATATACAAAGAATATTAAAGAGATGAGGCAATGTCAAAGAAGCAAAAGATGTAATATCAAAGACATAATATCATAAAAGTAATATCACAGAGATAACCAAGAGGCATTAGCAAGAAGGTAATAACGAAAAAGAAAAACGTCAGACATAGAAAGCAATCGCAATAATAGGTAAAAAATTGAATACACAAGTTTTTAAAAAAAAGAGAAAATATGTTATAAAAGGGACTAAATACTCACACTTAAGGGTGGTACAGATTTTGAGCTTTGTCTCGATAACAGAGAGGCTTTTTTATGAATATTTTCAAACTTTGTAAATAAATCAGCATCCTGAAGAGAATTTGCAACTTCCATTCCAATTTTACCGACTACTGTAAGGCGGTTCATATCACTGGAGCACCATTTCAGTAAAGCCTGAATTTAATTTAATCAAAAGTTTTATAAAATATACTATAACTATACTTTTTAATAAAAAAATTTTAAGCATTTTTTAAAAAGATTAGAAGTTATGTTATAGATTAATGACAATGTCAAATACAATATGCAAGACCTCAACATTTCAAATAAGATTTTGAGCTATACAAATCAATTTAAAATAAATATTTTCGAAATCTTTGTGACATAGTACTGTTCAATGACAAACAATTATTTTTAAAGATAGAGTCTTAGTAAGATTCAATGTTTATCTGAGCATAATTTTCTTCCACAAATTCTAATGCCCCAAAACTCAATATAACTAATGTCATATAAAAATAAGATTTAAAGTTTGGTGTTCCTAGTGAACAAGACCATCATACATTTTACTGTATACAGAAAATATAATTAAAAATTATATAGAATTTATGAAACAAATAAAAAAATTTACCTTTAATGATATTTGTTGGGAAGACTCCTGTAAAGTAGCCAACAAATTATAAGTAAATTGGTAATCCATTTTCCGATGGCTAAGAGCATTTTGTGCAGTTGTATAAGTTATTTGTTCTATGATCGAATTATCAGGATAGATTACGGAGATATCTGAATTCTCAGGATGGATTACAGAGATATCAGCAGTAGGCAGCTGAAAAATATAAAAAAAATTATAATATATATTCTTAATTCAGTTATAATTCAGGTTAGATCAATATGCACAATTAAAAAAAAATTCTCACTTTATTACTAATATTGTTTACCTTGGAGAATGTGAATAAAATAGGCCTTATGAAATATACATCATTGATCCAAAATGGATGACAAGGTAGGATTTGATGGGTGTGCATTTTTGAAAAAAGTATTTTACAAGTCTATAGATATAAATTGGCTAGCTGCAACACACTTTTTCAAGCTGATTTAACAGCTATCGGCTGTGGTGTTGAATGGACAATGACTAACCAAATTTCTGCCAATATTTATACCAATAGCCAATCTTCAACCAATTTTTTTTAATAAATTAGACAAATAAATCGAAATACATTCAAAATATCAAACAATTCATTTTCAATAAGGGGCACGATCAAAATTAATAGATGTGCCCCAACCGTATTCACTAATAAATAAAACTCTTAAATGACAACGATCATGAGATAAATCAGACGGTGCTTTAAGTGCTATAAATTTTATCAAACAAGTAAATACAATAAGATAAAAACTCGTCTTATAGAAACATTGCATTAAGAATATTAAAATACAAATACAACGATAAACACAACGATTTTTATTGCATATTTTAACGTTGTATTTGTGTTTTAATAAGTAAATACACCTATTTATAAACAAAATTTTGGTTACTGATAAGACAATAAAAATACTATTAAGAATAAGACCACTTTATTGACAAAAGTATAAATTAAAAATGAAAATAATTTACTTATAACCCAGAAAATGACAAAACTTCCATATGAAAACTTGGTTACGAAAGTAATAACGACTTCAGACTTGTTTGTAAATATATGTATATGAAAGCCAATATTTCAATTAAGAATTTAAAATAAAGCATCTGAAATAACTTTATACAGTTTTTTTTATAAAGTTACCTCTAAAGTTTTGTCCATTGTACAGTGGTACATGAAAATGGTTCGAAGAGCTGCTAGCCCTTGCCCTCTATCTTTCATATGGTGAACTATTTTATTGAAACTGCTTTCCATGGATGCATAATCTGAAACAAATTTTAGCTATAAAATGTGCATAAAAAAATTCAAAAATAAATTAGTGGAAATTTTCTACTCTAAACAATTTATCTAAATAGTTTTTCATTTTGACATTTTGATTACAATTAAGTACATGTTAAAAAATATATTTGTGTTGTATCAAATATAAGAACTATTTTTTAAATATATTTTAAGTGTCACTGTTCGTTTGAACCTGAACTGAAAAAAATATTGTGTCACTATTCGATTGAACCGAATATTTTGTTTGGCTGCCAAACAGACAGTATAATGTATACTAACCTTATATTTGGTGCATGCTTAATATATATATATATATATATATATATATATATATATATATATATATATATATATATATATATATATATATATATATATATATATATATATAAAATCTGCAAACTTTTGAAGTTATAAATTGTAACAAAGGACATTAATTGTATGAAGCCATTTAAATTATCCATCCAATTATAATGTAAAACATTTTTAAACAAGTATTAATGATAAAAAAAAGTCTTAGGTAATTTACCTGATTTATTTGCACTACTATGATATATATCCAGTATATAATTTGTTACCAAATCACAATCTAGCTGAAATCCTTCATCATGATAAATAGGATAAAATTTCCATTTATGATAAGCATCTGAAGTAAATTCTGGGATTACAGACAGAGAATGTTGTCCAGTTATTTCTTTTAAAGTAAAGACATATGTAGAAAGTTGAATAGTATCAAGATATTTAACAATTGAATCTGAAAAACAAGAAAAAATGGCACTTTGTAAAAAGAAAAAAGTCAATGGAAAAATAAAGAAATCCAATTAAAAGTATTTGCTGAGCTAAATTATTTAAATTGAACAATTTCAAATAAAAAATATTATTATAATAATAAAAAATATTATTATAATATTAATATTCACCAATTTACATTGGAATAAAAGTTTAAAATCCTAAAAATATAATTTATAAGATGTACCTTGTTTTGAATAAGTTAAGGAAAAAAACAACAACACTCTGGAATCCGTGAAACTTTTCATATGTATAATTTTTAATTGGTTCACATTATAGGCAAATGCTTTGCAATTCCTTGAATTTCTACTGTTTAAGATTAATGAAAAGCTTGTTGAACCTAATAAACTTAAGGAAATATGTACTTTTTTTAACGATGTAAAAATCCAAAAGGGACAAATATTGTAATTATTTTGTGGTCTTTTTTCTGAAATGTTTTACTCAATAAGCCTATATAAAAGCTGTTTAACAACACCCATTGTTTTATTTGAATGACCATTTCTTAAAAATTATGCTCTATGAATTAATTTTATATGAATCAAAGCTTTAAAATATTTTTATAATACAAATATGATAAATAAAGACTAAAAATTTCAAAAACATAAAATAAATATCAATAAGCATTTTTTGTTTTATATTTTACATACTTTGAAACCCCCTAAATAGTTCAATATTAAAAAAATAAATTGTATCAATAATATGCAAAGTAGTAGTTCCTACATTAAAAGTTTTAGATTATGACAATTAGTAAAATTCTTCAAAATCAACTTGATAATGTCATTTTACATTAAACATTCCATAGAATATATTGAAATGAATTAAAAAGAAAGTAATTAAAGAAAAGTAATTTGTAAAATAAAAAAGTTACCTTCTTTGCAATAAGTAACTGCAACATTATTCAAGTGACATAATGTATGTATCATTACATTGAAATTTATATCTTTGATAGTTTTAAAATTTAGGTAGAAATGCTGAACAACTTGCATAAGTGTTTCTGCAGTCTTTTGGGATGGATAGGAAACAGCGAATTCCCTAATAAAATAATAAATTTAGCAATATGAAATATTACAAGCATATAATATGATAAGATACTTAATCTTATAACAGTGTTCACTCTAGAAATAAAAAAGGGCAGGGCGCTGTTGGCGGTAAAAGGGCACCCCGTTGTTGAAAAGGCACTTCCTGTTTTTACATGGGCACTTTAAAAAAAAAAAAGATTGATGTGGGCGTGGCCAACCGTTGATATATCGGACCCATGACCAACCAAAAAAAAGTTCCGATTTATTGATTGATATTGCGCTAGAGCTGCATATTGGGCTATTTGTGACGATTCTGGACATATTTTGAAGGAAAGACCCGTACAAAATTGACTTCCCTTAATGTTGTAACCAAACCATCTTCACTTAAAAAAAACCCTTAACATTTCATGCAGGTACAGGCAATCAATAGGATTTGTGTAATTCCTTGTGCTCGAAATAACCGCGGAATCATCGAGATTGCACAACACGCACAGTTAAAAGGAGTTTGTTTTCTACTGTCATAATTAACTTAATTCCAATTTACACACACACACAAATTTTTTTTTAAATCAATGCCTTTTTTTGGAAACAGCTAGGGAAGCAAGAAGCTTGACTGAAAACGGCAAGAGGGGCGGAATGTTTTCAAAAGAGGGCGGCATTTTTGAAAAAAGGGGCATAAGGGCGCTATCGTGATGAAAAAAGGGCGGGCAGGGCGGACCGCCCTTCAAAAAACGCCTAGAATGAACACTGCTTATAATAACCTTAAGGTAAAAAAAAATTCATTAAAAAAATATGGTTAGTTAATTCCTATGGTAAAATTAATATATATCTAACTTTTAACTGCAATAGTCAAAAGTGCGCCCAAAATCTTAAAATTCAGACATTTATATATATAAAAAAATCCCTTTCGGAATTGTAAGGCCAAACTTTTTGGTTACATTTAAAATAATTATCAGGTCAAATAATGTTAGTAAAATCTATATGAAAAGAAAAACATAGTTCTTGTTGTGACTAACTTCAATCTTACTTTTTAGCTTTGATACTCTGAGGTTGAAACGCAGCAATATCTTATCTCATTATAAAAACTGAGGGGCTATTTTATCCTGTTTTATCAACCCTTCATTTTAACACTTGAGCCCTATAAATGGCTAAATTTATAATTTCTACTTATTTTTCCATATTTTGCATCCTCTCCATAACTGAGTGTTTGGAAACGTTATTTGTTCTTGATGTAAATTGATTGATAAGTTTAATAACCACATCACCAATATTCTCAAATACCATATTATAAAAATCATAATTTGATTAAAATCAAATATATACAAATGCCTTGAAAAATATGACTAGTGAATGAGGCATGAACGTTAAGTATAAAATAGTGAAATAAATGGTTTCCTGATAACACTTTTCTAGGATGTTGAACAGGGAAAATTACCTAGACAGTTAACTCAAAAAATTTGATTGCATCGTTTGCACCTCCAATTTTTCAAGACACTGTCAGAACCATATTGTTTCATCCAGGGTTGCCACTCAACATTAAAATAAAAATTCCCGGATTACTTCAGGTTATCGATAAATTCCAGACTGAGAATTACATTAATTTATTATAAAAAAAGTGTGCATAAAAGTGTGAAATCACTTTAAGATATTGAACAGTAGAATTTATGTGCTTTTAAATATTAAGAAACACTATTTAATGACAAATATGTGTTTAAAACTTTATCATTATGAAATATTATTCTATTTTTAAAAACAGTCATACAGTTTATTCCTCTTAAAAACAAAACTAAACACTTACTGGCATAATTTAAGAACTAAATTATATTTTTCTTTCTGAAGACAACTTGTAATCAGAAATCCCATAACTTCTTCTCTTTCAAATGACAGAATATCACCAAGTCTAAAAACAAAATTATAAAAAAAATCTAATGAATGAAGAATTAAAATACAATGCAAATATTGTACATTTATTGTAGCTTACAAAGAAAGTTTATAATAACAAAAAACTTACAAGTTAGAAAATATACAAAATATTTTTAAAGTGTTATTTAATTTTCATTTTTTTTTTAATAATACATAACTATATCTTTGGACACTATACAAAGATATATTAGAATTTTCTAGTAATTTCTTAAACATATTGGATCTTTCTACAAGGATTATTTTAATTAAAGTAGAGATATGCGACTTTAGATAATGCAACATAAATTATATAGAAAATCATACTTTAGATGAATTTGAAAAGTGAACATGATAATATACAACAACAACAAAAATAAAATCCTAATAATTAAGTGCCAATAAGAAAATATACCAATTGTCAAATTTAAGTCCTACATTTATGTAATCAAATTTGTTACCATATTACTCCTATTTTGATAAAAATTAAGTGTTTGCAGTTTGAAATATAAACAAAATCGAATAATATTTATCAAAGAATGTTATGTGTTAATAAAGTAATGCAATTTAATATAACTAAATCATGGAAATTAACAAAATAGATTTATATATATTTTTAAATATGATTACTAACCTGTTTAACTGCGAAATACCAGACGAGGAAGGCATATGTTTTCTTAAATATGTGTTTGTAGCCTAAAATAATAAGCTTTATGTACTAAAATTTATAAAACTACTTGAACAATCATCCAATTTTAGAAATACTAGAGTCACCTGGTTTATGAATTGATAAGTTTTTGCTTTTAAATGAACTTAGAGGTTTAACAATTTTTAAATGCAAATTTTAAATTGTTGGAGTAAAATTATTATTTAACAATTTCTTAAAGGTTAAAATTTTTATACTTAATTTCAAGTTTTAAATTAATTATAGCAAATTTATCATTTTAAAAAAAGATATTATTTTACCACTTCAAGATGAATTAAATAAAGTATTATTAAAGAATGTAGTTCCTAATATTTTACACTTATAAACTTTTTATTTAATTAACTATAAGAACATTATTAAATGCAGTTAAATATGGTTTTCGATTCAAAATATTTAAAAATTAAAAAATTTGTAAAAATATATATTTCTAATTGATCACAATTAAAAGGAAAAAATACTTTATTAAACAAGATTACAGGATAATCACAGTACAGCATTAAACCATAGTTAAATATTCTGAAAAATATTCGAAGTGTTACAGATTCAAAACAATTATATAGGCTATATCATATCCAAACTTCCATTCATAATTCCCAGACCATTTCAGACTTATTTTGAACATTAAATACAAGTATCTGCATTCATTTAATTTCTGATTCTATGCGTTTTGATATTAACTCCAACACTAAGATAAACTATCTCCTATCTTTTTCAACTCATATGTTAATTTAAAACTCTTAATAATATTATATGAATGAACTTGTAAAGATTGTAATGGACAAAAATACAAACCATAAGACTGATATAGTTTCTCATAGAATAATATAAACTTTGTTAGTTTTTTAATGGCTTTTAAAGTTGTCAAATTTGGATAGAAAATGATCAATTTGGACTGGCTTGCCTACACTTCACAAATAAAAAAAAATTAATGTAAAATAAAAGTTACCGCATTTTAAAAGTTTATGATTTATCAGTGTTGATGTTAACAGAAAATAAAAAAAAAATCAATTATACAGAAATTTAGCTGAACATAAAATATAGAAAATTACCTTTTGAATCATTTTGTTTTCCAGAAAATCATTACTTGTCGAATCTATCACCTGTTTGCAATGTGATCTTGAGGTTATTTCAGAAAATGTCATATATATGCTGAATTCTTCCTATTTAAATTATTAATATCCAAATTATATAAACGATCTTTCATAACAAAACAAGATTAAAATAAGAAGATTGAAATAGTGACAATTACTTATGTATACAATTTAGATAAATTATAGTTTCAAAAAAAAAAATATTCAAGTCAAGTATGTGTAAAGAATATTTCTCAAGTAAATAGTTTAAGGTGAAAACCATATTTATTAAAATTCTGATGTGATTAAAAGAATGTTTAGTGGAATATAACCTAAATTAACCAATGTTTGGTTAAACAAACACTTAAATGTTGAGCATAGCAATAGATGCCGATTAAAGTAGTAACCATTTGATAAGTGGGCTACTCCTATTATGAACACATTAAAATCCATATCTTATCAGGAATTAGAACACAGGCACAGTAGTGCCACAGTTGCATGCTCTAACCTTTGTATATGTAGACAACAATTTTGAGAACCTTCAATTAATTTTGTTATTCAAACCGCTTAATGATTATAAATACGATGTATAGTTTCAGGACATTAATATAAATTACTTTTAAGCAAAATACAATTTAGGTTATTTGTTTAAAAAAAAAATTCTATACAAGTTCTAAGTAAGTAAATACAAGTTCTAGTATATAACCATTAAAATTGCTGAGTTAACTAATTATGATATGCACCTGTAGGGTAGGCGAGGACTATCTTGCTAAAAAAAAATGTGACATGGATTACATGTTGAATAAATAATGCTGAAATTTTTTTGTACATTGATATTTGTCAGTTTTATAGAACTCTCATCTTTTAAAAATAGATTCTCAAGATGTTTAGTAAAATAAAAGATACAAAATACCAGACTTATTACAAAAGCAATAATCTAAAATGACAGAGTTTTAAAATGATCATGCATTTTATGTTAAAAGATAAACAACGCAAAAATGCTCAAAATAAAAACAAAATTTCAATATTTTGTTTTAAATATCCATGTAAAGTTTTTTTTTTTTTTTTTAAATGACAAATTTAAACCTTTCTATAATATATATTACTCAAAAAACTTCAATTCAAATTATAACACTTCAAAACAAGATAATTTAAAAATTAAGGCATAACATGAAAATCGAAAAAAAAAAATGGATCAGGTATTGAAACTAGACAGCTCTTATACAATTGACCAATAAATGCCTTTTTATGAAATACAAGTTTTGTTACCTGTAACTTTAATAAGCTTCTGAATGATGAAAGTAACTCTTCATTTCTTGTCTTCTTAGCAGTTTTCAGATATTCAATAAGGTATAAACCAGCATGCAGCATATTTCGAATAGAGCTGTTTTGATGCTAAAAGTTTAATGAATAAAACAATCTTTTTAAAAAAAGGAAAACAGACTTTAAGAAAATTGCACTAAAAAAATAATTATTACTCGATATTTTTTAGTTTTAGGAATAAGTTGAAAAAATTGAATTATTTAATATCAATTTTATTCTTATTACAATTTTGTTAAGTTGGCAAAAATTTACAAAAAACATACCTAAATTTTAGAGCCAATATTAAAAATTTCAATTTTTTCAACTTGTTCGTAAAATTAAAAATATATTTACTTTAACACATTTTTCTTAAAAAATATATATTTTATTTTCTCTTTTTTGTTTCTAATTAAACAAGGGGGTTTGACCCCTGCTATTATGCACCAGGAAAGTCAAGTTCTTACTTTTTTCCACACCACGGATAGTATATTTTGAGAATATCTGTTTTAATAAATGATGGGCAAACGAAATTGTGACATCTCTATCTAACAACGAAAATATTTTTAAATCGGAGAAATTCTTAAAATAAGTCTGGTTAATCGATATTTCTGGATAAATAAAAGGCGGATAGTTAATAATTTTTTGCAGTTTCTGGAAAACTAGATATTTTTCTATCCAACAAAAAACTAGTTTTCAAAATCGGACAATATTTGTTTTAAAAATTCCAGACAGTTAAATACTAACCAGATAACTCGATATTTTTTTTTTCAAAAAAGGTGCTCAAGAGAATCATCTATCAAACAAAAAAAAATTGTCCAAATATCAGAAATAGAACAGAAATCGTGTACGAACATACATAAAAAAAATACATAACAGTCAAATTGATAACCTCTCTCCTTTGACCTAATTTCTGATTGGTGCACTTTTAAGCCAGTTAAAAATGCATAAATGGTTCATTAAAAACAAGTGTAAGACATCAAAAATATCTAAAAATAGTCACATTTATGACAATACAAATAAAAGTTAATTACAAAGCAACATACATCCTTGCATGGTACATCTATACATATCGTAGAGAGAGAGAGATAGGTAGAGAGGTGTAGAGGAGAGAGAGGTAGAGAGAGTGCAAGGTATAATTCACTCACTTGGAATAACATTAGGTTCTTGATATAACAACCATTCACAGGACTAATACGAATAGTAGTTATAACAAGTAAAAAAGTTACTGCATTAGAAACCAGTCAACAGATTGGGACTTAGTGTGACTGTCTTTATAAGGAAAGGGTCACTATATGGGGGGGGGGGGGGGGTCATTGGAATGACTATTGTATGTTTTTGATATGTAGAAGCTAAAATAATATTTTGAAATATATATTAGTATATGTGTATTGTTATGCAAAAACTACTGAACAGGTTTATATGTGGACTTTCACTCAGCTTAGAGCAGCAGTTCCCAATTAGCATTAAGCTGTGGCCCTTTTTAATATATGCTCATAGGAAGTCTTACTTCCCACTTTATGGGCATGAATACTTTTCAATTTTTTTTACCATGAAATTGAAGGGGAAGAGGTTATATATAATTTTTAAATTTTGCGCAGCTATATGGACACAAAATTACATAACTAATACATAGAAAAGTTAACTCCACAATCCAAAGTTTACTTATTTTTAGACTCTTACTTGTAAAATTAGCATTTATTTAAACTCACGAAAACATTGTAATAGTTACTGCACTGATTTTCGTTAAGGGTGACCGTTTAATGCATTTTAACCATTTTTCCTTTGAGACCTCTAACAACGACACACAGACCCCTTTTGGGAACCACTGCCTTAGAGAATATATTTAATCCCAGTCACAGTTTTGCATGGGATATAACAAGAGCCTTACTTTAAATAAGCCTTTCAGACATCAACTAGATTTTGTCTGTAGAACTTTTGTGGCTGCAAATGTATAACAAATGTTATTTGAATATTTGCTTTTCAGCAACATTTTTTTAAGAAATGATAACTTACAATTATCAAAAATTTGTCATCCAGACACATTCTAAAATATTTCAATAATCTTTCGGCACACTTAACAGCTGTATCTTTTGAAAGACGAGACAAAATTTCAGGCATATCATCCAACTAAAAAAATTGAATTTGAAAATAAGAAAAATTATTTAAGTACAAGAAACATTTTTTACAGTGTTAATTTTGTTTTTGATCTTTTTTATAAAAATCACAATCTAATAAAGTTTTAATTTAAATTCGATAAAAATAAGTAGATTTAACATAGTTCAAATAATTTTTTTTTATGATAATTAAAGTTAATAATATTATAAAGAACAACTGGCACACTTAAACCAGTTTCAAAATCCATAATAACATCATTTTGTTTAAGGTAAATTTAAATAATAGAGGGAACAGTTTTTGAACTTTCATATACAAATCAATTTAATTACAATATAATTAAAAAAGTTTTTAATTTTATTGCAATTTTTTGGAGTAATACATAAAATTGCAATAAAAAATTTAATTTGAAACAGTTGTATATTTCTTGTTAACTGTTATTACAGTAAAGAGTTATTTTAAGTAAAATTCATAATTTATTTAATTAATCAGTAACTACAAAATTCTTTTACACAAGTAGAATTACATACCTTATTGTGGTTACTAGCATACTGCAAGCATCTAAAGTGCACATCAAAATCAACTGCCGCGTCATGCACAGACAAAAGAACCTTCTTAGCATCTTCAAGAGCACTATCTTTATTATGCTTTAAAATATAGTTGACAAGAACCTACAAAGGAATGATATTATTTATAATATTTCATTTAAAAGTAATCTTTAGTTCGAAAATCTTTAGATGCAAAAAAAACCGACTACAAAAGTATATGAAATTTATGGACATAAAGTTTTAATAATCTTTGTAAGAGTATGCATTATTTCGTACAAGTACATCATTAGTTATTTAATCAATCAATGTAAAATAATTTATTTTTCAATTCCCCCCAAAAAGTAAAAATAGAAAGTAAAACTATATTTGGCTGCAACGTGAAACAGTGGTGGCTCGCAAGTAAGAAAAGTGATAGAATTACAAAATAATTTAAGTATAATAGAATAATTTAATATATAGCAGGAATAGAAATCAAAAAAGATGTACACTAGACTTCAGGTCTAACAAGTATTAGACCTCGAAAAATTTTACTAGGCCAAAATTTTTTTCAAATTGTTTGTTTAAAATTGAAAATTTGTGACAAGCTTCGTACATGGACCTATACAACTTGGCAAAATGACAGATCTACCTGCCTAGTAATGGAAAATGATTGTTCATTTTCGGATTTATGAGACTTATATTACTAGATGGGATAGCTTAATAACCTAAATACAAAAATAAAATGTTATTTAACAATTAAGTTTTTATCAAAGTTTCAAATGTTAGATTATAAAGAACAATAAGAAAAAACAAATAACTCACGTCAGTTAACTGCACATGATTATTAATAGGAAAGCTTTTCATATCATATTTCAACAATACTTCTTTAAGCCCAACCAATTTGTTCTCGTTTTCAAAATCTGCTTTTCTATAAAAATCATAGGAAAAAAGTCAAATAAAGCATTATAATTTCATTTGTGATTGATAAAAAAAAAGTGCTTTGTAATTTACAACAAAAAATGCTGCAAATCTAAAGATTAAGCAAATTAACATTTAATGAGAAAAATGAGAGGCATTGGAAACAAACACAAATAACGATAAAATAAAGGCTAAGCTCAGCAATGTTGGTCCTGTTTAACACATCCTACGAATCACCTAATACCAATTTTATATTGTCTTTTAAAACTACTTTACCAAGACAAAATAACCACCTCTTCAGATAAACAATTCCACTTGACTATTACTCTTTTATAAAAAAAAAATACTTTCTACCTTCACTAATATATTGTGATTTGAACACAGGATGTTAAAGAATTTTTAAGACTAGGCTTATAAAATTAAATAAGAACAAGTAGTTAAATTTTTTTAGGATTTTTTTTATTCAAAATAAACTTTTTCGGCTTCAATGCATTAGTTATAGCGGCTTAATAAGGACTTGAATGCCTGTTCGAGTTCACTTTATGGAATTGTCTCTAAAGCTCGCGTCAAAGCTGTTTGTATATTCACAATGTCATCAAAATGACACCCTTTTAATTTCATTTTAAGTTTTGGGAATAAAGATAAGTCGCAGGGTGCTAAATCAAGTGAATATGGTGGGCAATTTAACACAGACGTTATTTTTTTGCCAAAAATCGTTGCACCTTTAGTAAGTTATGCAAAAGACAACAACTGTTTTCATCCCGATATTCTGGAAAAATGCGACGAATATTGCCCATCAAACGCTTTAAAACATTTAAATAATACACACCAATAATTGTTTGTCCAGTTGGAACAAATTGTTTCTCGATAATACCCTTGTTATCTAAGAATGTAATGAGCATTGTTTGAGGTAAAAGTTTTGATTTTTGATGTAACTTTTTTTGTTTATTGTTTATGTGACGAGTTTTGCGATTTCCACTCTGCACTTATTTCATTAAATGATACATTTCAGTGGCACTTTTTCCAAATTTTGCATTAATTTAATTACAGCTCTTTGTTCCATTTTGAAAATTCAACACGAAAAAAAATTGTACTTCTCTAAAGAACATTTGTGTCATTTGAGATAGTTAACAAACACCTTGAGGATTTGGCAGCGCGTCAGCTGATAGTTAAGGTGTATCACGCATATATGATACACAGATGTCGCCACTGTAGGCTAAGATCCAGCACTAGTCTTAAAAATTCTTTGACACACTGTGTATAACTTGTACTCATAACCTCTAATCCTGTTGACTATAATTAATTTAAAGAATCCTCCAATTTGAATAGTTAAATAAGATCTCTTTTAGTTCTCTACTTGAGTGTGTACATATCTTCAGCTATACGTCTGTCTTCACTCAATATAGTTTTTTTCAGAAGTACCTTTAACCATTGTCGTAACTCTATATTGAACCATTTCTAACAAGTTAATATCTTTTTTAAGATACAGTCCCTATACAGTGATAAAATTACATTAGAGAGGATAAATTTCTTTTAATAAATCCCAACATTCTATTCCCCTTTTTACTAGCTATCCCACATTGATGTTCCCAGCGAAAAGTTTTTAAAACTCATTGCAACAACCTTTTGTTGTAACGACCATTTCCTGTTAATCCTGCGAGGAGTCGTTATATTAAGTAAATGTTTTCAAGAAATGCAATCAACAAGCACAATTTAATATATGGAAAGCAAAAAAGTAATATTTACTCATCCTTAATAAGTTTTGCGATTTTTCCAATGTTGTAAAAAAGGATATATTTTATTGCAAAAATCCTATTACCTTCGATGATCAAATTTCATTCCCTTCATTACAATATCTTTTATTCCTTGTGACCATGGCACTGCAGCTCTTGAAACAACTAGCAGAGCAGCATTGACCCATTTATCAGTGCAATGAATCGCATTAGTAACAGCAATCAATCGGTCTTCCCATGGCTCCTCGTCCCAAAACCACCAAGTGAAACAAGAAGTTTGGAGAGCATACTGAAAGAATGAGTGTTTGGATGAAAATAAAACTAAGCAAAAATACACATTATTCGCAATTAATTCAGACGATTCTCCTTAAAAATATCTAAGCCTCTGCTCTAATTAAGAAAAAACATAGATGTAATATATATTTATACATATATAGACACTGGGTGTAAATAAATTATCACAGATCCTGCTGGAATGTCAGCCAAATGTGATATTCCAGTAGCATGTTGCAATTCTATCATTATGCAATAAAAGAACTGTATTTGAGTCCTAGACATCCGATAGATGGTGTGGATAAGATGGATCTATTCCATGGCCTCTGAAATCGATTGATATCACTAAACTTAAACTTTTGCAGTCATTATAACTATTTAGACTTAGTTATTAAAAAAAAAAATTATTTTCGAATATGTAACCATTTTTTTGGTCTATTTTTTTGCAAAAATTATGAGGTATGAAAATCATGAAAATTTATGTACACCCCAATGTTATTTATTTTTTTAATGAATATTTTAATGAGTTTTTCATGAAAAAGCTATGGGGTGGGAACATTATGGAATCCCTCTCCCATTAAAAAAAATGTGTGCACAATAAAAAGTTATGTTTAAACAAATATTAAAAAAAAGTGCACCAAAGAATTAAGAAGCAAAAGAGTCGTAACACTCTACCTATCTCCACACAAAATAAAGTGAGAAACTCTCTTCTGAATTACTATTGTAAGTAAGGTTAGTTTCACTAAGATCGTTCCTGTACAGTTTGAGTTTCACAAAAACTAAATTGATTTTTATGTGAATTAGAAAAATACCCAGGGGAAATATTTACATTGTTACAATTCATCTGTTAAGATACTGAAGAAACTCGATACTCAAAACTCTTTTTCGAATGGAAACTACTATTTTATCAAATCCCATCAAAATTGGATTGTTTTTAAGATTAGCATGTACAAAAGGAGATCAAATGTAATTTAATTAGTACAGATTAATTTACGAATAAGTTAGTTAAAGTTTATTTCTGCTTCAATGGCAAAAATGGGTAACTTTCAAAAGATAAAATTTCTAAAGTGATTAAACATAATTACAAACAAGTAATTTGAAAAAATTTGCGCGAGTAAAGAATGTGTTTCAGGAAATATTTTTTAATTTAAGATTAAATTAAATGGAGATAAAGATTTTTTACTTGAGAAAATTTTAACGCTAAAGTTTAGCTTTGATTTTAAATGTCAATGTAACTTTGAAAATATACTAAAATTAACTAATTAAAATATTTTACATAATTTTTTACTGTTTATTTCAAGAACTTGTGAGCTATTAAAACATTACCTTTACATATTGTTCAAGACAATGCTCCAAATCTAATTGTTTTTCTAAAGAGTACGGACGAGCAAAATTTTCTATGACATCAAGTACGAGTTGTAAATCAACACGGTCCAAAACAGCAAAAATAAGATTCATTTTAGATTCCTGTAGATGAACAAGAAAAAGAGAATAAGTTAAAATTAAAAAAAATATTTTAATATACTATTACAAAAATATAACATTTTATTTATAAACAAAAGTACATACTTGACAATCTGCTAAAGATATTTTGCAGTTGAACTTGGATTTCAGAAAAACCAGCCATGTTAAATCGCTTGAGAACTCGGACAAACAGTGAACAGGAGATTTCGTATCAACAAATTTTTTCTGTTAAACAGTAAATTATAATTATAAAAATATAGAAATTGCACAAAAATGTGTAAAATTTGAAAAACAAGTAAAAAATATTAGATAAAAATTAGAAATTTTACTTACATGAATAGCAGCAAAGGATAAGTTCGTTGAGAAACTTATTTCTCCCGTCTTTTCTTTATCTTCTAAATCGTGAATGACTCCGAGAAAAGTTGTTATCAACTTTCTACCATTGTCTGGCCAAAGATCCTATTAACCAATTTATGTTTAAAAAATACAAGTTCTAAAAGTATGACGGAATTTATTATATATTATAAAGTTTTATTTTTTTTTATTAGAAAATAGACAGTCATGTTTATTACAGGTATATGTATATATGAATAGAATTTTCATATAAAAAGGGTTGAAATATATATTGCAACTTGACTTGTAATTACATTTTATTACAGCAGAAAGCAAGCTGGTTTATTTGGAAATTTAAAAAGATTAGAAAAAATATCTTCACTAACATCAGCTAGTATCCAAAACTATTTTTTAAAAAATCTCAACTTTTATTTACCACCGGTCTGGTTAATTTTAAACACGAAATCACATTTAAAAGAATTATAAAATAGAAAATGCACATAAATTATTAAAATTAAGTAAATTTTATAAGATCATATACAGTCAATAAATTATGGTGATTATTATGTATGACAAATTTGAAAAAATGCTCAATGGAATAAGATGAATAAGCAGTGTAAAAGTTATGTGTGGGATATATGTTAAATTTGAATTTTCAGTTATATGAATGAGTGAGTAAATGACAATCAAACTCCCAAATGTCAATTAAATTATTGCATCTAAATGCACACATAGATGTAAAAGGAAAGCTGTAAAACAAAGTGATTGATAGTTTTCAAGGCATCCCATGGGCTGGAAAAGCCAAAACTGGTTCCAAATGACAGCGTGTTCAACAATTAAATTATGATTTTGCTATGGAATGTTTACAGAGCCACTTTTTCTGATATCAGTCATTTTTGTAAATATTATTTTCCGCTTTGTTTACTTCCCCATATTCTAAAATGCATTCGCAAAGAATTAGTGATGTTATCACTGTTTTTCTTTTTCTATGGAGCAAAAATGGAAACTTTTAAGAAAGCACCTTGACAATATATATATGCAATAATTGACAATATATATATATATATATATAGTCAATTATTGCATATACTAGGACTTTACTTTTCACTTTAATAAATTAAATGTTATGTTATTTTTGAAAAAAATATTTACAAACCTTTTCATAAAGTTCTGCAAGATACACTCTTTGAATTAACCAGTCGGCAACCATATCCTAAAAATAGAGACAATATTATAAAAAAAACTGCTTAATGAAATCGCAACTTTTCAACAAAAAAAGTCTTTAATGAAAAGCGATCATATAATAATTGCACATTTAAAAGTTTTAGAATAGTGTGACGGAATATATTAATACACAGGATTCATAATTTTTTTTAATGTTGAAAAGCAAAATATTAAATGGTTGAGATAAATTATAAAAATCATTAAAATACTAGTGCAAAAATATAGAAAAAGATAGGTAGTTAAAATAATTTTATAATATTTTTTTAATGTATCAATACTAATTTTTGAAATAAAACTTTCAACTACTCTAAAAATGGTCTCTTGTAACATGGGTGCAGTTTACTGGGTTTGAACCCACGACCTTTCGTATAATACACCTATGCTCTACTGGTTGGCCTAAAGTAATATTCAAGCCCGAGCAGTTGCATTGGGTATATGAAGTGATTACCACACTAATACATTACATAACAATTTTATAAAAGAAGTAACACATCCTGAAATTCTTACAATTGTATCTGGATTGCTTATTAACACTGAAGGCAAAAACTCATCCCGTAGAAATGGTACCAAATGCTTCGAAGACATAGAGTTTGGTATAGAACCGATGATTTCGCCTAAAGTTTCTGAATTCAATGAATGGAATAATTCATCCTGCAATATAATTTTAAATATTACAAAGTATATCAACATTAATAAACATAGAGTAAATTTTTAAATATAAATTTATTTAGTTTTGAACTATCAATCAACGGTTATTATGTAAAAGCAAAATATAACCTTATGTCTTTTCCAAATAATAAAAGATACGTCAAGGTTTCCAGCTTTCAATTCAGTTATCATGTAGTTCAATAAATTCTTATTCAAGAAGTCTTTCAACGGAATGCTAAAAATAAAAAATTAAGCATATTGAATACTGACATTCCTAGATCAACAAAACTCCACTATATGTAAATGAGGGATTTTCTAAAAGGCATTAAAAAAATAATTATAAACATACCTAGAAAAAACTGATACAAGTTTTTAAAGGTACACCATATAGATATATTTGAGATAAGGGACAAATAGTACATTCATGAACAAGCAGTATTTATATTACCTCAGTAAAAACACTTTACACCTAAAATAGCAAACATAATGCGAAATATAGGAGAGAAAAAATGTATAGTTTTAGAGGTGGACTATGGATTTTTCCAATTTAATTCTGCACTTTCAGTTTTTATAAAAAGCATAAACAAGACGTCACATCACAATTTATGTTGTGTGCATTGCATTGCCAACACATAATAAGTACTTTTGGCAAACAGATCATGCAATTTTTTTTTTTTTTTGGAATCATAATATACATAATTCAACATTTCCTAAAAGGTATTAAAACAGAATACTACGAGTCAAATTTATAAGTAATTTATTATGGGAACGGTTTTTGAAAAAATAAATTCTTGGCAACTGATCAATTAACTTGTTACAAGCATTAAAAAATTTCATGAAAGGTTAAACCAAACCATACAATTAGAAATTTTTAACCAATACTGTTGAAAATACCTGGATACTGCAGTATTTTAAGCAGTTTCAAACATTTGAAGCACTTAGTACAAAATAAATGTTTGGTAAAAAATTACTCACCATGAATCAAGTTCAGTAGATAATACTTCATGAGTAATAAGCTTGTTAAGGATTTGATTAACCTAATTAAAAAAAATAGTTATTTTTAATTGTACAACTACATTAATATTGAAAATTTTCAAATAATTCATGTAAAAAAGCAAATATGAAAGATACTGTTTTTCTTTAAGAATGTAGCATGCAAGTTGCAACCATGTAAGATACAATAAATGCATTTTATTTTATAGCTAACCTTAAGTAAATTTAATTAGATATGTAAAAATTAAATTAATTATTGTTAAATTAATAGTTACATCATTTGTTTTAACCAACATCAGATAACACACCTAACTAAAGCTGTTCATTGAGTACTTAAACAAAATAAATTTTATACACAATTTAAAGTTATCCATTTCATTCATCCATCATATTTTTTTATTATCTGAACTTCATTAACTGGTAGTAAATAGCATAATAAATTATTAGTAATATTATCCAGTATTATATAGTTATAATTTTATTTTATTTAGAGAAATGGCAGAAATAGTAACCTTCTTTCTCCCCTCCCCCCATCTTAAAGTTATAAAACCCATCACCTGTAATTACATAAAGTTTCTTATTAAAAATAACTTTTTTTCAAAAATAATATTTTTAATATTAAGTTATGCATTTTAGATTAGATATAATAATTAATATTTATTATATAATATTTTTTTAATTCTTTTATAAAGTTCATATATTTTAATTTTGAGAATCAATTTTATTTTCTGTTGGTTTCTTCCGTTTCTCCCACGTCCTAGACATGCTTTACAATGTTTTAACAATACACATTATATTACATTGCAAGAGTATTTCCTTTTATCTTTAAAGCAAATGAAGTATGTCTAAGTAAATTCTTTCAAGCTTTATTACCTTGCAGCTGCTGAAAACTCAAACTATTTTACAGAAATCTCAATTTTGAAAATAAAACAAATAGTTCAAATTATTTACACATTTACTATTAACCTCCTGCACAATGGTACTAGACATTTGATTGAACAGGTGCAGTTCAACTGGACAGATTATTTTAACATGCTTAAGGGTATTTTGGTTAGACCACCAACACTAATAAAGTGAAGACCAAAAAGAGTTAAAATTATTTTGTATCCGACTACCACCAATAAAAAAAATCAATGAACCACAAACGGGTTATAGTTTAACTTGACTTGCATTTGAGAATGAAAAGTCAGACTTTAAAAAATATGTTAATTTACTACTTCCTAATGAGCTAGTTGCCATACACTACAAGATTATTTTATATTTAAATAAAAGGATAATAAATAATTTGCATTGACAGATATAATAATGAATTAAAATATTTACTTTAAAAGTGGAAGAAAATTGTAAAAAGTCATAGGATTCATAAAAATATTATGCTTGATTAAAAAATACAATAAATATATATAAGACTTATACCTGTGAAATTATATCCTTAACATCATTTCCCGAACTATTATGAATCGCCTGAAAAAAAACCAATTCATTTCAGTAATTCATCAACACGATAAAAATAAACTTATATTTTAACAATAACATTAAATTATAAGTGTTTATAAATTATGTCTTAACAAAAAATAAAATCTTAATATTCAATAACAGCATCTGTCAATATCAAACGTATTTTTTATAAAACTTGTTTTATGAAGTTGTAAATTCTAAATCACAAAAGTTTTTATTCAATACAAATGTTGCTTGATGATATGTTGTTTAATGATATTACATTTAAAATCACTTTTATCAAAGAAATTAGTTACCTTTCTAGTGATATAACAATTAGTGATTTGGTAGGATAGCCAAATACTCAATTGACTTTGAGGCAGAATAACGAATATTCGGCTGCCGAATAACAACTTCGTTTAAAATTATTTATAACAGGTAAACAACTATCATTCCCAAGGTAAAAGTTTAGAACATAAAGTTATAATATGTATGTAGTATAGTATTTGTACTTGTTTTTTAATTTTTAAAGATACTTTAAATTTTAATCACAAATTAAAAAAAGCAGCATATTTTTAAAAGTGATTAAAATATTGTACATTTCACAGAAATTTATTTTAATTCAGTTAGATTTTTTTACTAATTACAAGCAAACAATATTTCATATCTGATGTTTTCTTTCAAATCCTGTTTTACGCTCTACTTCTATGACAGATATTCAAATGATAATAATAAGAATATCAGAAGTATTCGGCATATAGGCTGAATACTAAATATCAACTAAACATTCGTCCCATCCCTATGTACTAAATAACTTATTTCTTAGAAATGAATACACAAGATAAATTTTTATGTTTGATAAATTGAATCAGTTGGGAATTACAAAGCTAAATATGGAAATATTATTTTATTATTCAAAATGTAAAACAATGTCCGACAGACCTGAAATAAAAAATATATACTTAGAACAATCTTTGGTTTAGATTCCAAAATATTAATAACAAGATTCTTGTAAAAGTACAAGTCAAGTTTGTCATTCAAAAGTTAGATTAAATTTCTAAACATTTCACAGATGACTAACAATTTCAAATGGAAATTTCTGCACATCATTGGAGTTTTATCAAAATGAAGTTTCTTTAAATATCAACAGTTAAGTATTAAGAATGAACCCAAGTTTTGATTTAGTTGACATCTGTGATAACTCTTGCAGTCCCTAACAAAAAAATTATAATAACAAAAGTTAGCTTATTGCATATAATAACTATATACACACCTTTTGTAAAAATTCATAAAGCTGTCAATCTAAAATTTTTAAAGTTAAAAAAATTTTACAAAAAAAAAAAGGTTGTGTATTTTAATGGAACACAAAGTCATCAAAATGTGAAATGTTGCCCTATTTTCAGACATGTTTGGCTTTTCCTATTTTTCAGTTTGCCCTGTTTCAGCACCTGACCAGCCCCATCATCCTAGATTAAAACTAAAACCCATTTGTTCTAAGCCAAGTTTTTATAGCTCCCAATAACATACACAGCTTAAACAATATAAAAGGACCTTACTTAAGTACTGAAAAGATAAGTATATAATTTGATTTAAAATGGTTAAAATATGACTAAGAAAATTTTACAATAAAAAAATATTTTTAGATACATCTAATTAAGAGTCCACATACATAAAAAAATTGATAATAAAAGAAATTATACCCAATTTTTTAAGCACAATAATAACTTTTCCATATAACTTCCTTCTGGTAATGAAATTGAAATACAAGATTGTATAAATTCTACATCCTGAAATAAAATATAAAATAAATTATTATTATTTTTTTAATTATAAGTAAAAGACTTAAAATTATATATTTTATGATCCTTTTAAAAACTTTAGAACAGGCTATAACAAAAATAAAATAGGTAATTCGCACTTTATAATTCAAAATAATTTCTCAATTTAAGAATTGCGAACAATATAAGATCAGTTAGATAGATACAAGCAGAATATTTTATGCATATTAATATCTTGTTTATCACTGAAAAAACAATTAGTGGACAATATTTGACATAAAATTAAAAAAAAAGTGTTAAATTATGTTTTAAAAATAAAATTAATTACTTTTATATGCTTGAAAGAATCTTCAAGTTCACTCCATACCAGCTCCAAATCAGATTCCGATGCATTTTTGTATTTATTTGCTGATAAATTACCAAAAATACATATGATTTTTGTTTTGTGAATAACCTAAAAATGAAGCAATAGTTGACATATATAAATGAATACAAGTAATGACAATTTAAATTTATATAAAAAAAAGTGTTTTTTCTTACTTCAGAGCTTAAGTTAGCTATTTTTGCAAGTTCTTCTGCTTCAGAAAATTTTCTTCTATTGACTAAATTTGCTAGCCTATAAAAATGAAAGGTAAAAAACAAGCAAGTTTTATTTGGTTATTAAAAATATAATCGTAAAATTAAGATTTTAAATGGACAAGAAAATTGCATTATCAAATTTAATTTTAAATTCTTTGGTTAATTGAACATTGAAAACTTAAATCTAATTGTTTAAAAATTCAGATTTTATACTAAAACTCAAATTTTGATAAATATTTTTTTAATTTTTAAAAGCAATGCAATGAAATATAGTTTATAGTACAAAATACAGAAATTTAATTAACGCAAGATGAAATAATCAATGTTTTAATAGAGATTCTATAAAAATAGCAAAAAAATATTAAATTAGTATTAATATAACTCCAAAAATGTATAGACAAATATTAAATATTGTATTAAAACACCGTCACTGTAGGATTAAGTCCCTTTAACAAAATATGACAAAACTGCTAAATTAGCAAAGATAATTTTTCAATTCATGTAAAGGATTGTATAAATTTTGATGATTCTATACCTCGCTTCTGGCAAAGATTCAAAAATGGCTTTTAAATTCAAATGATGCAAATGTTTTCTGCTGAAAAAAAATATATATTACTTAAAATAAACAATAAAATAGGCTCGTACTAAATACCAATTTTTTTTTCTTAGATATTGCATCATAATACAACAAATATCAATACATTTAATACGTCAAAACTATACAATTATACTGTACTGTAAATTTTAAATATAATAGCATATATAAATGTAGAAAACCAAGGAAAATGGTTCAAAATAAAGTTTATTCCAACAAAACAGAATTTTTTTTATACTTTATTGGTCATATTGATCACCCTCTTTTTACCCAATTAATTTTTTTCATTTAAAACAAACATGTCTGCCCACTACAAGTTTCTTTTAAATGAAAAATATAAATTGGGCAATAAATATCTAAAAATGTTCATCACTCTACAGCAGTGGTTCCCAAACTATTTTGGACGTGGAACCCCAAAATTTCTTGCCAATGATCGCGGAACCCTGAATATTTTTTAATCAACGACTTTTCAAAATTTAATATCTGATATTAAATGAAACAAGTTTTCTTTTATTTTAAAAGGATTTTATACCCAGTAATTATCTTGATTCTCTAGGTTTGGAAAATAATCTCAGAGTGATTGCTGTAAACTGGACAGATGTGTTTTTATACCATCACGGATTTCCATATCTAAATCCACTTCAGATTCTTCGAGAAAATCACTGAGCGTCTGGAAACACTCGAAGTTATTTTGCTCCACTATGGCCATCTATTAGTAGAATGGAAAGTTTGATCCCGGTTAAACATCCATACACCGGTATATTGCACAACAAAAATTACATAAATTTTGGGGGTCGATTGTAAACTTTCCGAGGAAAGTGCTAATATATTAAACACCATTCTTATTTTTTTTAATCAAATAAAATTTGTCACGCGGAACCCCTAAATTTTTTCGTGGAACCCACTTTGGGAACCACTGCTTTACAGAATTATGAAAATGCTAACTCAACAACTTTCTGTCACAGTTTCTGCATTTATAAAAGCTTTAAAAACCAAATAAATTTTAATGATTAACAAACATGTAGGAGGAATTCTTATATTTGAATATTGTCATTTTACATGGGGTTGACATCTGTAGTTTAAAACACATGATAAAACAAACTTAAAACTAGAAAATAAACTAAATTCTTAAACTTCTAAATAATAACTTCTTCTTAGAAGAGAAACCTACCCTGAGTCTTCAACAAGTTCGCCATCAAGAACATACCAGAAATCCTAAAATATTTCATAAAAATATGAAACAATTTATATATTTAGAAATGATATCAAATTCTAATAAAAATATACATACTTGATTTGGTTTACACTCAATCAATTGGGCATGTTGGAGAGAAGTACTGTGAATTAATTCAAAAGATGGAAATTTACGAATTTCAAATTTATGGTTGATGTCTCCAGATGGTGAAGCTTCCATGAGCAATCCGATCTTTTGCTCAATTACATGGGAGCTATTAAAAAAGTAAAAAATCAAAATCAACTAAAAAGTTGAAAACTGAAATCAAGATGACATAAACAAATCAAGTAAAATAACATTTTCGCTTATGAAAAAATAATTATCAAAATATTAGGAATAATTTTCAAACCTCATAAATACTATCAGGAAAATCTTAATATTGTAATACTCAGAGGTACGACTTACAATCAGAACTAAAATATAGTTATATTTTCCAGGTTATTAAGATTCTTTTTTAAATTTAGGCCAAGTATGTGTGAACATAATTGACAACATTGTAAAACTAAATAGATGCATTTGATTTATAATGCTTAAATGGTGTCAAACAGTATCTCACAAGCTTGCAAAAATACAGTAGTTGCTATATATATATATATATATATATATATATATATATATATATATATATATATACATACATACACAATAACAATCAAGGCTTGACTTATAAGATGTAGCATATCCAATTATATTACTAAACTTGAAACTTAAAAAGTTAATTTTCCTTAACTTTAAAGTAATCTAAGTTTTCCCTGAAAATTCGATTTTTATATTTTATAGGCATGTAGCAAAAGCTCATTTTATTTCACAAAGATACAGCATTTTTCACACAAATGAATAAGTAATTTAAACGTCACAACAATATTAAAGTTTAAGGGGGGAAAAGCATACTGGGGAAAAAAAAAAACTTTTTTCTAAATCAATAAACATAAATTCTAAAAATATCAAAATCAAATTTCTGTAAAATATTACCTGCCAAGATCAACAGTCTCATTAATAACAAAGCTTTTTATACAGCCACCAATTTCATTGTGAACCCAGGTTTTCAAAACCATTTGCGTAAAAGAACACATAACTCTTAAAATGTGCTAAAAAAGAAAAATGCAATGTATTAAAATGTCTGAAAACTTTCGTAAAAATAATCATTAGAAGAAAAATTAGTTTATGTACTTAGTTTTCTTAATAAAATACCCCATTACATATCACATTTATAAATGGTTTAATATATGGATACTATAGAAATATCGTTGCTTGGCAAACAAACTTATATAAATATACATGTTAACCCTTAACGCTCTGCTGCGGAGACATGTATTAATGATATAAAATTTGGAAAGCACTGCTAAGGAGACATTTTTGTTGTATTTGTTGTTTACATACATAAAAATAATTTTTATAATGTAAAATTGGTATGTATTCAAGTTTACGGCTTCCACGATAAAATGCCAAAGATTGTCGACAAACGGCCGGCAGTGAAAAGAATCAACACAAAAATATGTTTGGGACTTAAAGAGTTAGCCATGCCCCTTGATATGTTGGTCGATAATATAATGTTTTGAGTGTTAAGGGTTAACACCTGTTATTTCAAAGAGTACATAATTTTCATTTTTTAAATTACTTTCATAATACTTATATATAAAGTACACTTTTTAGCTTATGTTCAATTTTAAATTAAAAACTTCTTAATAAATTCTCATCAAAATTATGTGATTTATCATGTGGGGAACAAAGTACTTGCAGATAAGAATGCAGTAAATCCAGTCTAATCCTTCACAAAGGAGTAATAAATCTATCACTATACAATCAGGCCTGTAGTTAGCTAGGGGCCAGGGGGGGGGGGGGGGGGGGGGGGCATTGCCCGTCCTAGAATTTTATTATCTTTATTTTATTTATAATTTTATCCCTTTAACAAAATGAAGTTAATTATTCTTTTGCAATATTTATAAATTGAAATCAAAAGGCTATTTTTGTGATAGACCCCAATGTTGATTTACAAACGTTTTCAAATTCAAATTTTTAAGAAAATATTATTAATCAAATTAAAATGGTTAATCAAATTAAATTGTAAATTTAGTAAATACAATGGGATACAAAATCGATAAATACAATGTGAGCAGCAAACAGGAAATATATTACACATACATTTTTAAGAATCAAAATATTACGTTGACAGTGTCTTTTGGAAGAGGGCTTCACAAAGTATTAAGAATTGTAAGATGAAAAAAAAAATTGGGAAAACCGATTAGACATAGTATTTTTTGCTAATAAATGGTAAATGGGCATATGCAGATAAAATTTTCAAGATGCATATTAAAAATCAACTAAATGTTTACCTTGTCATTGAGAAAAACTATATATCTTCCATCTCTAGTGCTCGATGCTTTAATTATATGGCCAAATGCTTAAAATATAGTACATATTATTAATTATAATTTACTCTTAAATTTAAAATGAATTACAATTACACATACCAAAAAAAATCAAAATAAATGTTAGGCACTTTAATAATCGATTTTCAAAATATATATAAAATACATGCTATTTTCAAGAATACCTACATGAAAAGTCATAACATTGAAAAATTGATCTTTCGCAAGGATTTGCATCAAAATCATTCTAAAGAAAAACAAAGATCCCAATAAGTTATAAGTTTTTATAAATTTTCGATACACCAATCAATATTTTATTTTAATTAAAACAATATGTTCCATGATTTAAAAAATATATATATTCTTTTTAAGAGTGTTGAATTAAGATAAGAGTGTCTAAATTAAAGAGTGTTCAAAAACTAATATACAGAGATGGGAACAAAGAAAGCAAAAATTTACACACTTATAGTTTGCTTTCATAGGTACAATGCTTTTATGTTAGCAGGCAGTAGTTGACCTGTCACCACCAAATGTGAATTTTTACACTGTGAGATAATTCTTATTTTTTTTAAGTTTTGACACTGATAAGCAGGGACCAACTTACAAGCTTAGGGGGCCCTGGACCAAATATTATATGGGGAGGGGGAGCCTTAAAATAAAACTGCTAGATTTATGTGTAAACAAACAATACAAAATAACATAAGTGTAAATACTGCAAAAAAACTTGCATTTTTTAAATTACTAAAGTATTTTAATATTATTATTTCAGTTTATTATTATTTTATCAGAGTGGATAAAATAGTAGAAGTTTCTTTAACAAAAAAACTATTGGTTTTAAAAAAAAAGAAATAGTAAATTTATTTTAAAAAATGTATAGCTAAACCTTCTGACGCTCAAGACGGTATATTTACGTCCAGAGATCTCCAATTTTCTAAGAAAGTACCTAATTTTTAAATTCCTAAAAATACTCCATTTTACATTTTTTTTTAATTTAAAGATTTGAGGTACAATTTACAAGTTATAACTTTACAATTAAAAAAATATATATAAAAAAGCATGACACGGAAAAATTATAAAAATTTCCAAACGACATTACAATAGCAAAAATCTTGTGAGTGACAGTGAGTTAAATAGCCATTTTGGAAGGTGCTCGCTCACAGTCTCCTGCCTCGTTAACATAAAAGTACCTAAATTAAATGTCAGAACCAATTACAATAAAGCAATATTCCTAGTAATATGGAACAACTCACTTCAAGTTCATTGTTTATTAAGTCTTCAACATCATAATATTCTGTATTTGGAGGTAAAGGCACATACTCTTGTGTAATTAAGCCTACAGATTGAAGACTGCAAAACTTTTGAAATGAATTCGTCATTTTGCATTCTGGATATAAAGTAGACGGATCAAATTCTTCTAACACAGCAGCCTATAACAACGGAATTAAATTCTAAAATAGTTATAGTTTAATAATAAATTTTATCAAGTGGTTAATTCTCGAAATTTAAAAGTAATATTTTCAATCTAAATATAGATGAACCAATGAGAAAAACGATATTTAGAACATAGAAATACAGCATATTCAGTTGGTCATACATTATATTAAATGAAACACAATCAAAAAAGTAATTAAGTAAGCAACAATTTATTTTTTAAACTTACATCAAAAACTTCATTAAAATTCCCATCACCAATTGCTGTAAAAACAATAAAATATATAATAGACCTTTTAGTGTGTTAATCTTTATTACTATTATTAAAAATACGTAAATTATATAATTAGCAAAAACAAATTACAAGCTTTTTTTTAAAAAAAAAACTAACTTGTCAGGCTTTTTTATGAATGCCTAGCCACAATATGCAGTAATTTATAAAAAAACTTTTTAAAGAATACTTTACGACGCAAAATTGGTAAAAAAAAAATTTTTAAATATAACATAGAAAAAATTTTCAAGTAAAATAAAATTTAGATTAAAAATTTATTCAAAAACTAGTTTCAAAACTGCTTACCGCTGTAAAGATTAGGAACAGAAATATTGGAGAGCTCAAATACTATATTTTCTTTTGTAAAAATATACAGCTTTAAAGATCCTAAAAATAAAATTTAAAACAAAATGAAACTAAAGGACTGATATTAACATGGAGAAAATAATGGGAAAGAAGTTAAACAAATTACCCGAGTGATCAATTGAAAGATATGTCTTTGTAATGGAAAGTGTATGCAATTCCTTCTTAAATACCTGCAACATTAAAATTAGAGTTAATACATACAAAAAAATATTTGATTTAAAATAAATGAAACCAATAACATAAAAAATTTGTATTTAAAATCAGAACTTTGCTAAACATTTGTCATAACAATGCAACATGGAGTTTCATTTAGAAAATTTTTCACAAATCAGTAGGACTGCTTTCCTACAGTTTTTATTCACCAGACTTCCCTCGCCCTCCCGCTGATTTCTTCTAAAACAAAAATCTTTATGGCAGAACAAAATATCCCATAATTGAGGACATTAAAGTTTAAAGAGAAATGAAAACGGCATTTCAAGACTACTTTGAGAAATGGAAAACAAAGGACTTATGACTGGTGCAAGTGTTTACTTTTAGGAAAGAGATTATACTTTGTAGAGGAATAAACACCAATGGCTTGTAAGTATTTTTTTTAAAAATAACAAGTACTAAATTTTTTTAGCAAACCTCATATTCATTAAAAGATACATAAAACAATGAGAAATTTTAAATAATAGGCTTAAATTATTATATTTTCCCAAGCTAAAATTGTAGTCAATCACCAGAGTTAAACTTATATTAAAGCTAAATAAATAATTAAGAAACATTTATCTTTTTTACAGTCAAATAAAAATACTCTAAAACTATAACAGAATTGACTTCTCATAATAAATATGTATTCAGATTTTTAAAGCTTTATTTTATAGCTGTTTGGTTCCACATTGATGGAGAACCCCTTAAGGCATATTTTTTATTAAAAAAAGCATTTGAGTGTCCCGTCGGGACTTGAATCGACGACTTATTGTTCCGAAATCCTGCACGCTATCGACTGAGCTACAGAGGTATGCTCTTTCTAGATCATGGAAATATATTTTTTTAGATGTTTCTTTATGAAATATTTCAACAATAGTTAAAATCACTTAAAAACTAAAGGAAATATCACAAATCTGAACATAAGATGTACATCTTGAGGATGAATATGTACTTGTATAATTTTTCAATCTTTTATATGCAGAGAAAGCAGGTGTTTTGCAATTCAGACAAACATAACATATTTATTATTCTAGACTAGCCGTACAGTGGCAGCTTATTTATATAAGCTAAAGCATTGTCTCCGATTTATCAAAATATATCTACAGTGTTCACTCTAGGCGTTTTTTGAAGGGCGGTCCGCCCTGCCCGCCCTTTTTTCATCTTGATAGCGCCCTCATGCCCCTTTTTAAAAAATGCCGCCCTCTTTTGAAAAAATCCCGCCCTCTTGCCCTTTTCAGTCAAGCACAAGCGTCCTTGCTTCCCTCCCTAACTGTCTTTAAAAAAGGCATAGATTAAGGCAAAAGGCTTTTTAACTACGCGTGTTATGCAATCGCGATGATTCCGATATTTCGAGCACGGGGCATTCTACGAATCCTATTGGTTGCATGCGCCTACATATGAAATGCTAAGGTTTTTTTTCTGTGTTTTTTAAAAGAGATGGTTTGGGGCGTATTTGCAAGATTATGCATTTTTTAAACCAAATTTTGGATTTAAGTAGCCTTTTCATCAGTTTTGTAAGGAGTCTGATTAGGGATACTTACAGATTTAGTTTTTAGGGTAAACATTAATTTTTCAATATAAAATTCGAGATAGGCCTAGAACCGTCAACACTAGTCCAATATGCAGCACTAGCGCAATGTCATCCAACAAATCGGAATTTTTTTTATTTGGTCATGGGTCCGATGTGTCAATGGTGGCCATGCCCACAACAATCTTTTTTTTTTAAAGTGCCCTTTTAAAAACAAGATGTGCCTTTTCAAAAACGGGGTGCCCTTTTACCGCCAACAGCGCCCTGCCCTTTTTTATTTCTAGAGTGAACACTGTATCTATTTTGTTTGCAAGACAAAATTTTCTGACATCTGGAGGAAAAACAGTTCATAATTATCACATATAAATTATTGCCTTAATGCAAATAAAATGTCTAGTTGTAGGATGATAAACTTGCGATTGAAAGTGGGACCCATTAATACCAATTAAAATTGATGCAAACTTTTTTTAATTTCACTGAAGAGAAATTACTTAATTTTTATATATGTAGATGATAGTCAAACCAAAATGTTAAAAATCTAACAGTTATTTTAGAAATGATGAAATACTATAAGCTAAAGGTATATCGAGATTATTATAAAAACTATAGTTTTAAATTCAGAATCAAAAGACAAATTACATTTAAGACTTTTACTTCCTCAAATATTTTAATTTAAGCAATATATTTAGGAGATAGATCCACCTTTTAACAACTTTCCGAACACAAACTTCAAGATGGTCGGTATAACAAAAGCTGATTGCAGCGATTCACAAAAAAATGTCAAATGCAAACTAATCAACCGATCGGGTCTTTCAGAGTCAAGAAGGGATCTAACATTGTTAGTTTATTGTACTTCTAAGTTTTTTAAAAAAATTTATAAATGCATAAAACATACTCGACTCCAAACAGATTGCTTTGTAGGGATATGATAGAGATGAAACAATCCAGCATTTTCAGCAACAAGCAGCAAACAAGAATCATCAGACAATGAAATTGAAACAGGATTATCTAAGAAAAATGAGACAGTTAATACATAAATAAAATATATATTTAAAGTTTAGGTAAATTCCTAGTATACGGTGCCCTGTTGTCGCCAAAGCCAAAAATTATGTTGTTTTTTCGCCAAATCAAAATGGCTGACATTGCGTTGGTAGCACATGAGCTCCACAATGGGCTAATGACGACGGTTCAGAATTGATTCCGAAGCTTTGCTTTGGTTAATTAACATCGCACTAGAGTTTATATTGGGCTGTTGGCGGCAGTTCGGCACCTATCTTGAAGGTAACAATGTCCCTCCGGTCAGTCGATCATGGTGCTTACAGGCAATCCTTCGGGCAGTCGCTTGGGGCACTTCGACATCACTCTGAAGCGCACGCGCGTACCGCACGCTAAAATCACAGACTCCTGAAGTTGATTTTGTGGTCTCCAGCCTCCGACTACTCAGGATCACATCCATGACACCCTCAGGGAAGTCGATCATTTGCTGCATAATGTACCCATGTTTCGACCCATAAACCCATTCCACCGTGAATTGCAGCGGGGCCCGCTCCATGCATGTTCGCCTGTTAGACAACAACCCGGCATCCATGCACCAATCAATCACGGCACATTAGCCTTTCATTTCCAACTCCCAAAAATACCTACTATTCAAATAAATGTTGTATATAAAAAGTATACATCCATAGCTCAGGAAAATCAAAATCAAAACAACACGAGCCATACGTCGATTCAAAAATGGCAGAACAACATGAAACTAAGCGAGGAAAAAAATTTAGGGTTACCCTACAACATGAAATTTTCGCTTGTTATCAAGTGGGGTTGCCAAAATATAAACTTTATTGCCCAATCCCATTTGGCGAAGGCACCGGACACTAGGAATAAACCAAATTTTACACTCTTCTAATCACAAGTAGATTTTACATTTAAAAATTTCATTTTGAATCGAAAAATACCTGCTGAAATCTCCCAAATGACTTCAAAAGTATCTTCTTTTAAGACCGTTACTCGATTACCAGAAGTTATAACCAAGTACAAGGGAGAAGAAATACAAGACACAGGCTCGTCATCCTGCACCTAAAATAAAAAAAATACAATTGCAATTACAATAAAGATGTTGTTAAGCTTATTTTACCAATAACCAATATGTATGTTCAGGTGTATGTATTTTAAAATCACTAATTATGTTGTAAATTATTGATTAAAATAACAAAGAACACATAGTAAAACAGCTAGTGAAGGGTATCTATAAGCGACTCCCAAATGGTTGTGTCAAAAAATGTCATTCTAATTATTTTATATTTAAATATTTTTGCGTGGAATCTTTTCTTTAAACATATTATGAAAGTTATAGTAGGTGTGGCAGCTGACATACTGCTTCCAGTGACAAATGACCTAATATCCAATACCGATTTGACAAAAGCATTTATCAGTAAATTTTTACATTAAAATTGACTTACTTTCAGAGTGGCTGCAAGTGGTAAAATTTTTACTTCCAACGGAGGAAACAGAATTTCTTGTGACATGATTTATAATTTAAGAAATATCATAGAGGAAAATGAGACAGTGACTGAGACGGAAAAACTAGAGGAACAGTAGCAATTTGTAAAATTTAGACACGAATACAACCCGTATAAACAAAGCAAGCTTCAAGATTTTCGCGCGTTTTATAAACATTAGGTCAATAAGACTAATGTTGCCATTCCATATATGTAATATCCAAGCTATTTCGTAAATCACTGGGCCTCCGTGGCCGAGCGGTTAAGGCGTTCAGTTTGGTTTGGTTATTTAACGACGCACTAGAGCTGCACAGTGGGCTATTAGTGACGGTTCGGGGCCTATCTCGAATCTCGAAGGAAAAACGGGAAAGACCCGGGAACACATACACATTCACACACACATTCTACATGCACCTCGTTATTTTAGAACCATGGCTAGATGACGAGGAAACCCCTGAACTGGCACCCAACGCCTGCAATAGACGTCGGGACTTTGGACCCCGATCAGATTTATCGTGCACCAGTTAAGGCGTTCAGCTACTAATCCGAGGATTGGTGGCTCGAACTCGTGCGATGAACTTGACAAAGAAAAGTCGTCCAGAACATCCGCAATAATTAATGGCGTGTATACGGGACTGGTGCACGATAAATCTGATTGGGGTCCAAAGTCCCGACGTCTATTGAAGGCGTTAGGTGCCGGTTTAGGTGTTTCCTAGTCATCTGACCATGGTTCTAAAATAACGAGGAGCATGTATGAATGTGTGTATGAATGTGTTCCCGGGTCTTTCCTTCGAGATAGACCCCAAACCGTCGCCAATAGCCCACTGTGCAGCCCTAGTGCGACGTTTATTAACCAAACCAAACCGGATTTATGCAAATCTTTTTGTTAACGTTATGTCTTTAGGTTGATCGTTTATGTTTAATAAAGTTGTTAAGCTTCCACATGCGTAATAGTTTATTATTTGACTAATAGTAAGATACAGGATATTTCGTAATTTCACTGAGCTAAAATAACATAAACCCTGGAATGAGAAATCCTATTGAAATACAATTTGTGTTTTAATGTGGCGCGCGGAGGTATATTATTAGGAAGTTGGTTGGTTGGTTAATTAACGTCGCACTAGATCTGCACAGTGGGCTATTGGCGACGGTTCGGGGCCTATCTCGAAGGAAAGACCCGGGAATGATGCCTCGTATTTTTGAACCATGGTCAGATGACGAGGACAACATCTGAGCTGGCACCCAACGCCTTCAATAGACGTCGGAAGTTTGGACCCCGATCAGATTTATCGTGTACTAGTCCCGTATACACGCCGATAATTTTTATGGATGTTCTGGACGACATTCTAGTATTTTGGTAGCGAAGTTGGCAACCCACCGATCGCAATATCGCTACTTTTTTACTATTCTTTAGTCTAGTCCTCCCACAGGTTTGAACCGGGAATCCTTTGGTTCGCAGCCAACGCTTTATCCACTGGGCTATCCTGCCCCCTACTATTAGGAAGAGAAGATTGAGAAAACATTCTACCTTGGTTTTTGCACTGTTAGTCGTCTTGCATCAGTCTTCCATATTTTATTAATTAATTAATATTTGTTCTTGTTCTTGTAAGTGGAAAACCCAATATGGTTTGGTTAATTAACTTCGCACTAGAGCTACGTATTCGGCTTTGGTGATGGTTCGGGGTCTTTCTCAAAGGAAAGACCCAGGAGCAATGCGTCGTATTTATGAACCATGGTCAAATGACGAGGAAAACATCCCTTTGGCACTCGACGCAACCTCAATATGCGTCAGGACAATGGACCCCTATCAGATTTAACGTGCACCAGTCCCATATGTACACGGCTTAGAAATTGGAGGTAAGTTCGAACGAAGTATTTTTACTTCGTAGCGAAGCTGGGAATTCTCCGATCACAAGTTCACGGCATTTTAACGTTTCTGTGAAGGACGTTTCGACCACTACAGATTGAACTTGCATCAGTCCCCTTTACGTGGAGGATGTTCGGCGAACGATCAGAATATATTTAACACTCGATAGTTAGACTCAAATTGAGTTAATGGCTTAATAGGATGCACACCAAAATTTTACGCCTTTTCTTCGTGTACAATATGGTGAAACGTAATTTTGGTTGACCAATAACTTTTTTTTTCCATTCCTCAGACAATATATTTCCCCTGTGAGACGCTAAAGCAACGTTAATCAAATCAAACAATTTAAGTACTATATTGCTTTGATTGTTAAAAATGTAGCTGATTTTAAATGAAGTGGATGGCAGTGCAATAATATTATTTATTTTTTTGTTAGAAAATAAATCTATACAAACAAATTTTTAAAGAAAAATTCGAAAAATAATTATTATAGATACCAAAATACTTTTAAACGTCCCTTGCGTAAAGCAATAAAATTTTTGGCATTTGTAGTTTATCAAATACAGTCATAATATACCCTAACCGGTTAATTAAATATTTTAAGTCTTTTTCTGTGAATGAAGATTGAACCAGAGTAATTATAAATACCTTTTATTGAAATATGTCTGAAAAACATTCTGATCAAGATCAAACCGATTCAAAAGAACAGCCTTTAATAAATTCTTCGACAGAAAAACAAAATGATGCCAGGGGTTCACAAGAGAATTCGAGCCAAAAAAAATTCAGTTCACCATTTAATTCATTGGGACAATTGGAAGAAACAAATAAGAGGCTTCCTCCTGGAATGAAAAGAATAATCCAAGTAGAGTTCAAAAACACTTTACTTGAGATTCAAGAAGAACTTAAAGAATTCATTACGTTTGTGGAAGACGTTCAAAAGAAGACTCCTTCTGAATGGGAAATAATAACAGTGACACCTTTACAAACAAACACATCGCCAACTTCTTCATCTACAAGTTCGAATGTCGATACACTCAGGGATCTTTCAAGTGCCGATTCCAGACCTACCAATGCACCAATCAGAGACGCTTTCCAAATCGTTCGGAATCTACTTTCAAAAATAGCAACTTTAGTTGACAAGATCGCTTTTACTGCGGCAATCAGTGACGATTCTAGTTTCGATGAATCGCCGCAATTCAGTATCTATTATGCAGAGTACGTCTTTCAAATCGCTTGTTTTATATTTAAAATGATCGGAGAACACTTGAATAAGTTTAGTAAAATACTCGCTGAAGCTTCCATGAAGGGAATGATGGACGAACTTCCAACTGTGGATGATGACGATAGAGTCAGTCCATATCCTTACTTGTTCCTTCACCGCAAAGATCATAGTTATTGCCCAGTAAGCAGTAATACAGTTCCTAGCCATAATTCTTACTACTCAACGGCGTCAAAAGAAGTGCCAGGAAATAATCAGCCGAAGAGTAATTTGGAAACCTCTCCTAAACTGTCTGAAAATAACCTTAGAAAACGCATATCGGATGGCCTTGAATTGTTGACATTTTTATCTGAAAGAATACTGTCTTCTCTAGATGAATCGGAATTTACCGATTTTGACAAAAAACAAAAACGGAAAGAAAACTTCGATGTAAGAATTTTTTATATATTTTAATGTCATACTTACAAAATATATTCTAGGCATTAAAAACAATTTTAAGAGAAACCCCTCATCAAAATAATAATTTTTCCATGTTCTCTATCATTACTGATATTTTTCGCGAAACGCAAAAATTGACTTTAAGTATACCAAAATTTTTTTTAAAAAAATACATAACAGTCGAATTGATAACCTCTCTCCTTTTGACGGGCTTTGGCGGTTTTATTTTAAAGTTTTAGTTGGTAGGCATTTTTTATTAATTGAGCATATGTGCTCCCGCTTTACCAAAATTACGAAAAGTTATGTAAAAGGTAAAGATTGTATTGGGCGTAGATAAAGCGTAACAGCTTGCGTTGGCGAGTTTTTGTCGGCGACCGATTTATATTTTTATAATCTGCTGAAGTTTATAACCTCACTTTGTTAACACATGTAACTCTTGTCATCACACTAACACATGTTTTTGATATGAAACGTCTTTAAAATAAGCAGCATAAGTCATCACGAAATAAACACTATGTTATGTTTTTAGGGTTATCTATTCAGACTCTATAACTCCGTGACAAATAGCACGGTTAACATAAGTTTGAATGAGTACAATGAGTAAAAATGAATAAAAAAGGCAGTTGTTTGCCTATGTTGGCTGCTTTCATAAATCACTTTCAGTAAGTATCGATAATTACAACAAAGACTTACCGGGAATCGAACCCATATCTTAAGGCACCGCAGTCCAGTGCCTTATCCATTGTACTACAAGGGCGAAGTGAAGAAGTTATAAATGGAAGAAATGTTAAAAAGGTGTGCCAAAAGAATGGGAAGTAAGATAATTGAGTTCAAATAACCCAGTTTGCATTTAAGAAATTGACATCAAATCTTCTGCAGAACTATTTTAAGTTTGTCGGGTAGCTTTGTTATCATGGCTTGAACAGAAGCTGAAATTAGCAATATTAAATCATATTGCTCATTTTTAAGTACGATTACTTAAATTTGAGTATGCCATTGCTCATTTGCGATGCAATTGTAATCAAAGGAAAACGAGTAGTTTCAGGTATTCATTTTTTAGTATATTTACATGTTTTATTTATTATGACCTCTATCATTTCAGGGCTCAGATGATGAACACGAAGAACAGGAGAAAAGTAAAAATAACTACGAAGGAAGGAAACACGAAGATCACAACTTAAATGTAAGTGTGCAACCAAAACGTGGTCCCAAAGAAATTTCGTCACAAACCTCTTTGGAGCAGTCGTTAATTCTTCATCGTGAGATTATTTATTTATTTTTATTTTTTTTTGCTTCAGTTTGATATTTTAAAATAAATCAGCTGGACTATCTTGTATTGAAGCTTAACACCAACACTATTAAAAATAGGTACTCAAAAATAAGTAAAACGTACTCATTTTTGAATACATTCGATGCTTATCATAGCTCGAATATATAAGTTTCATTTTCTACCCCATAACTCCAGGGGCAGCAGCCTATAGGGATCAATAATCTACTATCGTGTAGAGGAAGTGGGCCGGGTGTACCAGGTCAGCTAGTCATACACTCCCCCTTCTGACCTTTTTACCGCGTGGGAGGGGAAATAAAACAAACTTCAGGCATACTTTGATTTATTCAACCTCTGTCACTTCAGTTCTAATCGATGGGTGTGTGCTTAAATTGAATAAAGTGACGATTTCTACAATTTCATTTGATTTGTTGGCAGTTTAAACAATTTGTGTGAAAAATGCGTGGAGCGGAATAACAATTTATCGAAGATTTTACTATGAAGTCGTCAAAATATCACCCTCAAGTTCAACTGTGGCATAGAAAACTTAAACAGATTAAAAAAGTAGTTCAAGAATGAACAAAATGATACTAAGAAGTCTAAATTTAAGACAAACGCGAAGTGATCTAGAACTTACATACGACACAAGAAGGAGCAGGGACCGAGCAGGCGCGTTTACAGAATATTTATGCACCAAAATTTATGGTACAGGGCGACTGAGCTTATCCAATTTTTTTATTTGAGCCAATTCGTAAGGAACTCTTCAAAAACCTTGCGAGGCATTTATTTGAAACCTATTTCAGCACCCCAAGTTATGTGTTATTTCCTTTCTATATCTATACTTCGGAGGTATATGACAGTAGGTAATTTTTTTCGATTTTCAGGTCAAACTTGAGGTATTATGTGTTTTCACACTCTTTACAGAGATATAAAATACTATCCCCTATATGGATTACCAATTATTTATATTATATTTTAAAGAACTGTATCCATAGAAACCTTCAGGCATATAAAACTTTGATAATCTTTCCTTTAAAATAGTAAAAATGGACATAGTGTCCTATACCTCGAGGTACAGATTAAAGACCCTACGTGACGATGGAAAATTGACTAAGCAATAAATAAGAATAAGACGTGTTCCAAATGTACCTTGACTCAATGTAGTGATTAGTGAATGAGAGCAAACGTTTTGTCCTCAATGTATCACAGATGATGACAGGATTTTATGCTAGAACAGTTGTTCACAAACTTTTTTCGAGTGCCAGCGTCTGTTTTGAATTAAGATTTTCCCACGACACTCTACCCTAAGTAAAAGTATTACGTGATAAAAATAAATAAAACTTCTTAATAACAATATCACGCAATATCTTGCCTATATACTCCGCCCGCGAGATTTTCCAGAACAGTCGAAATCTGATCGGAAGGATCTACTACGCACGTGATTTTTAAAGGAATGGAACTAAAAGGAGGAGCTCTCTTCGGTTCTTTCGATTCACCTCACTGTCTATCACCATTCTTACGGCTATTGACGTCACAAGAAGTTTCAACGAATCATCTGTCTTAATATATAGAAGAACTGTTACTGATATAAGTTCATTTTGCAAAGTCGACGGTTTACAGCATGGTTTTAGACTGCTTCCCTTTGGCGAGTTTTAAAACGTTTACCTTTTCCTTTGGCACGTTTTGCAGTTTCTAACAGCGCAGTTATGCATCTTATGGTAGTTAGATTATTTTTAGATTTTTTTTTTTAGATTTAAACTTGAGGAATCACTGAGAATCTAATTAATTATGAAGCTTTTGCAATATTTCGCAGCACCCCTGTGAAGATGCCGCGGCGCACACTTTGCGAACCACTGTGCTAGAATGTTTGTTGGAGTTTGGAATCCACGTTAAACTGTAGGTTCTGACTCGTTTAAGGTTTGAAACTTGTCATCGCTTTTTTGTTCTACTGTGATGGTTGTATTTTTCTCCAAGGCGCTGAATTGGTTTGTTGATTGAATTAACCAACCAATCTAATCCAGCGTTTCGGAGGTAAAACTCCCCCAACATAAGAGAAACGCGAAGATATGTTCCCTACCTTTAATTTATGTTTCCTAGAATTTTTTCATTGGGTTGTATAGCCAAATTAAACCAAATTGATGTGTCCTGAAAAATTAGTTTTGTTAGAACGAAACAACAAATCTGTTTTACATTTATTTTATTTCCAGAAAATAAACTTTTAGTTTTAACACTTTTTACATATGAGACGTTTAGTTTTCAAACCGGCTCAATCTGCTTTAATAAAGTTTACAGAATACACCAAAAACCTTTTACAGCTATGGATTATGGTATATTTAACTCATGTGTTTGAATACATTTTTTATACAGGATTCATACACTTTTGGTCAATACCGTTTTGCTAGGTTGATGTAAGGAATGCGGGAGTTTCACGTGACGTAGTAACATGAATTCCCTACTTGTAGTTTCGATTTCTTCTCTTTAGCAGACAAGCCTATGGTTTGGTCGCTCCGCTCGCTCGCTTATTCCACTCAACTTTGTATTGTATTTTAACGAGATAATTTAGCTGTGTATTTTCATCGTTTATTTTTAACAATGCAAAGTTTAAGTAAAAGACCCTTTGTTAGTAATTTCGGCTTATTACATATTTATTCATATGCAGAAAAACTAAGTGAAATTATCTTTTTCTATATATCGTTTGATATTTCCTCCTGTTTAAAAAAAACATTTTGGATCAAAATGATCGGAGCACAACTTTGAATATTTCGTAGGAACGAAGTTTTCTCGTTTTATCTTAGCTAGCCATGCTTTCATGAGATTAGAAGCAAAATGAGGGAAACTGTGAAAAGAAACTCTTCTTGCAATACAATCCGCTTTCAAAACAGTGTTAGAGCAACCGAATGCACTACACGAAATCACCATATTAGTATTTTAAAAAGAAAAATCTTATAAAGTATATTGCAGCAGCTGTACTTCCATACTAATTCTACGGAACTTTTTCGGCGTCTAGAATACGTCTCCATGTTCCGTTGGAACAGCGGTCTTCTTCTTCTTGGCGTGAAACTCCCCCATTGAGAACTTGTGAAAAATAAAAAGGTATTGCAAAAAATGTGGATTGAGTCGATTTTAAAATTAACAGTCTCACTTAAAGTGCTGAGAATGTTGTTTAAAGAAATTGTTAATTGAAATATATTAATCGAAACATAATTGCGTTTTTTGTGTTTTATAGGAAGAACATTTAAATTTTAATACGAAAGGAGAAGATTTACGTAGCAATAAGTTATCAAAACTTCTCAAAGAGGAATTGAAAAAACATTTTTCTGAATATTCGAATGAGTTTTCAGGTATGACTAACACAATATCACTTGACTAACACAAGTTTTTGCTTGGAAAATAAATATATATTTCTCAATACAATATTTATGAAATATCCTTATAATAATAACAAATTATTTTTTAAAAACTATTTACGAAATGTTCTGAGAAGAATGAATTAACGTAGTATGAAATGTATTTTACATATTGTTTTACTAACATTTCGAATACTACATGGTTTTGTTAATAATACAAATTTTATTTGGAAGTGAATTAAATGTTGTGATTTATGCACAATGGTTTAGATACAAAATAATTTTAATAATTTAATATAACATTTTGTTCTTGTTGTGTGTAATGTAATAAGACATTTTTTAAAAGAATAGAGAACAAGCTTCAGTACTATTTTAACTTCAACTTTAAACTTGTCTTTTAACAAAAAAAAATTCCCCTGTTGTAATCGTTTTTATATTAGTTTCTATAAAGCGTGGCAACGCACGTGGGAATAGGAATTAAGGAAGCCCTAACCCCCTAATTTTTTAGTATTTTTTATATTTATGTTAATGTACATATTTTATTGGTACTTTTTAAAAATTAATATTATGAAATGGCTAGTGTAAATTTTTTTTTCCTCAATTTTCTTTAAAACAATGTGTTTATCAATAACAATTGTATAATTTCAAATTAAGAATAGTAGTATTAAAATAAAGTTTAAATTCCATCGAGTATATAAAAGTTTTCTACCTTGATATTCTTAATTTTACGATTTCTGCTTGTATTTTGTTTTCTGTGTTTAAACGCTACATTATGATGTTTTACACAGGTTTCCCTGATAGCTTACATTTTTTTCGAGAAAGCCACTTTTTTATTAGGAATTTTCAGAGCTTTCCCTAAACAATAATACTTTCCCACGCCGCTGGTATTGCCTAAAATGTGCACATACAAATTGCTATAATCTGAATGTTCCAAAACGCTACATTGGAAAAATAAAGACGCGCTTATTTATTGTTATATGCAGTTGTTGAATGTTGAAGTTGTATGCATTCAATGCCCCGATTAAGACTTTAAAGCAAGTGAAGTCCGCTTTCAGATGAGGACCCCATTACTTTCAAATAGACCATGGAGAGAACGTGAAATCAGACTTTTACATGCACAAAAATCCTTAAATCTTATTCGAATTTAAAATGAATTGAAAATAATGTATTAGAATATATTAATAAGTAATGGGTATTCCTAAAATTCTGTATATTTTAATTTTTTTTTCTAATGTTCAAACGCATTAAACACAATAAGTGGTGGTTTTTTTTACCGAAGTTTGTAATGAAATTTAGTAAAAAACTATGTTAGGGATGTTAAATATTTATATCGATGATTCGGGAGTTCCTCAGAAATGTAAACTTTAAGTCCGGTCTTCATGATCTATTCGGTATTCAGGCCCTAGCATTCAAACAATTCTTTTAAAAAGTGTATCCTAAATAAACGGTAACCGAATTATATATTATTTTTGTTTCAGAACAATCAGATTATTCAGATACCACCGCAATTATGAACCTTATTATACAGAGCTTTCGGGAAACTACCGGCAAGGAAGATGCTGAGGACAAGGCTGAAAGCAAAGAGGAGGAAGCTCAACCGCGCGCAGAACAGGAAAGAGAGAAGCAACTGGATGACGTACTAGAAGTGTTCGTGAGCGAGACATACAAATTCGTAGCGCTATCTTTGGCAGACAAGCAGACTAAAACCTTTAAAACACTACAGAAGTCTGATACAGAGCCTGCGCCAATATCAATAGTTAGCTTACAAATTATTATTTATTTAATTAGTTAGCATTATTTTTTCACTGAATATGTCACATGTGGGGTTTTGGAAAGTAGTACATATTTTTTACTCCGATTTCATATTGATAAAAATAAATCACGTCATTTGGTTAATTCTGCAAATCTCTCAATCCCATTTAATCCTCTATATTTATACTACTTTCTTTACACTACAAACGTGACGTGTACTAATATGACTATACTCTCATTTTTTAAAATTCTGTGATCGTCTTGGCTACTTTCACCATATTTGACAATTGTTTCATCATTGAATTACTTGATTTTTGACAAAACAAGAATCTTCAAATTGAAGACGTGTGTGCCAGAACATGACAGCTCCTCTTTTTTCCTATTTATACTTTTTCACTTATTCCCATAAAGAAAAAAAATCCTCTATCGATTAGTGCAAGAACCAGATAGCTCTGAGCAGTGGCTGTTGAGATATAAAGGTAAAGGAGCTGTCTTTTGTATTATACGACGTAAGAAACGTTCTGTGTTTCTCATCGTTCCTGAACAATTTTTTAATATGGAGTTGTCTGGTTTTTGCACCCACGCCTTTTGACGAAACAAGAATCTTCAAATTAAAGACGTGGGTGCCAAAACAAGGCAACTTCTATTTTTTCCTATTTATACTTTTTCACTTATTCCCATAAAGAAAAAAAATCCTATATCGATTAGTGCAAAAACCAGACAGTTATAAGCAATGGCTATAGAGATATAAAGGAAAAAGAGCTGTCTTTTGTATTACACGATGCAAGAAACGTTCTTCGTTTTTCGTCCTTCCTTAATAGTTTTGAAATCTGGAGTTGTCTGGTTTTGGCACCCACGTATTTAATTGTTAACAAAAGTAATTTACTCAGACCCTTTCCGGTGGTATCAGCTCTATTTTCTGTTCATATACGAATATTGCCACAACTTAAACTGGCTTTTCTGGTCGAGTGGATAGCGCTCTTCATCGGACTATAAAATCGCTGGTTGGAGTCGATCACTAATATTTTTTTTAAAAAAAGTTTGACGACATATTTAATCGGAGCATTGACAGGCATCTGTTTCGTCAAAAGTAACGAAAGTTCCTTAAAAAAATCCGTACCTCAGAGCCATACGAGCCTAATACCAAATTTGGCAATTTTTGTTTTATTGCAGATTATGTCTAAAAAGTTCGCTTTCTATCCAATCAAGCCATCAAAATTCCCTCACAAAAAATATATGTAAGCCTTTAGCAAGAGTTATAAGAGCCCAAGTCCTATTATTTTGCAATGAGAGTAGGATTCAGTTTTTCCACTCTCCTGTAAAGTGCCCAAATGTGACTTAGGATCTTCTGGCCCTGAGGTGCAGAAATGAGCAGGCATTTTTAACAGTGTAAGGTTTCACGTTCCATTTAATTTCTACCGTTAATTTTTCTCTTTCGGCGATATTACAAAAATGTATTTTATTTCAAAACTCCTTATTAGTGTTTCCACTGAAGATAAACTTTCTTCCGATTGCCTCTTGATTCTCTTTTATGCTACACAGAGGGAGAAAGTTGTTCCCCCATTGAGGCCGAAATCGTCTTCCGCACTGAGGGATCGAACTGGCATTCAGGAAATCAAAGAGTGCCCTTCCTGTCCTAGAGCAGTCCAGTTTCAGATGTCAGACTACGGTAGCGAAAAGCCGAAGGATCTGTTCCCGTTAAAAGATTCAGACGATGACAGCAAAAGGTAAATCTATTGACGTTGTTATATTAAAGATATCAGTAGAGTAGATATAAGGTTCAAAATTAGCGAACTTTAGTCTCATTTTGCACCTTATAATTTCAGTTTGACAACTGTAACTTTACACCCAGTTCTCATTTGTGACGCCAAACCTTTTGTAGAAGATTCAGCTTGATGACCGCATTTTTTTACTCTCTCTCTCTCTCTCTATATATATATATAGAGAGAGAGAGAGAGTTAAAAAGTAATGAAGTACTCGTTAATGAAGTACTCGTATTTTGTTGGAAAAAGTTTTTTATGGCAACTTTTTCTTTTTCAGTCTGCTTACATATTTTATGAGTTAACTGCATTTTCGGAAAGAATAAATAGTAAGTTTAATCCTTCCATTATCGAATTCGAAAAGTTATTACTTTCGTTTCTTTCTAACTCAGACTGTTTTACTTCTATAAAAAATATATATAATTTAGTGCGACAAATACGAGCTTAAATATCAACTTCATTATCATTATTATTACGGTTTACTATTTGAAAATGGTGGTAAAAGTTTTAATGAATGGTGAAATGGCTTAAAATAGTGGTTGTAAAACTTTAAATGTGGTGGTCCGCAGCCATATAAAGGAGGAACCACTGCCTTAACGTGACAAAGCAATTTTTGAATGGTTGCTCTTCATTTGCCGTTGAACAAAATTTGTACCCATAGCATCAATACCCATTTTAGGCATGCCTGCGGTGACGAGTGTCTGAAGGGCGAGGTGCTTCACGAGAACCACGATATGCTTCCCGAGGGCAAGATGGAAGTGCGACAGGTGAACGAGCAGGGGCGGGTGGTGATCGTCCTGGAGGACTACGACGAGACTGCCGACTCCCAGGAACTCATCAACTGCACGGCGCTGGTGGATCTCAGGCAGGGAAAGTCCAGGATGGACATGAGACCGACCATTCAGAGTAAAACGCAAGTACACCCTTTAAACTTTCTTACTGCCTAGCAGCGACAAAGTATTTGACTCATAATCAGGGGACAGTTGATGTTCAAGGAAATATTTAGACACAAACGAACATGATTTTGGCACCCTCCTCCTCAAATTTTGATAATATCCCCCCTCCTGTCTTCCACTCATAGAAAAATATTGAAAATATTTATTGATTCAGAATCAAAACATAATAATAACATCTAAAAAGGAGTTGGGGGGGGGGGGGGTAATATTCAATTTTATAATTGTTGATAACAATTAAAATGCGGGCTTTGACATGAATTATTTCGGTCAAACCGAATAGTCTGAAAAGCCTAAATTTAATGAATAGGTAAAAATTTGATAGTTTTTAATAATGTTTTCGTTTTGTTCAATTAGTGATTTTTAATTTTCTTTTGGTTTTGTCAAAATATGGTGCAAAATATGGGGTAGGGGGAGGGGAGAAGGACACACTAAATTGCTACATAAATCCAGTGTGGATTTGAAACTCCCCTCAGACAGTGCAGCGAGCTTGTGATTGGAGGGCTGCCAGCTTTGTTCCTGGTCGTCCGCAAAAAACATTCGACGTCTATAGGAGATTGATCAAATTTAAAGGCCTGGCACATGTTCACTTTTTTCATCTGCAGACGTCGCACCCGACGTCCGTCAAGGATTTCAACACTGGATTGGTTGTATCCAGTGTCTTGTAGCCAAACCAATGTTAATCGTAGATCACTTGCCAAAAATTTGTTTATAAGAAATAATTACAATAATAAGCATATAGATATGTGATGACAGATTTCTCCAAATCTTCTAGTATTCTGAAAGCCTTGATGTTAAACATCAGTTCATCTCGAAAAGTGGATGACGAGTATTTGATGGAAACAACTTCGCACAGTGATTTGACTCCTCGTATGACCATAGGAGGAGAAAGTAAGTTGAAAGTTATAAAATTAATTGTTTCGCATATTTTACATACATAACTGAAAATTTGTGATAATATTTTATGTTCAATTATGCCAAAGGCATAGAAAAATCAGATCGTACGGACGGCATTCCAATGATAGTTATAGTTTAGCGCGATAAACCGAAAATATCGTAATCTGAAAGTTACTTTGGACGCAATCGCGGTGTAGCTCCAAACGTTTCTTCGTAAGATATTATGTACTATTATTTTAATGAAAAGTTAATGGGATCATCACATATATATTATTATATATAATAATGCTACTATATATTATTATATATAATAATGCTACTATATATTATTATATATAATAATATATAAGTTATATTATTTATTATAATAATATATAAGAATAATAATTATAATAATAATATAATAATTATTATAATAATAATATAATAATTATTATAATAATAATATAATAATTATTATAATAATAATATAATAATTATTATAATAATAATATAATAATTATTATAATAATAATATAATAATTATTATAATGATAATATAATAATTATTATAATAATAATAATATAATAATTATTATAATAATAATATAATAATTATTATAATAATAATATAATAATTATTATAATAATAATATAATAATTATTATAATAATAATATAATAATTATTATAATAATAATATAATAATTATTATAATAATAATATAATAATTATTATAATAATAATATAATAATTATTATAATATAATATATATTATTTCGAAAGTCTAAAAATTCGTTTAAAAATAATTAGATTCCAAGCAGTTTTTAAACGAGCTGTTGGTGGTGCTGCCATCTATGGATAGAATTCTTTGAACAGAGTGTCACTTTGAGTAGTTGCAACGAATGTGTACGTGTGTGGGGGAAATTGGTGATGTGCTACTTATCGCACGGGCATGCTAATTTCATTATAATGAAACTAAAAAATGAAAATGTGAACGGATTGTAATTACACTAATAAGAATAATTCGAACTTAACAGTTCTATGTTCTTATTATCATTATTAACTGTTTATATTTATGTCTTTTTAATTTAACAGTTGCTGTTTTTGTCTTTTCCTACAAAATCTTTGTTGCTCCTGGATGGAAAAATAAATATATGCTTAAGAGTAAAGGAAGAACAACGTTTTTTAAACTAGAAAACACGTTCTTCTCGTCTGTTTTGAAGAACAGAGAACAAAATAACAATTTGTTTATTTTTGCACCCAAGAGGTGATCATGCAAGTTTGTACATAAAATATACAATTTATTTTTAATCTGCAATAACATTTAACACTTGATCAATATCTAAATACTACTGTAAACACACATATTGAAATATTTTTAGATTATATTAAGCTTTCGATATTGCCCCCCTTTGTCATTAATAGTTAATTTTCTGTGATGTTTTTACTTTTCTGAAAGTTTGTGATATATCCTTCTTCATTAAACTTTCCTTACAGAACATGAGAAAGCAACGCCAGATATTTCCGAAATTGTGGACAAGATGTGGGACTTGGGTGAAAGTTTAAGGAATGCTGGATATGTTAGTGGTCCACCATTAGTGTAAGACATGTTGCTTTACTATCTTTATATATATTTCTCTTACGCGGTGATTGAAAAGCGCTGTTTTTCTGTACGCTGAGTGGCAAAAGTTAGTTTGTTTACGAAATTCTGTTGTGCACGTATTTTTATTTTGCCATTATGTAAGCCATTTTGACGATTTGCCCCTTCAATTCATTAGTAAATAATTATTTTGTTTATGTCAGCTTAAATTAGGAAGAATATAAACCCTATTATATTAAAAACAGAAGTTTTGAAAAACGCTTTTGAGTTTTCAAATGAGCGGAACATTGACGTGGCGCCATCTGTTGGCAATTTTGAAAACTAGATTTCTATGACCTTCATTTTTATGACGTATTAACTTAGTTACGTACACACTTCTGGTAGGCAAGAGTATGGTAAGCTTAACGTCAATTATGCCAAAACAAACTACCAAAATGTTAAAAATTAAACTAAAACGCAGGAAAGGTGTGAAAATAACGTGGAAAATAATAAATAATGGTAGAAATAAAATAACAAATAAAGGCTTGCCAGACGTTCCATAGTTTTCATTTGTAGTTTAAAAGAAATTAAATGATTTTATATTGGCGAAAAAATGTATTGATGCCAAGATGAATTATAATTTAAATTTACTTTCAACGTTTAAAGTTTTTGGTAATATAATTAAAAAAAGTATTGTTACTAGGACACATTGTTATTGTGTCCTACCTTTTAGCGAGCGAAACGAGAAGTGGTTTGCGGAGCAAACCTATGAGGATTGCGTAGCAATCCTCCGGGGGTTGGCGGAGCGTTAGCGGAGCAGGGGGCGGAGCCTCCTAGTTAATAATTAATATTGTTGTAATCTGCAGTTTAAAGTTCTGAGTAATAATTTCCTAATGCCATTTATACTATAATAATATCATGTTAGTTAAAAAAAATATTGTGTCAATTTTTTATTTATGGTATAAAATATTTTTATATATATTGATGTCTTACTGCACATATTATTTCTGTGTGTTGTATGGTAAAGTTGGAGTTAAGCGCCCAGCTCATTTGAATTTTATTGAAAATAGTTACACTTTAAAAAAAAAAGATGTACTTGAAAATTAGTACCCGAACATATTTGTTTTTCTTTGAGTACAATTGCAGCATATATGAGCGATGACGTACTCAAATTTAATTAATCGAACTTTCTCAAAAATGATCAGTGTGATTGAATATTGCTAATCTCGGCTTCTGTTCAAGCCATATTAACAAAGCGACCTGACACACTTAAAATCGTTGTTCAGAAGATGATTTTCCACAATATTCGAAAAAAATTAACACAAGTGCACTGTAAAAAATAGGTACTCAAAAATAAGAAAAATGTACTTATTTTTGAGTATATTCGATGCTTATCATAGCTCCGAATACATATTCATTTTTAAAAAATACATGTACTCAAAAATGAGTGAAAATGAATAAAAAGAACAGTTGCTTGCCTACATAGGCTATCTTCATAAATAACTTTCAATAAATATCGACAATTACAACCAAGACTTACCGGGAATCGAACCCAGATCCTCAGGCACCGCAGATTAGTGTCTTATCCGTTGTACTACCATAACGACGAGAAGTAATTATAAACAGAAGAAAAGTTAAATATGAAAAAATAATGAAAAGTAAGATAATTGAGTTTCCATTTAATCAATCGATATCAAATAACGTGGAAAACCACCTTCTGAACGGCTATTTTAAATGTGTCAGGTCGCTTTGTTAAGAAGACTTGAACAAAAGCTGAGTTTAACGAAATTAAATCACAGTACTCAGTTTTGATAAAGGGCGATTACTTAAATTTGAGTATGTCATCGCTCATTTACGATGCAATTGTACTCGAAGAAAAACGAGTACGTTCAGGTACTCATTATTATAATATATAAGTACCTTGTTTTTACAGTTTGGCAAGGATTTTTTTAAATGAAGTTTGTAATACAATGTTTCAAGGTAAATTGAGTAGTGAACTATGTAAGGGGTGTTAAATATTTATGTAAAATGTGTGATTTGGGGCCTCTCAAAACTGCAAAGTGTAAGCCTGGACCTCACGAGCCTATTCGGTAATTAGGTTCTGATGTTCCCTAAATGAAATTGAAATATTTATTTATTACAATTCATTTAGCTTTATAAACAGATTATTTTTAACGTATGTCAATTCTATCTTCCAGATTAAAACTTCGGTATGAGAAAGTATATGAAGAAGCTTTCAAAACGCTCATTGTTCCTTCTGGTATTCCATTAAGCTACTACGAGAAAATTTTATTCCACGTTTATATGAAGTAAGAAATTGTTTACTCTATATTTTTTAAAAACTTTTTCCAAAACCTTTTTAGGGATTGCTAGTGACTGATATATATTCTAAAAAATAGTCAGATCTTATCGTTAACTCAAAATACAAAGAAATCAAATACATTAGAAATAATTGAAAAAATACAGGGTGGAAATAAAATAAGTCTAAGAAGCACCTGTATTTAAAACTAATGAACTTAATTATGTCAAGTTTCTTAGTAAGGATATTAAAAGCATAAAGAAAAAATTTCCCGGAATTTTTTGTTTAGTTGTAAAAATCACCGATAGAGAGAATTAATTTTGGCGCTGTGCGATCCGGTTGGTTTGGTTTTAATTAATGTCGCACTAGAGCTGCACAGTGGGCTATTGGCGACGGTTCGGGGCCTATCTCGAAGGAAAGACCCGGGAACGATGCCTCGTATTTTTGAACCGTCTCACAGTGGGACGAAACGGGGTTTTTTCTGGACATGCCTCTTTTTTTCCAAGGGAATCAAGTTAGATGCTTGCAACTTTGCACGTGTAATCATGACACTTTAGACTAACTATGGTAAAATATTTATGAATTTTGGTACACTCTATGTATCTCATTTACAATGCGAAGTCTCGATTCTGTAGTTATCAAAATACCTGTGTTTTCCTTTTAATTAAACAATAAAAAAACCAACATACTATTGTCGTTTTAATAATATTTAAATGATTATTTACATTAAAGTAATATTTAACGAATAATATAAAAAAAATGATAGAAATTTTCGAAAATAAAATAAAATCTTTAACATTGTTTAGTTTTGCAGTCAACCATTTTAGTGTCGAAGTCAAAGCATTTCATTATCACTTTATTAGTCAATTTCCATCGTATCCTGGCCGTCATCCATTTGAGGTACTTCAAAATTCTCTTTTAATAGTAAAAGTGTTTCGGGGAATAAAGTTTCTTTGACCTTTCGTTGGTCATATCGTGGTCTCATTTCTCCAATGTATGGATCAGATGTCACAAGAAGATGGTGCATAATGTCCTCGTTCCCCCATATGCGATTCATTTTCCGAGACCTGAGTTCCCTGGTTTTTCGGAACACCTTGTTGATTGCTTCTTGTGCTTCTTCCGATAGCTGTCCTATAGGAACGAGAGCGTGTCTTATGATTGGCTGCCCGTGGATGAGTACTTTGTGAACTGTAGCGGGCATATAATACCATGGATAATGGCTCACGAAAGTTTCTGCAGTTTCTAGGGCATATTTACCGAATTTTTCAGAATCAATTTGCAGTCCCGATGAAATGGCTTGCAATACCACAGCAAACCTCCTAATCAAATTTTCATTGATTCCAGTAATCTCTGAGGTAATTTTTGGGTCCTTAAAGAATTTTCGGGCCGTATTTCCATCATTAAAGGTCCCAACACCTTGTTTCACTACATCGACATAAAGTCCTAATTCTGAATGAAATTTCTCTTGAATTAATTTCTTCCTAGCATTTTGAAGTAGTTTAAATTCAGGGGTTGAAGCAGACCATTTTTCAAATTCAATATTGTAGGACAGATGCAATATGCATTCAAAGAATCTTATTTTTGCATGTAATGAGGCTATACCAAATTTATAATATTCCTCCTTAAGAAGTTTTGTATTCAAAAGGCTCAAGTTGTTCATATCTTTTGGCGTTGCACCGCAAATATAACACCGCATGGATGAACTTGTTGAAGTGATGGCATTGCAGATCTTGCCATCAATCATTGTCATAAATAGTTGATGGTGTACCTGTGCTGAATTTATTTTAGTTGGCACTAAAGAAGAAATTTCAGATTCCATTCGTAATTTTTCTGCCTGGATTACCTGTAAAGATTCTTTGCAGAAAGCAAACCTGAGGGGCCTGCAAAATTCGGTCGATGACGGTCTTAAATTTTCCCAAATAATTGCTCCATTACTAGTATCAACTAACTTGATAGGAACGAAAGTTGTCAGAAAAATGGCCGAGTCGTCATTACCATGATCGGATTCAAATTTTTGTTTATAAGTGCTGTGTCCGGAAGAACCATCACACCCCCACTTAGATATCAAAGTCAATTTTTGCGTCTCAGCTGGTACAACTAAATGTCCAAAGATCCTGGAAACAGTGAGATCTAAAAGAGCCTGAAGTTGGAGCTTGACTTCTGTTTCAGAAATGGCAATACAATTTTTCGGCGGGTAGCAATCGGATTTCGCCTTCTGCACCTGATAATAAGATGGGTAATGCTTAAATCCTTCCTGAATGGCAGCATCTCTCAAAATTTGGTACTGAGATTTAGAAAGATTAAGTGCCGTTATTAGAGAAAGGGCTTTTTCTTTTGTCAACATTTCGGGCTTGGTCTCATCAGTCAAACAAGCTTTTATAATCCTATCTGATTGGTTTGGATTTGTTAATAAAAACTGGATAATTTTTGACAAATCGGTTTTACCCTCTTCTCTTAATTTCATTTTAGCGGCAAATAATAGCTCTTCGCCTGAATAGTCGTTTTTGATTTCGGCCACTCGGCGCATTTTATGTCTTTCGGAGCATTCGGTGAAATCTATAGTATCAGGTTTAACGCCTGAAAAACTTTCCTGATTGGAAAACAGGTCCTCAGGGTACACAAAATTCCGCTCAAGCCAAGTCTTATTCTTTATACAAAAGCTTACCTTATTGTAAGAAGCTTCGACCCATTTTTTTTTCACGTGAAGGCAAAACAGTCTCAGTTTTCCTTTTAATGATTCTATGCATGTTCTTGAAAGTTCATGAGTAACTTGTTCAAGAATTGTATCAAGAAGTAGTTCCGCATTGTTCAAGGATGAAGGGTTTTCCAACAGACTGAAAAGATTCTCGTTCGTCGTAAAATTGTTCATTTTTAAGTAGGTAACGCAATTTAAGAAAATTTAAAATTAACAAATAAAGTAAAAGTGGAAAAAGTAAATTATAATAACAAACGTATGAACGAATTTAAAATAATAATACTAAACTTGTAACAGATATAATTCCCCGCGCAGGAACTCTTCCCAAATTTAACTGTATTCCACCAAATTCATTTTATTAGAACATAACCAAATGTATCCTTCCGCAAAATGTTAATCTTTGTAAACCGTTTTACTCTAATCAGAGAGCAAGTAATCCCCGGCTTTGCCCTTCCCAAATGGAACTGTCTTCCACCCCTTTCATTTTATTAGAACATAACCAAATGTATACTTCCGCATTTTCATTTCTTAATAAGACGAAAATGCTAATCCTAGTTAGAAGTCTTGTTATAAACTCGCAAATAAACACTTTTTTTAAAATTGATGTTTAAAAAAAGTTTTTACGAATACGAACACAAATTAATTATCTTTTACACGAATAAGAACACAAATTAATTCATAATTTCACGAATACGAATTTCACTACACAAGAAATAAGTAAACTAATAATAAACTAACAAAAAAATAATAAAAATAATAATGCAATAGCAGTTTTCATGTTAGAGTCCTGCAAGGTGGTCAAAAAGTCAGCGTCGATAAACGTAATAGGGCTTGTGTAAACACGATTTGCGCCCAAGGTCGGACGAAGTCGGAACCACTGTTTGCATTTATTTGAAGTATAATCATTGTAGAATAATGGAATGATGTCTATTTTTTGGACATATTTGTACATTTTTAGATACAGCCAAAAATAAATTTTAAACTGTATCCAGTCATTACTGGACACTTCGACCCCACTTTCCCCTTTATTTGTTGATTTGAACATGCTGGGGATGATCAAAACAGAAAATTGAAACTATTAAAATAGCAGCTGGAACAGTTGTAAAATGGTTTTTTTCGTATTTTTATTTTTTTTTTAAATATCTAATAATCAACAGCTGATTAATGGTAATAGCCTCTCCTATGAACTTCGTACATAAATCGTAGTTTATTTATTGTTACTTTTTCGACAATAATATTTTTTTCTTCTGATTCTTGTAGATTACATATTGAAAATTAATTATACCATGTTTTGGAAGCCAAATTCGAAACATAAAAATTTAAGCCATGTCGGGTTTTTAACATTAGTCGTTCCACTGTGCGTCTGTCTGATCCGGAATCAGGTATAACGGGTGTTTTGCTGGGGCATTTTGGAAAAAATATCCGTTTATTCTGAATTAACTCGGAGTTTTCAATTAACTGGACTTTTTTTTTTAATTTCCTCCGATTTCAAAGTATTTTCATTGTTGAATAGAGATTTTACAATAGTTAGTGCCAATTTACAAAAAACGTACCTAAATCCTGGCTCCGATTTCAAAATATTGAAATATGTATAAATTTATATGAAATAACTGCATTTTTTTTTTAACATTTTAGTAAAAGTAAAAATTATTTTTTACTTTTCCTGTTTTCAAAAACCTTTGTTTCTTTTTTCAAAAACCTTAGTTTTCTTTTTTTTAAAAAGACATCATTCAATCTTCATCACCGCATTCTTCACCAAACGAACATATATTTAGATAATATCAAACAATATTCTAAGGACAACTCGCAAAAATATACAAAAGAGAAAAAATATAGCGAAAATATAGAGACCATGCTAGTCGCTTTACATAATGATACGTAGAAAGCGTGACAGTCAGCAAGGAACAATAACGCAAGAATAAGTTTGCTTTACTTGTCGCCGAAGATTACACTCTCAGAAATATGACTCTCATTTTTGATAATTTTGCGATCATCAGGCTACTTTCTTTATATTTGACAATCGCTTCGTCATTTGAATCACGTGACTTTTGACGAAACAGCAAACCACCAATTTTGAACGAAAAAGCCATTTACTGAGATTCATTTTTGGCCCTCTTCTGGATCATCAGCTAATGTTTGGTTCTTATATTTATTGGCGGCCCCATGGGGTCCAATGCGTTAAAGTAATTTATCCGTATGTAACTCCATAATTCATTGTTTAACCAAGGAGAAGGAACTATTTTTTTTAATTCTTTTTTTATGTATGTTAATATTTGTCCCAAATCAGACTACGCAGCAGTCTTGGGCCAATACCTGTTTACCTTCGGTATATATCGGGGGCCTAGGACTGCAGGCATAAGTATGTAACTCCATATTCTTCATTCTTTTAGAACATTCTATAATCTAATACTCATTAAATATCTTTCTCAAGATCCGAGGAGAGCGAGGTTGAAGATCTGACGGACGAAATCTTCCCTATTTTGGGTGAGAAGTTCTTCAGTTCCACAGATGAGGGTATGTTTGACTACCCCAGCGACCACTCGATGTTCGTGTATCCGAATCCGGCGTCAAACTCATTGCTGGAATGGTTCAGGTTCTCCGGGATACTGTTGGCAGTGGCCATCATCCAGAATGAATATCTGGGAGTGAAGCTTCCTCTTTGCTTTTACAAGTGCCTATTGGACAGGTATGTATTCTTTTTCAACGGGCGAGTCCATTTAATGCTACGTTTGTTTAGATATCTACTAAGAATTTATAGCTATTTAATTCATCACTTTGGGGAGCCCCAGTTGCTCAGTTGGTAAGGCGTTCAGCTACTAATCAGAGGATTGGTGGTTCGAATCCGTGAAATGGACTTGACATAGAAAAGTAAAAAAGTAGTGATCTTGCGATCGGAGGGTTGCCAGCTTCGCTACAAAATACTAGAAAGTCGTCGAGAATATCCAACAAATTATACTGGCGTGTATACGGGACTGGTGCACGATAAATCTGATTGGGGTCTAAAGTCCCGACGTCTATTGAAGGCGTTGGGTGCCAGTTCAGGTGTTTCCTCGTCATCTGACCATGGTTCTAAAATAACGAGGTGCATGTATGAATGTGTGTGTGAATGTGTATGTGTACCCGGGTCTGTCCTTCGAGATTGACCCCGAACCGTCGCCAATAGCCCACTGTGCAGCTCTAGTGCGACGTTAATTAACAAAAAACAAAGCCAAACCAAACCATCACTTTGGGAAATGAACAAAGATTGCTTCGCTTTTAATTTATTTAAGTGGCTTATCCACGTAGGAGGGGGTTTGAAGTGATTGAGCACCCCCCCCCCCTCCCCCTTTCGCCCGTAGATAAAAAAATATATATAAATATTAATAAGTAGGGGTTGTAATGTGATTACCTCTATACACTGTAAAAAAATTTGATTAAAAAGGAGTACATGGATGTACTAGTTATCTTTGAGTACAATTCCATCGTAAATGAGCGATGACGTACTCAAATTTAAGTAATCGTACTTGCGCAAAAATGAGCAGTATGGTTTAATATTACTAATATCAGCTTCTGTTCAAGCTATCTTCACAAAGCGACCTTCGCTACAAAATACTAGGAAAGTCGTCCAGAACATCCCCAGAAATTATCGGCGTGTATACGGGACTGATGCACGATAAATCTGATTGGGATGCGAAGTTCCGACGTCTATTGAAGGCATTGGGTGCTAGCTCAGGTGTTGTCCTCGTCATCTGACCATGGTTAAAAAATACGAAGCATCGTTCCCGGGTCTTCCTTCGAGATAGGCCCCGAACCGTCGCCAATAGCCCACTGTTCAGCTCTTGTGCGACGTTAATTAATCAAAGCAAAAGCAAAAATTCACAAAGCGACCTGACAAACTTTAAATATTTGTTCAGAAGATGGTTTTCCACATTATTTGATGTCGATTGCTTAAATGGATACTGAGTTATTACGACACGACTATCTTACTTCCCATTCTTTTGCCACGCCTTTTTAACATCACTTCTGTTTATAACATCGTCACATCGCTCTAATAGTACAACGGATAAGCCCCTGGACTTCGGTGCGGTCGACATCAGGTAGACGGATTGGGTTCGATTCCCGGTAAGGTTGTAATTGTTGAAATTTATTGAAATTGATTAATGAAGGCAGCCTATGTAAGCAAGCAACTGCTCTTTTTGTTCATTTTACTCATTTATGAGTACACGTCTTATTCAAAAATGAAACTTATGTATTCGGAGCTATGGTAAACATCGAGTGTAACAAAAATGAAGTGCATTTTACTTACTTTTGAATACATATTTTTAACAATGTAACCCTCCACTAAAAATGTATGTGTTCTCTTCTTTTTCTTTTCATTTTTATATATTAGGGTGAAGAGGGGTAAGTGCAGTATTGGGGTAAGTGTGGCCTCGTCTGGTAATTTTTTAAAAACATTGCTATTCGGAAAAAACACTAGGTATACAATTTTGGAATCTTCGAATTTGATGTTAACCAAAAAGTCTGGAAATTCATAGCTTAAAAGTGATATTTTTTTATTCTTAAAAATTGCTTGCATTTTAGCGTTCAATGAAAGTTCGGTCGTTTGAAAGTTTGTCACTTTTTTTTTAAATTTTTGTCCTGCTACTTAGAATATCAAAATTTTGTATTATTTTTCCAGATTAATGTTTAGTTTTCAACCATACATTTTCTTTTAGAATTGCACTTTCTTTTAGAATTGTTCAACCATGGAGCAAGTGTGGCGACGACTGCTTATGTTTTTGTTTAAAACATTGATATTTCTGTAAAAAAAAACACTATAGGTATACAATTCGAGAATTAATTAGTGAATGTTTTAAGTTCATCTTGCATTTTCAGGCCATTGACGCTGCACGATTTAAAAGAGATCGATCCTGACATGCACCAGAAACTGGCGTGGCTGAACGAAAACAACATTTCTAGTCGGAAGCCAATGTTCCACTTTACTATTCAAGAAAAGGTGGGGAAAGAATCGATTGTTACTGAACTGATTGATGGAGGAAAGCAAATGAGTGTCACGGAAAACAACAAAATGTTGTTCATAGAAAAATGCCTGAAAAGGAAAATAGTGGAAAGGTGTCTTGTGCAGTTTAAGGAGCTTATCATCGGATTCACGTCAGTAAGTATACAAATAAAATACTCTTGATTTCCAATTATTAATTATTAATGCTTAACAATTCAAATGTTAAATCTTGGCAATGGTTGATAGTCATCAAAATACAAATATTGACGACCAGCAACAGGCTCAAAGTCCAACAAGGTTGTTCCAGGTAGTATCTCCTAACTATTCCCCAATGAATATCTTTCTACTTAAAATCCATTACTCCTGTACAATTAACAGTATTCACTGGCAAGTTCTTCCATTTGTCTATTACCTTATTATAGAAATAGCGCTTTTCCCTTCCCGATACACATATGATTTGTTTAATTTAAACCCGTAATCTGCGATTCTATCACTCATAATATTATAAATATTAGAATCCTAATCTTCGACATCCTCCTTTTCCTGATTTCCAATTGTCAATTAATAATCCTCAACAATTCAAATTTTAATTCATGGCCATAATTGTTATTCACCAGAACACAAATATTGACGACCAATAACAGGCTCAAGGTTCAACAAGGTTGGTCCAGCTAGTATCTCTTAACTATTCTCCGAGGAATATTTTTCTTCTTAAAATCCATTACTCCTGTACAATTAACAATATTCACTGGCAAGTTGCTCAATTTGTCTGTTACCCTATTATGGAAATAAGCTTTTAACTTCCCGATACAAATATGATTTGTTTAATTAAACCCATAATCTGTGGTTCTATCACTCATATTATAATCCAAACCCTCGACACCCCCCCTGTTTAAAAAATTTGAACAGTTGAATCAAATATCCTCTAACCCTTCTCTCTTCCAGAGTATACATATTCAAATTTCTTAATCTATCTCCATAATCAATGCCGAAAAACGTTGGACCATTTTAGTAGCCCTGTGCTGAACTTTATTTATCAATTCAATGTCTTTTTAAGACATGGTGACCAAAACTGTACAGCATACTCAAAATGAGGCCTTGACAAATATCTATACAATAGCAAGATTATATCCTTATATTGTTATGAAACACTTATCCTGATATACTCCAATATTCAATTCGGTTTTTTTTGCTAGCCACTGTACCTTGATAACCCATTTTAAAATTATTTTTTACTAATAACTCCAGATCACTGACTATATCACTATTTGGATTTTAATACTTAAATGATAAACTACTTTTTCTTAGGTTGTTCTTAGGTCCAATGTTCTTTAATTGTCGAATAAAATTAATATTTTAGAGTTTGTGACAGTTTACGAGTTAGGAAAGTTGAATATAGAGTTCGACTGACGAAATCAACTGTTTAATCATTTAATCGGTCAGAAAATATTTATACATTCGAAAAAATTTCAAGGACATTGGTAAGGATTTAAATTAAATATACCACAAAAACTTGAATATCATTTGAGGTGGTATTTTGAATTGTGCAACATGTAAAATACTGATTATTTACATATATTTTTATAATTTTTCTTATTTAAAGCTTGAAAATACTCTAACAACGCATTAAGAAAGTAATAAATACTGTCAATATCAATTTCTGAATGTTCGATTTTTATGTTAATCTTGTTGAGTCCCATGATCACTTGTAAATTGCCTAAAACTTGATTATTATTGTACTCTCAAATTATTTAGGTGCTTTTTACAGACAAATAAACAAACTAATTTTTAATAACTTTTTATACTCAGTAGACTTTCAAATTTGTAAAAACAGTAGTAAAATTCCGACATTGAAATTTTTAAATAAAAACGGCACTTTTACACCTTATATTTAATATATATGGTAATCAAAAAAATATTAAAGGAATTTTTTCCCTTTTGTAATATTTTTATTTCCTTATATAGGTACTGGAGCCTCGTTTTTTAGATAAATTTAACGCCGATGAAATCCAAAACATTATTGAAAAGTGCCCATGTTTGTCTGATTATGAAAAAGCCAAGGATGACAATTCTAAGATAGTCAACAGAAGGGGGACACTTTGAAGTGATTTCATCCTAAAATAAATGTATTTTGAGACAAAAACCAGTTTTGTGTGTCTGTAATAAATAAAGCATTCATGATTGATTATTAGTAGATTATGCTATTTATTTTAGAAGAATTTGAAATGATTAATGTATATTGAATTTTACCTAATGAAAAAATTGGAGTTTTGTATTTATTTCTGCATAATAAAATTAAAAATTTAGTTAAAGTTAAAAAAATATTTATAATTAATTGATAATTTAAAAAAAATTGGAAGAACATTTCGTCCCGCAACAGATCTTACAGAGAGTTGGAGGCAAATGTAGCCTCAAAATTTAAAAAAACAAAAAGCAAAAAAAGTCGTTTAACATTTTAAATGTTATGGAAGTGCATATACAACAAATAATTTTTATTTTAATCTTTGAATTCTATGTTTTCATACTGCTTATTAATTTCATTTTTAATATTTTTTGAAGTCAAAATAAGTTTCAACTTAGTGCGATGATAAATAAAATCTCACAGTATTTTTAATATTCAATGTACATATTTAAAAAAAATATATTTCGCTACTTTATAATAATTTTTTTTAATTAGGGATATTATTTGTACTGTATTACTGCTAAAAATAGGTATTCGAAAATAAGTAAAATGTACTCATTTTTTATTACATTTGTTACTTAAAATGGCTTCAAATACATGAGTTTCAATTTTTTTAAAAGACATGAATCCAAAAATGAGTACAATGAGTAAATGCTGCCTTATAAATCACTTTCTATAAATATCGACAATTACAATCAAGTCTTACAGGGAATCGAATCCAGATCTTCAGCACCATAGTCCAGTGTCTTTGTTGAACTACCAGGGCGACATTAAGAAGTGATAAACAGATAAAATATGTGCCAAACGAATGGAAAGTAAAATAATTGAGTTGTTATAACTCAGTTTCTATTTAAGCAGTCGACATCAAATGTAATGTGTAAAAAAAATCTTCTCAAGTTTTATTAAGATCGTTTGAACAGAAGCTGAGATTTGCAATATTAATCACACTGCTCATTTTTTATATGAAAAAGTACGGTTACTTAAATTGGAGTACGTTATTGTACATTTACGATGTAATTATACTCAAAGAAAAACGAGTAGGTTCAGGTACTCATTTTTAAGTACTTTATTTTTTACAGTGATGTTTTAGAAATATTACATGTTTTTACATAATCCCTATTTCTTTTTATTTAAATTTTTTTACTTATACTTAAAAATGCAGTAATTTAGAGAGCTTATTTAGAAAATTAATACTTGTGTTTTTAAAATATTTTATGCACAACATGCACTGTTAAAAATAAGTACTCAAAATAAGTAAAACTTACTCTTTTTTGAGTACATTTGATGCTTATCATGGCTTCGAATACATGAGTTTCAATTTTTAAAAAGACATGAATTCAAAAATTAATACAGCGAGTAAAAATTTCTAAAAAGAGCATCTACATACGCTGCCTTCAGAAATCACTTTCAATAAATATCGACAATTACAACCTAGACTTATCCTTAATCTAACGCATATCCTTACGTACCCCAGTTCAGAGCCTTATACGTTAAACTACCAGGTTGACGTGAAGAAGTTATAAACAGAAGAAATGTTAAAAAGGTGTGCCAAAAGAATGGAAAGTAAGATAATTGGATTTTAATGACGGAGTTTCCATTTAATCAATCGACATCAAATAATGTGTAAAACCATCTTCCGAACAATTTTTGTAAGTTTGCATTGTTAATATGGCTTGAACAGAAGCCGAGATTAGCAATATTAAATCATACTGCTCATTTTTTAGAAAGTACGGTTACTTCAATTTGAGTACGCCATCGCTCATTTACGATACAGTTGTACTCAAAGAAAACCAAGTTGGTTCAGGTACTCATTTTTAAGTACCTTTTTCTTTTCGGTGTAGATATTTTTAATGCGAACATGGACTTGAGGTGAACAAAAGAATCTGCAAATAAGCAAATAAATTTTATTATGATACAACTTGTGAAAGTATGATTTTTAATATGGGGCGGGGGTCTCACGGTTCTATGAAAAGCTGATCAGTACTCATATGTTCGGAAGAGGGTCGTATTTTTTCATGGAACGGGCGTTGCTTGATCTCATGTCGCTGGACGAGCCCAATGAATTATTTGAGAGCTGGGGTAGAAGCATCTGGTAGTGACCACTCTGGAAAGTACAAGAGGGATAACGCGAATAATTAGTACAAATAAATAATAACAAATATACAAAATATATTGTTATTTTTTCAATAAGACAAAGAGAATATGAATGACAATGAACTACTGTATTTCTAAAGAATAATTTCAAATAATATTATGTATATGAGGTTAACTGGGTTAAATCATAAATAATTCAGAAGGTTAAATTAGTTATAATACATTTCATTGCCAGAACTCCGATTAGCGTGCGACCATCGTTTCTATCATGCCACTGATCTCCGACTGTAACTTCTGGATTGAGCAAGACATTTTGTTGACTTGAAAGCAGCCATGTTGTATCCTACTTTTATCGCTACCGCAATATTTCGTATATTTTTCATGTTAAAATAAGCCGACATGTGTTGCTTTTGGCTGAGTTTTTTTCTATTTTCTTATAAAACCTATTTTAAATGCAATCTGCTATTAAAATAGAAAGTCAGTTGCAAGTCGAACTGGTTAAAAAAGCAAGAACAAAAACTATTTGTTTGGTAATATAAAAATTAATTCTATAACAAAAAAATATAATATTTATATACATTAAATATTTCTATAATGCTATGGTATTAAAAAACACCACTAAATTACTTTTTAAAAAATGTTGGGACACAGTATGACTGCTTCCACAATGGCTTCAACGCGCACACAGAGGATACAAGTTTTGAGCCTTCCAGGAGTTACAGTTAGAGTTCAGTGTATCCTACTCATTCTACTGGACTTGCTGTGTGTGTCGAATATAGTTTCGCGAGACACCACATAAACACAAACCTTATATTGCTTTATGGTATGTATAGGTAGTGTAACCTAACGCAAAACGTTAATAATTATAAAAAAAATTCCGGTTGTTAGGAAATTTCTAATACCGTTAAATATAAAAAAAAATACTATATGGGTAAATAAAATATTGAAATACGAATAAATAGGATTCTATAAAAATTATGCTATTTGTATTTTTTATTCTACGATTTAATTAACAAACTGGAATCAAATTTTATTCTATTGTTAGTGTGGAAAACAAACTATAACATAAGAAAAACTCATCTACATTTCATTGCAATTAATGTAGTTTAATACATTAATTAATTGCCAAGCTTTTCCAGTAGTTCATAACAATCTTGATTACTGAAAGTTTTAGTAAAGCTTTATTCATGTTGAAAACCTTATTTAAAAGTTACGTAAGAGTAACTAAGAAACTTAATTTTTTTTGTTAATATTACAAATATTACAAAGAATGCAGTTTCTTATACCTTTAGCTTATCCCTTCGAAATCTTGCAGAAAGTAGATCATTTTCAATTTCTGACTTGTTGAAACCATCAAAATATGGATGATGAAATAACTGTTCACAGCTAAACCTCTTCTCCGGATCCTTATCCAGGCATTTCTGAAAAAAGATAAATAAAGTATATTTTTCTATGCTAACCTTTGTCTTGTTGTGTAAATCATAAAAAAAAAATTAACAGTTTTCATAGAATTGGCTTGTCATGTATTTCACGCATAATAACAGGTAAATGGAAATATCAATTAAATTGACGGAGGCCTATACATTACTTTGTATTCATTATTATTAGTAACTGGTATGTTTCGTTTGAAACCATAAATAATGAAATGTGAAATTTGAATATAGTAAATTTATTTTAGAATTATTTTCAAAACTAAATGTTTGCATTAGTGGTATTATTAAAGTTATGTATTTAAGTATATTTAATTTTTTAACCAATTAACGTACTTTAAAATGATAATTTTAGTTTATGATAAAATTGTAATGAAAAAATTGAACTTAAAAAATGTGGACATATTTTATAAAAATTGCACAAATTTAAAAAGCATACAGAGTACAAGTTAATTAATCCAACTCCAATCAGTAAGTATCAAAAAACAAATTAAACTTTAATTTATTTTTTTTAATCAAGAAAGTCAACTTTTTTTGATTGATTATACAGTTTATATGAAGTTTATTATAAAAGTTTTAGTAAGTAACAAGAGTTTGACAGCACTTACCTTTAAAAAATCTAGCTCTGATTCTGCAATATTTATAGGTAACCTACTCTCTAAAGTTTCCTAGAAACAGAAAAGTGTTTTGAATAAGAATTAAATTTAAAAAAAAAAATGCATTGTGGCCTTGATGGAGATGGATGATACATTGTGACCTTGTCATTGCCTAGACAAAAACTTCTTATGGAACCCTATGAAACTAAATTACGGCTACGTCATTGCAGTCACTGAAATCTAACTGTAACTTCTGGAACGCTCATAGCCAGTTCCTTTTGTGGGCGCAATTGATGCCATACTGTACCCCAACTAATTTTTAAAAATGATTTCATAAGGTTTTTTCTTCTCAAACCGTTATAGGAATGTTAAATATGTTTAGATGTTTTATTTTGTACATATAGAATCAATTTGTATATCGACAAATATTGTTTTTTTTATTATCCACTTATTATTGGTTAAAATGGATTTCAATGAATAGGCATTCAAAATGGGTTTTAATTGAAAATTGATAAAAAGAAAAATATCCAAAAGCACAACAATTGGGCATATTTTAGCATGAACAATATACGAAATATAGAGACCGAAATGAGAATGGCGTACAGTTTTTTAGCCTTCAAATGGTTTCAAGTCAACAAACTGCTTTGGCGCAATCCAGAAGTTACAGTTAGATATCAGTGATTGCAGTCTTCAATAGCTTTAAGAAAGACCTTATATTAATATCTCAAAGCATCAGCTAATAGAAAAGTGAATTTTTCCCACTACGTTCATAAATACACAAATAATCTCTCTACAACTCGTTTCTCCTTTTAAAGACTATCATCGCAGGAAAGCAACATATAAGGAGGTATTAAAATTCGCTTGCTTAATGGAACATCAACTTTCCTCAATTGTAAGTAAAATCTTAAAATAATTTGTTCTCGCTTTTTCATAAATTTAGATAAAAGTTGAACAAAGGAGACATAAGGCCCAAACGACCGTTTTAGGCTTAAGAGTAAAACGGGCGCCAAATTTGTGTTTTTAAAAAATTTAAAGGAGATTACTGAAAAAAATTTGCTATAATTTCGGTTATTTCATTATTTTTTTTAATAAATATCACTACCATGGAGGATGTATGGTTTAATATTTTTTTTTTACTAAAAAATGGCTTCGTTAGACTAGAGTTGCAAATTTAGTATTCAAGGATTTTTTAACAAGTGTAAATTTTGGCGTCGACAAGTTATGTGATTGACTGCAAAGTATTTCTTTGTTCACAAGGAAGAGGGACACTAAAAATATGTTAAAGTTTCGCCAAAATTATGCGAAATTATTGAGTTAAAAATTATTTTGATCTGTCCCTGAAGTTCAACGTCCAATACAGAACTGCAATGGAAACTTTGGATATAAAAAAAATGTCTTTAATTCATATTTGGATTTCAGAAAATTTTAACTAGTATTGAATTACCGATAATTATAAAGTAATCGATCCATACGAATATTTTAAATTTTATACTTATTTTAATCATAATATTAGATAGGAAAATAATATTTATGAAAAAAATCAACAAAACAAATCATGCTGAATAATAAAAGTAAATATATATCTTATCAATATGGGTATAATAAATTTACAACTTCTTATTATTTACTCTAATTTAAAAATTATCTTTAAAAAAATTAAATGTAGTGAATAATAAATTATTAAATAAAGTAACAAAAATATAAAACCATTTTGTTGAAAATTAAATGGCTTTAGCTTTCATTTAATTATCAATATCAAATTTCCATAAAAATGTTAATTATATTTTACTTACTCTCATGTCTACCTCTGGAATCGATACTCCATTGAAGAAATCATTTTTCTTAAAAATTTGCATGTGTCTTGGATTAAGTTCGCCTAGAAAAAAGTAATCAATTCAATTTAAATTTGATTTCATAATAATTGCTAATTGAAATCACACAACTAAAGTTTCTTATGAATATCATAAAAATTTGTAAAGTTATAAACTGATAGAAAAAATTATTTTCACATTTCAAATTACAATTGGAAATGAATGGATCAGACATTTTTTTTTCATAACAAATATGCTTATCAATCAGTATAAAAATAAATCTTTTTATATTTCTGAATATTTATGAATGTTAAGTGGTTTATAAAACAAATATCTTAACATTATATAAAAATATAGCATTTTTGTTTATGCTTAGATCGGATATTAAAGTAAGAAAGAAGCATGATCCCCAGTTAAAATAATTAATATAAAATATTCATGAGTATTATGAAAATAAACGCTTTATGTAAGCATATTAAAAACTTCACAAAACATACAAGTTTAATAAAGGTATTTGGAAGAACATACAGGTTATATGAAGATTTTATGACAGTTTTGATAAAGATTTTATGCTGAAATTTTTCTAGTCACACCTTTTTTACTTGGTAAGTTGTCCTGTCAACCCTTATTATACTTTTGATTAAACTATGCAACGCGAACAGATGCATATATAATTTCTTTATCAATGTAAAAAATCTGCAAAAGTTTATAAAAAAAAATTAAATAAAATCAGATGAGTAAAAATAGTTATAATGGCATCTCCTACAGTAACTTTAGGCTGTAGATGAAAATTACTAAACCAATTTTCATTAAGATTTTTTTGTTGTTGCAGGACTACCCTTATAATTGTTTTCAAAATATGATTTGTCATTGTTTTTCCAAATAATAATACTAAACAATTACCAAAAACAGAAAATTACTAGAAAAACCTTACGTTGTTGTCTAGAAAAAAAATCATAAAAATTTCACCAAAAAAATATGTTGTTTAAAATAAAAATCCTGTTGTTAAGTAACAGTACAAAAATATTGTGGTATCATATTTGAACCTTAATCATGCTCCATTTTATCTTAATTCTTTATTGTTAATTCGCTTTTGTTTCCAATGTTACTTAGAGTTCTACTATTTAACCTATTGTTAAGACCGGAGAATGGAATTGTACTACTGGCAAATCATTGGACTTTTTGATAACTGAACTATTTATGAAGTGTGTTCTCATCAAAATTACGCTTGTAAACAAAATTGGAAATAAATATGAGTAATAGTGCAAAAACTAAATAAAATATAACTAAAATAAAAACTAAAATAAAATAAAATAAATATATAATAATATAAAATATAACTAAATAAAAATAAATAAAATAAAATAATATATAATAAGAACTAATATTGTAATAATATTAGTATCGTTACCTATCTCTACCTATCGTTTTCTTGTGAGATTATACTTTTCGGAAAGAATGGGATAGTTTCTTTTATATTCCAGTGTTCAGACTCTAAGCATTTCTTTAGTGAAATTAGACGCCGGTTATAGTAAAAATCGATTTTGCGTCCTCGTTAAGAGGAATGCCATTAACGGAAAAAAAGTGTCCGTTTTCTTAAAATATCCCCCTAGCACTTTTCTATTCTAGAGTGAACACTGTTCTTCTATTTCGATATTTTTTATTCCATGGAAATGTATGTTAGGAATTTGCATTTATGTTATTTGTATTTTTAATAGAAAACAAAATTAATTTATAAACCAAACGAAAGAGATTTCATTCTCCAACAAATTGAGAACAACTTCACACGTTTTACTAACCATTATTTTTTTATAATCATAAAAAATAGTTAAAATTGTTTTTCTTGTTACAATATTCAATAAAAAAGTTTTAAATAGTTTAACTGGGTCTATGATGACATCTACTTTAGACAAAATTTCTAAAAACGAGATACTTCGAAAATAGGAGTGGAGTTGTGACGAAAGTTCATTGATCCAGCTGGTTACAGAAGCAAATTGATTTCCGTTTCTTTTGAAGTGACCTGTTTCTTCAACGGTGGGTGAATGCTCGGTTTTGCGTGTTGGAAGACCGATTAGCATACAGCACGCAATGCATGCGGGCAGAAAAAAAAGCATATTGGGCAACCCCTATGCGGAAGAAAAACCGAAACAGAAGCTTGACAATCTACACAAAAGAGAAACGAAACAACAAAAATCGACCAGAAGGTTTAAAAAAAAGTCTCTTCTAAAAATAAAAAATGTAGAAGGCTTAGAAATAGTAAAAAAAAAAAAAAAATTTTTTAGCTTTCATTAATTGAGGAATAAGTGTAAGATTTTTTTTTCACATAATTTAAATTTAAATTCAATGTTGCTCACCTGCGTCCCTGTTTTAAAAATATCAGTGATAACGTTTAGGAAGGACAGGTAAATTATATCAAATATCATGTGCATTCTAAAAAAGGCGTCCATTTGAATGTGAATGAAATGCAATAAATTAATAAATATCTTTCAAAGAACTGAAAAATATATAATAAATAAGAATTAAAATTTTCATAGCAGAATGATAAATCAATTGGAAATAAGTGTACTCTCTTTTTAAGAAAAGGTCGTATGAGTATTTCTTTTAATGAAGAAACCATATATTTTAACGTTTTTATCATGCCCCCTCCTCTTCCTATCTGTATTTTAACGTTAAAATATTTTAAGTATTATTTAATACGTATGACGTTATTTTCAATTATTTTTTACCATATAACGTGAGTTCCAATTCCAATTACATTGATAAAACTACTCTCAAACGGGCTTTGTCCTACTGTAATATGTTGCACTAAATATACAAAATATTTATTTCTCATTAAAATGCGGATTTCTTTTATACAGAATTTTTCAAATATTTTGAACAAAACCAAAATAGCATAGGTTTAATCATAATCCTACGATTTTCATCGGAAAAGCGAACTTAATAAACTAGGACATATATGGACCGAGTTATGCAACAATCCGACAACCCGCAAATTGAAACCAAAAGTCGCCTTCAACGTAAATTGAAGCCCAATGTTTCACTTTCTATGCTAAAAAAATCAATAGCGACCCTGGACATTGGCGTCGACAATGGACATGTAGGGAAATGTTACATAATAGATTTTTCTAGTGAATGGTTTATTTTAAAATCAGTTTACCCAAAATCAACATTGTGTCGGTCGTACAGAGCTTGATTACATTACCGAATAGGCCCGTGAAGCCCAGGCTAACACTACATTTTTGAGGGGCCCCCAAATCACACATTTTATATAAATATTGAACACCCATCACATAGTCTACTACTAAATTTACATTAACGAAATTGCATTATAAACTTTAGTAAACAAAAATTGCAACTTATATATTATATAAAAAGTGTTGAATGTTAAAAAAATATATCTAAACATACAGAATATTAGGAATACTCATTACTTATTAATTTATTTTGTTATTATTTATAATTATAATGTGTTATTATAATTATATTATTATTTATAATTATAATGTGTTATCATAATTATATTATTATTTATAATGTGTTATATTTGAATGCCATTAAGGGATAGGGTTAAAGTGTTTGTAAAATTTTCGATTTGATGTTCCAGGGTATATTTGAGAGTAATGGAGCTTCCATTTAAAGGAGGGCTTCCCTTGCTTCAGTGTCTTTATCGGGCCTGGGTTGATCAGCTGTTGCATAACACTCCGTCCATATGAGGATCAAACAATCAAAACGTATTTTGTCACATTAAGCGTCTTTGTGGGAAAACGCAGATATTAACTCATTCCAGTCTTTGCAAGTTAATTTCAATGAGAAAAACGTGTTGCAGACGAATAAAATGATTTAGTTCCTTTGAAAATTCGAAAGCAAATCCAGTGATTTGTAATAATCTATTTTTTTTTTAAATTGACTAAACACGTTTTGAATATTTGCTTTTCATATATAAAGGTCTCTTAAATTAGAACTCAGAACCGGCCAACTGACCGAGTGTCCTCCGAATGAGGTAGAGCTGGTCGACGTCGGACTTCCCTGGCCAGAGGGCCTCGCCCCGTATCAGTTCGGCCGCCACGCACCCAATGGCCCACACGTCCACTTCGGGGCCGTAGTGCGTGTCGCCCACCAGCAATTCGGGGGCCCTGTACCAACGGGTGGCCACATAGTCCGTGTAGTTCTCTCCTGGACCTGAAGTTAATGAACAACGAAATACAGTAGTTAATAGCATTGAAGAGTAATATTTTGTTGATGATTTTTAAATTAAGTAATAGCGACAGTTTAAGTTAAACCGTACTATTTTATAAAAATTGGTTGATTAATATATAAAAGAATTTTTTTATCAATTTGTCTTATTATTTTTTTTACCCTTTACTATATATATAAAGTTATTTAACCATTATTTTCGGGTCACATTTTTATTGTTGTTTTTTTCTATTTCCCCTGAGTACGAAGACCATTGGTCTATTCTAGTACTTCTTCACTATTCCCCAATGAATATCTAACTTCTTCGAATAAATTATTCTTGTTGAATTAACAATGTTCACTGGAAAGTTGGCCCATTTGTCGACTGCCCTATTATAGAAATAGTGCTTTCTCCTTTCCCGATAAAAAAGCGATTTGTTTAATTTAAACCCATTGCCTCTCGTTCTATCACTGATATTAAAAGCTAAAGCCTCGACATCCTCCCTGTTTAATAAATTCGAACGGTTGAATCAAATCTCTCCTAAACTTTCTCTCTTCCAAAGTATATATATATATATTCAAATTTTTTAATCTATCTCCAAAACCCATTTTGTACCATTTTAGTAGCACTTTGCTGAGTAGCACTTTCTGTCTAATAAATCAAAGTTTTTTTTAATATGGCGACCAGAACTGTGCGGCATACCGTAGAATTGGGTGAATAGCAGCAGTTTTGCGTAAAGAGTTGTTGTGGCTCGTTAATAATACATTACCCAGTTGAACATAATTTTTTTTAAATACTATTTCATCACTTTTATTCGAAGATTCAATCAATTCATCATTGGAGTGAAAATTACGCAAACTGTGACATCAGAGGTAGTTTATATGCACAGCTGATAAAAGGTTTTCCCGCCATCACCGATTAAAGGAACTTATTTTCAACGTGCGGGTGCAAAATACGTTTCTGGTTCTTTTGATTGACCTCATTCAAATTCATGCCTCTTAGAATCTGTAAGTATTTTTTTTATAATTTTAAAATCATCCCTTACTAACAGACCCCAGATTACTGATTTTATCACTATCTTGGATTTTAGCCCCTTGTTAAGCATATAATAGTAAATATATAATTTTTATAAAATTTATAATTTTTCACAATTGATACAGTTATGTCTATAATTTCACTTATTCCATTATATTATCGTTATTATCGTTTTTCATTTACAGCAATAATTTTTCAATTATGCTTATATTTTATAATTATCATTATACTTTATATTTATGATTATTTTTTACAGCTTTGTGGCTACAATTTTAATATTGGGATAATTGAACGTTTTCTTTATCATTTTAAATATTTTAACTTTCTTACTTAGATTTCTTGCAAAACCAAAATCACAGAGTTTTACAATTCCTTCTTTCGTTAATAATATGTTTTCTGGTTTAACGTCCCGGTGAATGCACTGAAAAAAAATTAAGGAATAAATGTAAACTTTAAAAATGTCAACCAATGTAAACTTTAAAAAATTTAAAAATATATACAAATTTATTTTTTTAAACTTTACATAGATTTGTCACTTTAAAAGAATTACATATGGTTGATAGCAATCATATGCTTTGTACTACATGACTTAACATATACACCAGTAAAAAATATTAAGGATCTAAGTTTCTCGTGAATTTACAATAACAAGTTAATTTGAAACAAATAATTTTGAAAGAAAAGTAATAATTACTTGTAAAGTTTATATAAACTCAATGAAGCACTAGTATAGTTTTACAGAATTCATAAATGTGCAACCAAAAATTAAATTTAATTAGATATAATTGAGATGAGTTACTCTATGAAAAGTAAAACCAATTTTATCAAAAATTTCGAAATTAACATTAAAAAAATGTATACATGCATGATAAATTTATTAAAAATATTAATTTTGCATACTATCAAACCCGAAATTCCAAAACTGTAAGAAGATTTACAGGAAAAATTATCATGTTTTATAATCTATTTCAAATATAGAAACAAATAGTATTATAGAAAACTTATGGTTCTATTTTCAAACTGTGAAAACAATATAAATATAAGATAAAAGTAATCTGATTAAAAATTACAATTTGTTAAATTAAGTATCCAGACATTAAAAAAATGACAAACTATCGATGATTGAAAAGAAATTCTTAAACTATTCTTCATGGGGAATTTAAAATCATAAAAATTACTAATAACAAATTTAAAATAGAACTGCAATTATCTGGATCAATTGGGACCAAATCCCAAATGGATAATAGAATATCTGGATAATTGGCAACTCACGAAAAAAAGTTTATTTCTTCGTAAAAAAACGAGTTTTATTTTAGTATGTTACGAAATTCAATGACTATTAAAAACGGTATCATTCACCAATAAGAAACTTTTAAAATGTGGATTTTTTTTATTTCATTTTTTTCTTCTCAAAACCAATTGGCGATTCGGTTTGTTTGATCCGGATAACTAGAGTTCGGATAATTGGAGTTCTACTGTATTGGCTTTTACTTAATTTTATCAACGATTAGAAGTATACTTCAAAGTATGACTTTTTGTGAAAACTTAAACCAAACGTTAACGCTGAAAAATCACTAATAGACAAAGATGTATCCTAATAAAATTTTATTATAATGTTATTTTTGAATTATTCAGAGAGAGGGAGGTTTTAACTCACATTATGTTGGTGACAAAAGTTGATAGCTTGTATTGTTTGCCACAGAATTCTTTTTGTTAGTTGCTCTGGAACGCTGTAGAAGATAAACGAATACAACTCGGGATAAAATTACAACTTATTTTATAAAAATCATTGTAATCTTATAAATAAAAATAAATTTATTATTTGCACTTTGTAATTTACCCTTTAGGATGTTTCTCTAAGATGTCTAAAACGGTGTGTTCACAATACTCAAAAACGAGATGCAGTTTCCTTTTTCTCCTGAAAACTTCTATAAGATTCACCAAATTAGGATGCTTCAATTGCTGCAAAAAACAGACTTGTTTCAGAAAATCACTTCTGGCATTTTAATTGTAAAATTAAATTTTGTGTTCCAACTCCATCAGTTTTATCCACTTTACTACCCTCCTTATATGCTAAAAAATAAATTTATGTGGAATTTAACCAAGATAAGTCATTTAACCAAGATCTAAACGTTTTTATAAATATTTTACTTCTATTGCTAAAGATGTATCTTATATATTATTTTACGAATATAACTTTCAGAAATCCTTTGAGAGGATATTTGATTAAAATAAGCTGTAATTGCTGCACTGTTGGCCTTCGAATGTTCCTTACAAATCTGGATGCTCTTCTTTCCGCTCGAGCAATCAGTTACAATAGTCTATGACGACCATAGAAGACACGTAGTTATTTTACTAATAATCCAGTCTTCAAATACTTTCATCACAGCTGCTCCTGAGCATTTCGCAGTGGTTTTCCGGATGCTCATTCCATGACTCCGAGCTCCCACAATTATCCCATGTTTAAAGTCCGTCAAACTGAGTTTTGCATCCCTATTTGTCCTACTAACGTTGTAAGAAAGCACTTTTACTTTTTTTTATACCTCTTTTGTTCTCTTGTGAAAACCGTGTGTCATATTTAATTTATTTAAAAATATCAGGAGGTCATTATAAGTTAGCCACTTAGTGTATATGTATTATCAGGGGTGTTTGATAGTTCAAACCATGAATCATATAAAAAAACGTCACAGACAGAAGAGGGTTTGTAAGTTTGTTGCGTAAAGATACAATAAATTTCCGTCCCTTTTATTAGTAAGGGTCGAAATATAACAATTTTTTTTATCAATATATTAATATATTATTCGAAGTTACATTGTAATTAAACCTTTTTTTTATGAGAAAGATATAGAAAAATTTTCCTTTTTAGTTAGTAATATTTGAATCATAAAAATAAAAAACAAAGAAAAATACTTTCACTCCAAAAATATTTCTTTAATTTAAAAAAAATTATTTTTGATTTTAGCTGATAATCTTACATAACAATATATAAATATATATATTTAAAAAATGCCGCTCTTTTATTTTTTCACTTCGGGACATAGCTCCTTAGAATCCTGATACGTTCAGCTAGTTTCATTATTACTAGGTGAGTAGGCTCGCCCAATAACGTACATAGATTTTCTTCTATATACAATGACAAAAAATTAACGCAGACAGAAACAAAAAGCTATCTTTTATATATTAGTACCGCAGAGGTATAGAACAATGTGTCCATTTCTTCGATTTTTCAGGTGAAAATTGCTATATTACCTGTTTCCACAATCTTTACAAAGGCATAAAACACTATCATCTAAATAGACCAATGGCAATATTAGTTTTTAAATAACTATGTATAAAAAACCTACAGGCATAAACCATACAGGCAAAAACTGCAATGATCTCTTCTGTTAAATAGCAAAAAATGGATATATCGGTAAGGTCTCGTCTAAGATACATTATATGTTGTTACAATATATTGTCAAGTTAAACCCAGTCTAATACACACATCCATATACATCTTCTTTGCGATATCTCTATTGAAGTTGGACAATATTTTGAGCTTATATAATTAATGCACAATTCTGTTTATATGTTTTACAACGCCAGTACCTTCAGCATGCGTATTTCCCTGAGTGCTATCTTCTTGATGAGTGGATCGTCCTCCGTCTCGACGTACTTCTTGATGGCCACCAGCTGTCCGTTGTCCCTGCTGCGGCACTTGAACACCACCCCGTAGGACCCCTCACCGATTTTGGATATCTTCTCGTATCGCTCCATCAACGACCGCTGCAGCCGTCTTTTCTTACAACTGCAACGGAAAACTGAAACGACTAGAATCACTCTCAAATACAAATAAATAATGTCGACCAACTACAGGCTCTATGCCCAACAAGGTTGGTCCTGTCTATCTAACACAGAATTAACAATATACTCAGGCAAACTATTCCATTTGTCTATAACCCTATTAAAAAAAATACTTTCTAACGTCCCGATTAAGCTGTGATTTGTATAATTTGAATCCATGACCTCTAGTCACATTGGCAACATTAAATTCCAATCCCTCCACATCACCCAATTTGATCAATTTGAATAACTGAATAAGTCCCCTCTAATCCTTCTCTCCTCGAGTGTATACATATTTAGAGTTCTAAGCCTCTTTTTCATAATTCATTTCCGAAGTACCCGGAATCATTTTTGTAGCTCTATGTTGAACCCGTTCTAATAAATCAATATCCTTTTTAAAATGAGGTGTCCAGAATCGTACTGCATATTCAAGATGAGGCCTAACCAAATAATGTCGACCAATTACAGGCTCTAGGCACAACAAGGTTGGTCTTGTCTATCTAACAAATTATCAAGATTCCCCAATGCCAATCCTATTGCTTTTTAAAACAATTCACTCCCGAAGAAATAATAACATACTCAGTCCAACTATTCCGTGTGTCTAATACCCTAATGATTTCTAACGTCCCGATCAAGGTGTGATTTGTATAATTTAAATTCATGACCTCTAGTTACATTGGCAGTATTAAATTCCAATATCCCCACATCACCCAATTTGATAAATTTGAATAACAGAATAAGGTCTCGTCTAATCCTTCTCTCCTCGAGTGTATATATATTTAAAGTTCTAATCCTATCTACATAATTTATTCCCGAAGTATCTGAATAATTTTTATAACCCTATGTTGAATCCGTTCAAACAAATAAATATCTTTTATAAGATAAGGTGACTAGAATTTTACTGTATATTCAAGATGAAACCTAACCAAACTCCTATGCATTCTCAAAAGGAAACTTTCATTTATTACGTCACGTAATTTTTGATATTTTTGTACCACCTCTTATTTCATGTCATGCACGGTTACGTGCCCCCCCCCCCCTCCTCTCACGCACTCTCAAAAATAACACTTTCACTAGCGCGATCGTCAAAGCTATTTTCGTCAATTTTGACAATCGTTTTGTCACTGAATCACGTGACTTTTGACGAGACAAGAATCCTCAAAATTACCTCTCCGGTAATATCTGCTCATTCGGTTATGAATTCGGTTCATACATGCATATTACTATTATTACACTTTATAACGAGCTTCTCTGGCTCAATCGATCTTGGGCAAATTCGTTTCGATTCTGCCGTGTGCGATTTTGGACAAAGTTCGAGTCGTCTTGTCGGTTTTTATTTGAAATCTTTCTCAATTTTGAAAAAGTAACTTTCGTAACAAAAGAACAACGAAATATAGTTCGAAAATTGGCATCCATTTTTAAAAAGTCATTCAAACGCTCTGGTCATGTAATTCACAATTTTTGCCTAATTTTATGATAATCATTTTTTAATTTATTATTATTATCATTTTTTGAAGCTATAGTTTGAATTAATTGCAGAATTTTGTATTGAATTTTCGCAGAATTTAAAAAAAATTCCGAAAATTAATCACCTACACCGTGTAACACCAGAATGGTTTTCCTGTTAATTAATGATTTTCGGCGGGGTTTTTTAATATTAAAACCTCTGGATCAGTGGATCCCAATCTTTAGATAGCCACGGACCACTAAGTCAAAAATTGGACAAAACGCGGACCACCACCTTCTAACAACAATAAAAATAGAATTTTCACGCATTAAACATAAATTTATTTATAAAATAAAAATTCAATTAAAAAAATATACTCAAGGAATTTACTTTAATTACTTAAATTATAAGAACATTTATAAAAGTATGAAAATATTCTACGCATAAAAATTGGGTTCTTTTGATTTTTTTTTATTTAGAATTAATTGTCTGTTATAAAAATTATCTTTTTTAAAAGAAAAATCGACTTTAAGAAAAATGTGCTAAAAAATTAAAGATAATTTTTAATTTTACGAACAAGTTAAAAATAAATAATTATTTAATATTATATTTATACTTATTACAACTTTTTGAAGTTGACTTTACAAAAACATGCTTAAATTTAGTAATATAACATATTCTTTTGTAGACCATCAGTTGGGAACTATTGCCTTAATCCGATCATTCCCAACCTTTGTATGGCTACGAAGCACAAAATTAAAAAAAATAGACAAAGTGAGGATCACCGCTTCATAAAAATAGTAAATAGAATTTGAATGTGAAATATTATTTTGGCACTGAATGTAATTCCAATATTAAATATTTATTAATAAATTCATGTATTAAATAAATTTAATTGTATTTAACTTAAATTATTTTAATTACTTACTTCTTTCTCATATAATAGTGATGATATTTGAGATTGTATTTGTTTCTCCAACTGTAATACATTTAAGTAGAAGTACAACTGTACATTGGTAAAAGAAGTGAAAATAAATCCTTTTCAAAGATGCTAATGAATGTATTAAACTGACTATTTATTCATTCCAAACATATAAGTTACACTCATAAAATATATCAACAAACTGACAAAGTTGATATAAAACTACTTTTTCCTAACAAAATACAAATAATTCATTACCGATTTTTTTCTACGGTAAGCAAATAAATGTCGGATTCCTATTTAGATTTTATATATAAAAGAATAAACATCAAATATTAAAAATGACTGAATGAAAACAAATTTATTGAAAATTACGATTTACTGTTCGTATAACAAAGTTTTACTATATTTTATTTCATTATTCTTAACTTGTGATCAGAGTAATGGGAATAGTTATATGCGATGTATGAAATTATTCTTCAAATAGAAGTTTACATAAAGATTACAAAGCTCTTATATTAATTTATTTATATTTTCTAAAAATGGCATTCCATACTTTGTAAATAAGAATACTAACATATCGTTAAGAAAATTGCTTTTATCCAATCAGATAAACAAAATCAAATATACTTACTCGATTTAAATACAGTCGCTCTCTCGTCACTCTGCATATGTATTAATCCAAACACAATACATGTTTCTTAAAAAACTCGTAACATATTTTCAACTTCAAATAAGAACATTAACTTCGATTTCAAATCTACTTTTGCAGTGACAGTAGAGCGTAAGTGAAGACTTTCTCTTAAGTGCCCCTTCTTTTGTTTGTCAACGCAAACAATTCATGTTAAGCAAGGCGAGCACAACCTACGAATCCCATCGCGGTGTGTTGTCTGTGTTGCCATGGCAACCCTAAGCGACGTGTGGGCTTTCAGCAGGTAGAGGGGTAATAATGGAGGTTTTTTTTTCCATACACAGCGAGCGATCTTCAATCAATGTGAAAGATTAAGGTTCCTTGGCTAATATTTTTTTTCGATGCGGGACTTATTAAGATATCGATGTTAAATGAGGCATATTTTTATATAAAATCTAGAGAGAACATGAATTAGAAATTGAAGGATCTTGCAAACGATTTTTATACGTGCTTCTTGATATTTCCTGAGGGTCAATGTTAACACGTGGAGCGTTATATAAAAAATGGTTACCCGTAGTTTCCGTTTCGTTTCTCTTTCACATTCGACTTTTTTCTTAATCTTTTGAAAAATTGAGAACGAAATAATATTTTGAGATATTGTTCATTCCATATGAGCGGATATCAATGTTGTCTTATATGATGCTTTCCTGCGATGATAGCCTTAAGAAAGAGAAACGAGTTCTAAAGGGGTCGTATTATATATTTGGTGGTAGAAAAACTCAAAAAGAAGGTAATTTTTAGTTACCTATTTCTTGTTAATATCACATAAAGTTAGTTCCTACAATTTAAGAAATTAATTTTTTCACGTTACTATTTCTTAAAGAGGGCGTTTGTAAACTAAATTTGTTTAATAGTGCAATTTTTTTTGCGCATGCTTTTTTCTAATGCATGGTGGCTAAAATAGCATATTTAGACAGTTTTAAAAATTAAATTTGGAGACGATACTGAAAAAATAAAATATATAATTTTTACTGCAAAGAGCGTTTACGAGGAGTAATGTAATACTTCCATAGGACACAGTTGTTAAATAAGTATTGCTTGTTATGTCTACTTTTTGTAAGGATTTAAAACAAGAATACGACTTGATGATTTGATATCTCACATTTTTGTCTACAATTACTAGAGCTTTTTTTTAAGAGGAGCTGCTAATTGATGTTTACTTATTTAAACTTATTTTGGAGGCATGTCAGTCCTTTAACCACGCATTTTATACAATAATTTCTCGAAAATTTCTAAGAAAATATAAAAATGAATTCATCGGGCAAAGTTTTTGTCACAGTTATATGCATTGTAGACTTACCATAAAATGGGACGAGTAATGAAACCTACTAAAAATTTTGTTTTATCGATTTTTTTTCTGCAAAGTTAGTTGCGGATTTTATATATTTAAACATAGAAATCTCATATAAAAGCATAATATTAAAGTAATTTTTTAACCGGCTTAAAAGAGCGTAACCGCCAAAGGACAGAGGTTATCAATTAGACTGTTACGTATTTTTTTAAAGTATGTTTGCGTAAGATTTCTGTTCTAATTAAGATATTTGTAAAATTCTATTTTTGTTGGATAGGGGATGTCTCACTTGGGCACATAATGAAAAAAATATCCGGAGATATCCGACATTTAACTATCCGGATTTGTTAATTAACCGAATCGTTTTAAAAGAAATATTGTCCGTTTCCGAAAATTCTTTTTTTTGTTTGATAGAGAAAAATCCGCTTTTACAAAAAAAAAAAAAAAAAAAAAAAAAATCGTATATCCGACTGTCATATATTTGGAAATAAGTATTAACTGGATTTATTTTTAACAGTTTCTCCGATTTCAAAATATGTTCATCTTATATATAAAGCTGAAATCTCCAAAATCTGTCCGGATGTTGGTTTGTTTGTTGGTTTGTTTGTCAGTACAAAATAAGCTCCTTAACTACACAACGCAGAGCTTTGAAATTCACAGAATAGTTAGTTCAAAAAATAAGAATTTTAACGTGACTATTTTCAAGTCTCTACGATGTTCCATTCGAATGTTATGACATTTCTTAGCGTACGTCAGCAAAGTTTCTCGAAGTGGCAACAGTAAAATCAGTTAAAATCAACGAAGAAAAGCGAAAATATAATATAAAATAATTATGAATCAATTGGAATGCCGATATTTACACGAAATACTCCATAATTACACAACGTAGCTTTATGAAATTTACAGAGAACTTTACTTGAAAAATTAGACGTTTTTTGTGATAATTTTTAAGTTTGTACGATGTTCCATTCGTTTATTATAACTATTTTAATGTATTCAATTGACTTAACATAGATGATGACATCGTTTGCGATTTTAAAGAATTTTCTTTTCGTTATTTACAGTATAAAAATGACGTCGTAAGTTTGGTTTGATTTAATAATTACTGAAAATATCCGCACATTGGGCTTTTTTTTACAATACGGATTATTGCAAAAATTAAAATTACTAGACTTTTACCGTATGGAATGGTTTATAGTTGTTTTGTGTCTTTTGTTTTGTTTGAATGCAGGTTTATTGTAACTATATTTGAATGTCTAAGGTCGGACATTTAGAACAATACTTCCAAAATGCGAGTAATTTGTGTATGAACGTCAATTTAATTTATTTGAAAAATATGTTATGCAAGTATTTTTTTTTAATGCACGAAGCTTAGTTTCACTTTGAATTTTTAACTCTATATGACTTTTTAATATTATTAAACGAATAAAATTCCGCAGATACCAACTGCTAATTGACATTTTTTTAATTTAATTTTCAAAGTAATATTTCCTTTTAAAACATTAAATGGCGAACATTAAGAATGACATTTAGAATTATTTAACGTACATGGTGAGATTATAATATTTAACCGTTTGCTAAATAATTATGTCGCCAAGTTATAAAAGTTTATTCTTTGGATAAATTGCGTTTTGGCTTTAATTTACTGTGGAAACTTACTAAGTATTTACATAACAGGTATTTTTCGTTTCAAATGCAATAACAATAGTATCACCAAATCAAAATTTTATATATTTTTTTTAATAAAATGAAGTAAATACAGAATTTTTATTACATTGTTCGGGAAATAAAAAACATTTACTCAAAATTAAAATAGGTGGCTATTCTTCTGTAATAATAGTATTCATTGGAATTTTTTAATACATGGGTATTTGGACTTAGCAGAAGAAAGTTGTGTAGTATTTTAAAACATGCTATATTTTTTGTATTTATGCCAGGTAGTTAAGATTCTTTTATTAAGAATTTTAGGCAGTTTATTTGCAAAAAACGTTTAGGTTTATTCTGCATGCAATGTACATTTTTATGTTCTGTATTCCAAAAGACAAAAATGCAAACTACAAATTAGATACACAAGTAGCTGGTCAAAGAGATTGCAAAGAAGTAGCCAAATTGATACATTGGAACAGGCATTTGGAAATAGTCAAATCAAAATTGCAATATTGGGAAACGGGAAATTCTGATTGTTTTGAAAGTTAAATCATTGAAGTTCAAGATCAAATTTCCTAATTAAGCCATCTTTAAAAACTTCTGTTTTCGGATTTTGCTGCCTTTTTTACTTCCATACGGCTTAAGAACATTTCAATATCGTGACTGATTTAGAAGTTTCATTAAAAATCACGCTTGAAGGTAATGCTTTAAAAACTACAATTTAATAAAACTCTTTTTGAAGCTATTTTTTTAAAACTAATAGAAAAATTAGGATCAAAGCGTTTTGTTAATAATTTAATTTAATAATTTTTTATTTTATAAAAATAATTCGTAGTTATTAGTAGTTGTACGTAAAAACTTATTCTTATATAAAACAAACTACTATAATACACATTATCCTTCAATAATGATGATATTAATAATTAAAATTTCATCAATTAAAGTAATCATTGAAAACTAAAATATTATAGTCATGTCCCGATTGATTAAATTGTGACCGCGCTGCTGTATTGGGCCCTACTCGGTACAATGTTCAGAGAAGGAGAGGATAAATGATCTAGATGGTTGAAACGGTTTACTTTTGCTAACTCGATGGTATGCTATTTATCCAATAAGGGTGATTCTATGTTGAGTTATGGTAGCCGGAAACGTATACTGGTACAGTCCTTCCCATATGGTACAAATGTAAGAGGGGGAATGGGTTAAAAATCGGCACGTTCGAAACGTTTGTCTTTCGTTTACACGATAGCATATTATTTATACTCATAGGCTGATTCCACTTGGAGTTAATGATTTTACAAATTTCGTTTTTTATTTTGGGATATCCCCACAAAAAGAAAATTCCTATTAATTTCTAAAAATATTTTTGTGCAGGAATATTTAATTTTTAAAACTCCATTCCTCATGACAGATAATCAAGAAATTATTTGATTTTTATCGATGTATTAGCAATCAAATAGTATAGAGATATTTTTACTTTCTTAACTTCTAATTTATTAAAAATAAAGATATTTTAAATTTCAATTTATGAAAGAAACATTTTTTTAGTAGAAATTCTAAACTGGTATATGCGATAATCCCTGGAGGAGAGGAAATGCATATTCTTTTTTCATTTGTCGTTATTTTATTTATCCTCGTGCGAAGAACGGGTAATTTTGCTAGTTGTTATATAAAGATTATATAACAATGAAATTTTGTTCATCCGACGTTTATTAAACCAGATAATTTCAAAATATACTATATGGGGAGAGGAAAAAAGTTAAGCCTTCATAAAACCTTTAAAAAAATCAGCATTTTCGCTTAAAAAATTTAAAGTTGAACCTTTCAACATTAAACATGTTATTTTATTCTGATTTGTTTTTTAGCTGGTTGGTTGAATTAATGTCATACTAGAATTGCACAATGGGATATTGTTGATTGCGTTTTTAAACTGGAATACTGTTGGATTCTTTAATATATTAATTTTATTAGTATTATATACTAATAAAATTACTATATTAAAGAATCCAACAGTATTCCAGCATAGCATTCCAGATAAGCAAATAAATATTTGACATTTTTTTTTTACTCTTGCATTGTTTAACCTGTTGGGTGACTTAAACTATGTGTTGCATTCACATAACTGGATACCATTAAAATAATGTTTAACGTATATTTTGCTAATTATATATTTGTGCAAAACATGAGTAGCAAAAATATACAGCCTCATTAAAAATTCAAACAAAACAGTAAAAAAAATATGAAAGAAATTAGCAATATGATATTGAATATAAGTTGCATTCATTCTCGATTTCATAAACAAAACCAAATAGGATTAGTTATTTATATTCTTTAATTATAGTCAATTAGGTCTTAAAGAAATTAAGAAAATTTTCCACTTGATGTACTTTCATCATAATTATGATGAACTTGATAGTCAAAATAGGTTATTGGGTTATTAGCCTAGTCACTTTACTAAAAGTTTTACTTACTAAAACTGTAACATAGAAAATCAATAGTTATATGTTAAACTATATAAAATCAAACAATCTTGAAAAATTCACACAACATTCATGATAAATAAACATTTATTTGTTTAAAATAGTGTATTTTTAATACTTATTACATTAATTTTAAATGAAAAAAATTATAATATTATTTATAAACTGTAATAGACAGATGCACAAAATCGGTTTCAAGTTTCCAAATCCTTCAAAATGTTAAATTAAGAACATATCAAACTCTCCTCAAATCTAACTTTTTATTAGGTAATAATCTTACGAAAAGTTTCTTTTATAAAGTTAAGAAAATTATACCAATGTTAATTGGCATGCAAAAAAATTCTTAAACGATCATATCTTCGTTTTAGCAATCAGTTCTACCACCATATCAAAACCAAAAAGTAAAGGACATCTGTTTCCTTAACTTAATTTTTAGTCTTTTATAGATAATAAACGGATCATTAAAAAAATAAAGTTGAACGCAAATTTGAATAGATTATCAAGGATAAATAGTTAATATTAAAAATTCATTAAGCTAAAATATAATTTTAAAAATAATGAAGCAAGAACAATTATTCATTACAGACTTTAAACATTGAATTAAAATGGCTAATAAAATTGTTTTCTTTAAAAAAAATATTTCAAAGTGAAAACTATTTATTAAAATACATAATTGAGCATTGACTGAATGCTAATATTTTAATGTAAAAAAAATTTCATTATAAAATGGTTGACTTAATAATTTCAAGTAACATAAATTATATAAAAAAAATACTAGATTTACAATTATTGCACAACATACCTGTTGATAAATAGTTTTCAACAATATTGCATTACAATATTAGTAAATTATACACTAAAACAATACTGATAATTCACTTGCATTGTAAAATTTAAAACTCAATACAAATTTTTTTCGTTCTATAATACTTCAATAGTAACACCAAACATAGTAACATACTACAAGAGAAAATGAATTACATTGCATTTTTTTTAAGTCGAATTATGAATTAAATTCTTTTAAATAAATGCCTCAAAATATATACTAAATGACCTTACTAGAACCCCTAATAAGTGAAGGTTATATATTTTGAAAAATACTATGCTTAACTATGGATGGGATAAGAGTTTATTGCACTTCATTTCTAAAAGCAATCTTAAAATGCATTTTCGTATCAGAAATACTAGGAAGATTTTTTTATTTTCATTGGTAAGAAAATAGTGAAAGGTAGACTGACTCTGATAAATGTAATGTGTACAACTACATATTAATATACAAATATGGCAGGTTTTTACTCATTTTAACAATGTTACATATCTCTGAAAAAAGTCATTTTTGTTGTATAGTGTCATTCAAATTACATCAACATTGCTTGGGGAGGAGGGGGAGGGGGTATTAACCATGATGGAAGCCAAGAATCGCAAAGATTTGTTTGTATTATTAAATGTTGTAAAATTTTAAAATATGATAAGATTTAAAAATGGAATATTAAAAAGAACAATTGAGAATATTTACTTTTCGTCATTCTTTTTTCAGTAAAACTTCATTAACATGAAATCTCTTATGCAATTTAGCTTAATAAAAAAGATAGCTTCCTATCAGTTAAGGCTAGACACATAATCTAGTCCTTGAATATACACCTACATATAAAAATATTCATAGTTAGTAACTTTTATTCATTTTAGTTGTGATTTTCAGGGCGGGAGGCAACTGTGCAATAATACTTAAGTTACAGTAATACTTAATTTATTTTTACAGCAAATACACAGTATAATTAACAGTTTTGCTTCAATGCATTATTTTTAACTTGGAAGATTTCATATGTAGTAATGCTAAGTATAATGCGTAACTTATACAACTTAATTCTGATTTAGCTCACACCTAATCATTAAATATAAACTATTATTTCAAAAAAGATTTGAGAAAATGGCCAATGCTGCTTTATAGCATATGGAAAATTACAGTTCATACAGTAGTAAAAAGTTCACAGGTGAAAAGAAAATTTGTGCATTCTCAAAAAGTCATATATTATCCAATATAAAAAATATATATAAAGATCAAATTATTAATAAATTAATATATAAATTGTATTTATAAATTATAAAATTTTTTTAATTCACCAGGTTTCAATGTATTTTTTAAATAAAAAAAAAAGAATAGTAAAGAAATGACTACCCTAAAAGGGGTGTCTAACAAAATGATGATAGGATGAAAATCCGAAATTATAGTTTGGATTCTTGCAAAAGCATACAAATACAGCTTGAATAGTTGATTTCAATTCTTAATACTAATAAAAAAAATTGTAAACATTAGAAAATAAAACATAAAATAACATTTAAAATATAATGTTGAAATTTTTTAATTTGTTAATATTTGTTGGCTTTTTTTTAATTTAAAGCATATATAAGTGTATTTATAAGTATTCACTGTGCATTTAGCAAAGTATAAATTTTAAATTAAGCAAGACATCAGTAATTTCAATAAAAATCTATGTTTAACTGTTTGTTTTGATTGCACATTAAAATAAGAATTGCTATAACTCAGCAATATGGCCATAAAAAGGTTTCATTTTTATACAATAACCTTATTTAATTTTATAAATCCATTTTTTACAATTTCACGAAAAATATAGAGAAGTATTTGTTTTTTTTAAAAAATAAACGCTATCGATATCAACAACGTTTGAAGAAGTAATAGGAATATTAGTATTTTTTTTTTAATTACAAAATTAATTTTTTATTTTTAAATATGAACATTACCCTTTGCACACATTCGATTAGGTTTTTTAATTCAAAAATAAATATTGATTAGCCTATATGTATTTAATCTATATTAATTAATAATCTATAATAATCTATATTAACCTATATTAATTAGATTGGCACAATATAAATGAAGTTACATGAAGAAAAAATGTATAATCTTTTTTTTATAAACATACTCAAGCTGCAAAATTTAACTGAACTTTTTTTAAGGAATAAAATATTGTAATGACTTTCTTGCCTTGTGCATTAACATATACACACAAATACGACTTCAAATATTGCATATCACTAGACTACAAATATGTATATTATGCTCTAAAATCACTATAGAAATAAAAACAACATGTGACGACTAATTTCTTTTTTTTTTTCTCTAAAGAAAAGCCAAACATTTAGTAACTATATTTTGTATAGAATTTACATTTGGCCAAATGGAATACAAGGAACTGACATACTAAATTAAAACAAAAAGCTAATATTTTATATTAAGCAATTCAAACAAAAGCTGAGGTACCAAAAGAAGAAAATTGCAATTAATCAACATTTCACTTACGACAGTACATTTCTAACAATCAACAATATAATCTATAAATAAAATTACATAAACATTTAAAATACATGTACACAGGGATCATAAAAATAATTTACAAAATTCACACTATACAACTTTGTTTTCTATTCCGCAATAAAAAATACTGTACAATTATGTCTACAAATTATTCTCCACTTATTATTCATGACTGTATAAATGTGCAACAATGTATAAATTTGAATTTTTCGCTTTCAATGCCTAGAACAGCATTAAAATGTATGGTATATCAACACATGAATTTGACACAGTTTCAGAATACTGAACATAAACATTGATTGTCATGTGCTTCAATAACTATTTTCATGACCAGCTAGTATGTATAAATTTGAGGGACTTTTTGGTTCATTTGTTGGACGACTTTCCAAAACTACAATTCTGGAATAAATAACATGAAATATAAAAATCCACACAAGAAATAGAAGTTTGTAATTTCAGTTACTAATTTTTTAAGAGATATTAACAACCAAAGTTAAGAAAAATATATATGGTTATTTTTATATTAAAATGCACACACACAAAAAAAATGCTTGAAAGTATTATGAAAAATATTGTTACATTCGAGTTGTTTTGAACATATTGCATATTCAAATTAAATTTACAATGCAATTCAAAATTTCTTTTTTTTTTGCTTTTGAAATCAAGTTAGTTAAAAAATTACTGAAGTTTCTAGAACATTATTATTCATAATTTTATTTTTATTACTGTCTTAATTTAACACATTAAAAAATATTTTGAACATTTAAATAGGAAAAAATATATTTAAAAAAAGGCACAACACTTTATTTCCTTGTTGATTACACATTAATACATTATTTAAACACTGATAATGTAGGTGAACATCACTCATAGATATTACCATTGTAATAATAATGTAATGCATTGAAACTTCTTAAAATTATTATTAATGAGCAAATAAAGAAAATTTTAATAATTTTATTACAAAAAACTAACCTGTCGGAACCAAGCATTTTAAATATCCTTGAATGGTCAGTGATTTCTTGAACAATTTCATTATTCTTGAAACTTCTTCCCTGCATGCCATGCTTATGAAATGCCAAAACACTGTCAGCTAAGCAAACTGGAAAAAAATACAATTTATACCCATTTCCATCAAAAAGTTAAGAAGGTACAAACACTTTAACTTAGAAAAAGTGTAACTTTAGTTTTTAAGAAAATCCTTTCATATTTACCAATCGATTCAATTTTATAGTCAAAAACCAATTCAGCTGGCTGCTTTCGGCTGGATTTAAGTTTTCCTTGAACATTGACAACTCTGACTAGATCTGAAAATAAAATTTGATTTGTTATTTTAAAATAAATAAAAAAATTTAAACCTATTAAATATAAAACAAATTTTTCAGGGAAATAAACTATTACTAAGCATATAATTTATTTCGAATATAAAAACTGTTTAAAAAAATATGACATTTATAAAATAAAAAATCAATACAAAGAATGTTGCACATGATCAGATTACTTTACTAATTATAAATTATAAGGATGATACTTAAATATGATAAATGTCACATTAATGCAATAATTCGACATTTATACAACAAATTTAAATGCTTTACTATTCCTTCAGTTTTGGAAGTCCACTAATAGCATGTATTTAAATATAAATAAAAGTAAAGATTGATGCCCAAAACATGAATTAAATAGATTAATTGAAGCTAGGAGTAGTCTGATTAAACAAAAACTATTATAAACAGCTAATAAAAGGAACACTTACTATCATAACAAACTAAAATAGCATCTTTTTCCAACTGGGTAACATTAATAATCTTCATTGTTTCGTGACGAGGAACTATTGTATCAGTTCCTTCCCAATCATCATTCAACCAGTTTTCAGAAGAATTCAAATTAATCATCTCAAGGTCGAGATGACCCCTGTCATACCTAAATTAGTAAATTAAAAACGATATATAAATACTTAATGGCTGTTACATTACATGAGACTTACATTCACAACAAAAGATTTTAAGAAGCAAAGAAATTACTTTGTATAACATATTTTACAACATTCATTTGAAACAGTTCTAACAGTCCATATTTTAAAGCTAAGAAAGGATGAATTTGTAACACATATTTGGTGTAATTTTATTGTTTTATCCAAGTACAAAAAAAAGTTTGAATTTGATTAACACCATAAAAAGTAAATACATAAACACGGGGAGATATGTGGTATCTCATGTCAATGTGTAATGCCATACATGGGTATAACAAAAAAAGTATTAAGATTTTGCATTAAAAAGCACCAAACACATACAAGTCCTCCATTCCAAGCACTCTTTTGTGGAAACATAATATATTTAATTTTTCTAGCCCACATTTAAACCCAAATCTCCAGTCTAACTTGACTTCCTGGAGGTATTTCACATTTTTAGCAATATTGATTTGATTGTTAATGAAACCTTTACTGTTTCGATATTTTCCACTTATTGGCACACAATAGTTAACTTCAACGAATTGAGATAGGTTTTTTTGGCAACAATTTCAGTTCTGGGTCCATTTTAATTTTGTTGTGCACATAGACTTTTTCATTTCTGCTGATGAAAGGAGATGTATCTCCCAAAACATGTCTAGACTTTATGTATATTTATTGTGTAGCTTTAACGTTGCATTTGTATTTTAAAATTTAATATAAAACACATTGATTGAAAATGGTACATGAACAAAGCTATAATATTCATGAACAAAATATATATTATTAAAAAGGGAAAATTAAATAGTAGAATTGTAAAGAACACATTAACAGGTTTGCTTGTTAAGGCAAACAATAAAATAACACATTCAGTATTTCATTTATGTTTTCATGTCTACTTTATAACATAACTCAAAAGTAACAACATTAAATTTATATTTTTCTCTTAAGATTTAGGAAGCAAAAACACCAACTGGGTAAACATTAAAAAATCATACATTTAAAAGGCTAAAACAAATAAAATTGTGTCCACATATTTTTTGAGAGGAATACCTAATAAAAAAAATACATACCCTTTTTTAACACCAGTACATATCATAGGGTACTCCAAATCTGGTGTAATGATCATTTCAAAAACTTCTAACTTCACAGGAATATAACATTCAACTTGCTGCAACAAAGATATTCATGAGATATTTATCAAAGATGTTCATATTTATTAAAACTAAGGTTTTTAAGAAGGTGTACTAACATTTAATAAAATACTAGTGCCTATCATGAATATAGAGCATTCCAAATTTTTTTACAACCTTCACTTTTTATACAATCGAAAGTCTATTTTGAACATCTTTAACAACATTTACCAAGATATTAATATAAATTGATAATAATAAAAACTTATGGGGTAAAGGGTGCTGTGTAAACATTAATATGATTTTGTCAATAAAAATATATTGGTGTTATCTTTCTTTTAAATCTATAATTGGGAATAAACCCAATTATTTGCAATTAATCATAACTCTTTTTTTAAATTTAAAAATAGACATTTTTTTAATAAATGGGATGAAAAACAGGGTCATTTTATTAAAATTATTTCCAATGTTATCATTTGGATAAAAAAATCACTCAACTACCTTTTTGTTCTAAGATGAAAGAAAATTACTTTAAAAAGTTTATTAGAAACGTTATGTGAATGCCTTTCATATATATATATAAAAAAAATCTGTAATTTAACTGTTGATTATGATAAAAAAATTATCCAATTAAAAAAAATGTTAATAATAAATTGTGTTAACACTGTAATAGTAAACAACTGAATTTAGAACGACTATTTGTTATTAAGAACAATTAAAAAATAATTTATATTTATTACAAAAGCATTGGGGGGGGGGGGGGGGTACATTTCATTCATGTACTGCAAAGTAAAGCTATTGTTATAAATTAAACTATTATAAATAAATTATATAAATCAATAATAACTTACTTTTAAAAGCATGAACTTCTTTAATGGATTATACCACTGCATCAAAAACAGACCATTACGCATAGCTCCACATAGATATTTATACCCATTGTATGGATTTCTTCCAACACAGCAACGTTTACAACCTTTGGTATCAGGCACTTTGGATGTAGAAGAAAACTTCCTAAAGATTCATATTTTGTTTAGATAAAATGTTAAAAAAAATTAGCAACTAAAAACAATTGAAAGTATTTCAATACTAAATGTAATCTAGCATACCTAGGTACAAACTTTTCTGGTATCCTATTCATTGGCAGAGAAAACTTATTTGATTGTTTAGCATATATCTGCAGCAAATCATGTTGGTACAGTTGAGGAGATTTACCTATAAATAATTATTTCAAAAATAAGCCATTGCAATCAGAAATGATTATATAAATATAAATTGTTTGCAGTTGCTGTGGTCAAGGAATCTCCAAGAAGCAATTTTTTTAGATATAGTACATATAAAAACACTAAAAAATAATATTTAAGTTCTAAAAATATTTAATTAAATGCATATATAAAAATAACTATTAATTAAGATTACTAATTTTTTTTATTTTTGGGGTTTATTTATCTGTTTGCTGTGGAATAGAAGAACATTGCATTGCTCTAAATAAATTTGTTTTAGATGTAGTAAAATTTTTATAGCTTTTATTAATTTGATTTTCAAGTTTAAACAAAATAAAAAGTAAATACTTTAGTACAAAATATAATTTTTTTTAACATATTTTTAAAAAGGCTACTACTGCTCAAACAAACACTCCTTTCAACAGTATTAATATTCACAATTATTTTTCAGATGTAAATTTATATGTACATCTCAATAAAAAGTAAATTTCAGTTTTAACAAAATAAAAATTACCTGACAGGGTCATGAGAACATTTTGTATAACAAACATCCAAATAGTTCGCCTTGGATATAGCTAAATTCAGAAAACAATAGTATTAAAAATGTTATTCAAATATGTGAAAAATTATAAAATAACAAATAAAAATTATGTGTTCCAAAAATATTAACATACGTTTTTAATAATTGACTGAGCAATAATTTTAAATTAATTAAAAAATATATCAGAAATTGTCTTTTTATGATATATTTTTCTTCTATAAATATTTTCATAAAACTAAATTAAAAATCACTGTATATTTAGAAAACTTTAATTCAGTTATAACCTTATAAATAAATTTAAGGAGACAATTTAATAGGCTAGATTTTTTAAACATAAATCATAATATGAAAACAGAATGTAGACAACTAAATAATGTGTTACCTGATCCACAGTCGCATCAGCCAATTCATTTAAATTTAATGTGTAAATACCTTCTTCACATCCAAACAGAATATGCTGATCTGAAAAGATATAAATATTTGTATACCTATAAAATAAACATTCTTTTTTTTTAAAGAAATATCGAAGACATGCATATATGATCAGAAAAAGTTATCAATACAAATCTCAATATTTTACATTTTCTATTTATAACTAAAAAAGTAAACTAAATAAAATTTCAATCTTAAAAAGAAGACTCATGAAAATGAAAAGTTTAATTTACAAGATGTTTCTTAAGGTTTTAAATCTTGTAATATAATGAATCATTTGTAATTTGTGGGCTATGATTGTTAAAGGCAGACCCATCGCACTGGGGGGGGGGGGGGGGGGGGGGGGGGGGAGTCCGACTAATCTGAAAACCCTGAAAGTTGGGAATTTCAACTTCTAAAAACCCTGAGTTGGAAAAATTTATGCCTGAAGAAAATTATATTATTAACAAAATAAAAGCTAGGGAAGGTTAGAAATTTCCTAACTTGTAAGATTACATTTAAATTAGACCACAGAACAGACACTGCATTGGAATATGGGTACAACAAATCAATGCTTGTGAGAGAAGTGTTTAATATTATCTAAAATATATATATAAAAAGATGAAAAATGTCGATAAGTTGGAACTGGGAATTTTCCGCACGGATGTGTTGGGAATTTCGAATAGTTGAGCTGAGAATTTTGAATCGTTAAGTTGGGAAATTTCTTGTTTTAATCCCCCAAAATATTTTTTGTGTAACGGCACTGGTTAAAGACTCATAATAGATATTAGAAATAAATGTATTAAAGACAGTATCAAATTTAGAAAGTTACATACCTCTTGTTTCTGGATGAATCCAGCTGGCAGTGCAATGTATTTGCAAAGGACAACCATTGAATACTTTTGAAAAGCATGCACCCATCTAGTTGTAAGATTTAAAAAAAATATTAATTAGCTTTTATTGACTACTGAGAAGTCAATCAAAATGAGTTAAATAAGCAGTATTTATATGTTACAAGACTACAATACAATGATAGATACATATTCAACTATTATTGAACAACTATTCCAAACCTACATTTGTCTCTGCAAATAACTCAACTAAAAAAAATATATTGTCACAAAATTACATAGCATATAAAAAAAAAGGTTTAAAATCAAAATACACAATTATTTTATTAACTCTCCTCTTAGCAGTGAAAGAAACATCAAATTTTAAAGTTAATTTCATGTAAAAAGAGTCATTTATATTTCTATCGCATACTCTTATTTAAAAAAAAAGAGAAATATATATTATTTCAGACTTATAGTAAATCATGTTAATAAAATTACATTTTCTTAATGTATAGTAGTCAATATAAAATGAAATTTCTTTTAAACAAATTTTAATTAATTACAATACATTCATAAAACAGCTAAAAAATTATGTTAGAATGTAATACTCACATGGACTTTAGGTGTTGGAGGAAGTCCATTCGATACAGGTCTCTAAATGTGAAAATGAAATATTAGTTCATAGTTTCCCCACTAGATTTTTAATACAGAAACACAGAATTTAAATACATGGGAGAAGTAGCTTAAACTTACAGGAGGTGTGGTTTTCTTTTTGTCTTTTGGCCTAGGTGGCACTTCAGGAGGTGAAAGTTCTATTTCTACAGAAGGCTGTTCTGTTGACACTTCCGTCACTTCTTGTGCGACTCTGCTATTTACTTCAATTCTATACCTTTCTAAAATAAAATAGAAATTCCAAACAATAAATAAAAAATATTTAATAAGTTGCTGAAAACAGAATAAGTGCATTAAGTAACAAATAGATCAAATAAAAATTATTTTCGAATAAAAAAATTTGGGATTGTCAGTCTTGTGTCTCTCATAGAGTTAATTAATTTTAATATGCTCAACTTTGATACCAAATACAAAATATTCTATAATCAAAATATTCCATACTTTTATGTTTACTAATACGCCTTAAAACAGCCATTTAATATAGTTATTATGTATATTTTATTCATTAATGGATATAATTATGTTGACAAATCAATAACTTAGTACACAGGTGCTGTAAGTGACAATTCACTAATTTTTCAGGACATCCATTTAAAGTTTGTAGTGCTATTATAAGAAATGGAGAACAACAATCGTCAAGAGTTTCTCTCTTTTTCTGTGTTTCAATAAAAATACTGAAAAAATCCAGCTATCCTAACTCCAGTTATCTGGATCGCTTTGATGAAAAAACCAGCAAAATCCGCACTTTAAAAGTTTCTTATCGATGAACGATAAAAAACATAATAAACAAGTATATTGCAGCTGATGGAACAATCGGTTACTGAATCTATGAAGCACAATTACAGAAGACAACTGCTAAGGAAACTTTTGAAAGAAGATGAAAATAGCATTTTGGCTCATCACAAAAAGATTGGTTTGAAAGACTGCTCTCGGTTACATGGTTGGCGGAAGCACAGAGTTTGGTGAAGTCAACCATATTCAGAAGAGCTTAGAACAAATCGAAAGGCATTTTAACCAAGGAGGAGGTACGGAAAGGGTAAGAAGAGCTGTGAAAAGCTGGAGGAAGAAAAGACAGAAGAAGAGGATGAAGCACCAGTTGAAGGCATAAGAAACATCCTAATGAAATTCCTGGATGCTCCGAATGTTACTAAATTACATTACATACTAAAGCATTATTTACCCGGTTATACGGATATTCGATTATCCAGATGGGGTCTGGTCCCAATTGATCCGGATAATTAGAGTTCTACTGTAATTGTTTTTCATTTACTATAGACTACAATTTAAAGATTCAAATGTGCTGTGCACTTTACCTCAAAATCCTGAAAAATGCACTTAACACATGCGAAACCTGAAAAATGCACTTAACACAATAATGTTCAGTTCCAAAGATAAAAAGGTTCTAAAAATATATTTACGCTCAGTAAAATGTAATTCAAGTTAAAGCAATTATTCGAATTTTAGAAGCAAAACATCTTTACAAAAAGACATAACAAAAGATGCAGGTAAAAAAGGCTTGTAAGATGAGGTTATTATAAATACATACAAAAAGACAAATTTTAAATACCTAAATCATCTAATTCAGTAACACCTTGATTCGAAGAGGTATCCATTTGTTCAGTTGCATCAAAACTACTCTGGGTTCCTGAAGCATTAGACTCATGTACAGCATCCTATACATAAAATATGTATTTAATATTGGAAATAAAAAAACAATGAAGTTTTAATATTAGTAGTACAATCTTACATCAGAAGAAAATAATTGCTGAAAAATAAATTTAAAAAAAAAAAACATATGAAATGAAGAAAACAATGATGAATAGAGCTTTTGAATCAAACGGAAAATATTTACCTCTGTAGTCTCGTAGTCACCTCTATTGCTTAGTGGTAAGGTGGCTCTAAAAAACGAAATTATGATTAAAATATTGAAGATAATATAAAATATTGAAGAATGAATCTACAAAAGATAACTTACCGCTGACTAAACTGAAAGTCCTTTCCCACTTCTGGCGAACTTGACACTCTCTCCCTAAAGCAAACAAATTAAGAACAGAAATATAATCTTGTTCATGGAGATGCCCTCATTTCTTATTTATAAAACAGTTTTTCTTATTAATTTGAATTGAAATGTTTTTTCTGAAACATTAACAGACACAGCTGTCATTGTGTATCGACGATTAAAAAAATTCCTTCACAATAGTTCACAAAATATATACTGGTTAGAACTTTCTAACACTCTTTCTGGCATCAACAGCTGCATTCTTATTGGTTAAAGTCTTTATTAGAGTTTTCTGGTTCATTGACCAGAAGTGTGCTTACACAGAATACATAGGCAGCATTAGGTATACCATGATGTTATACTCACATTATTAATTTTTTTCACGAGATTGATAAAACTACATTTGCTTTTTATTATGCTTTGTGATTAAACAACAATATTTATAAATACGTATACAAATAATAAGAGTGCAGAAAAGAAATATTTTAGAATAAAATTAATTACCTGTGAATAACCTCCAAATCATTTTCTTGTTCCATCCAAGCAGTTGGCAAGTCATATACATCATTCTGTGTAGATTCCTACAAAAAAAATAATTTGCTTATATATAAATAGTATTATTAGTAAATATATGCGCACAACCTATTTAATTATTAGAATTAAATTTTTAGAAAAAAAAATAGAAGTTTTAGAAACATTGGTGAATTAAAAATATTTACATTTGCTAAAAATGTGCGAGACTGACATACGTCAAGTACATGGTAACACTTTTTTTAATCCTTTTAGCCAAAACAAATCGATGAATTCAAAGAGAATCTTACTTGTACTACATAAGCACACAAACTTGGATTAAGACAACAATTACATTTTGCATGCAGGAGAGTTTTGTTTAAAATTAGGCTGGGATGTTTGTTGGGGTTAGAATTCCAATTTAAAATATAGGGTTCATTCTATAGCAAGAAATGTTTCAAGACCATTTGGAACTCATACTTTTATTTTGTTAACTTTGATTTCTATTTTTTTTTTCAAATTAAAATATTGAAACACTATTCTAATCTGTTTTACGCTTTAATTATTCTGATGTTTTATTTTGCATGCAGCTAAATCTACAATTCTTACAAGCAACGATTGATTAAAAAGAATGTAATAAATTTTGGAAGTAAGTATGGAATATTTTTATTTTCCATCCTACAGGGATGGGAAGTGCTAAAGACCAGTTTGGAGCAATTTTTGGAGCAGAAAAATTTAAGTTTTGGAGCAGAAACACGACAAATTGTAGCAGCAAGACTGAAGATTTGTAGCAAGAATGCAATAAAACATAGCAGTGAATTTTAGCATATTAAACAATAATTGTAGCAATTAAAATTTGTAACATGCGATTTTAAATCAGATGTGGTACACTACCCAAGGTGTAAAAACCCTGAAGGTCTCTTGCTTATTTTTCCCATATTTTATGCAATAAATCAAAACCGGTAGAGGCTATAAATGAGACATTTTAAAGGCAGTTGAAAATATTCAACAAAAGTTAGTTTTTACTTAAGAATTATTGAATTTTCAATTTTTTTACAATATATACTTAACTTTCATATGTTGATTCCCCCCCCCCCCCCTCTTCCCACTGAAATGTGGTTTATAAAAACCAAAACAGTGTTGCAATCTTGCAAATATTGTGCATGAAATCTATTAAGAAGGTTGTTACTGTCTAAGGGAAATAAAATTACTTAATTTTTTCGCACAAACTTTAGAATTAAAGAGTAATAATTTGATGGACAACCTACGTTACTACCAGTGGTGGCGCCAGGAATTGCCCGACGGGGGAGCTAGCATTCCCCGACAGGGGGGCTAATATCCTCTACGTAAATAGTGCTTATAAAATTATTTTATCGTAAAAAAAATCAGATGTGACTGTATCGGAACACGTCCAGAATTATTGTAGGTGAAACGTCATTTTAGTAGATTATAAAGAAATAGGAAATGGCCGCCAACAGAAACATCTCAAGCAAAAGGAAGACAAATTGTTTCGTCTGATGCAGAGGGCTCTATCCACGCCTTATGTGTGATTTGCTTTAACTACATTTTACACGCATCGGCTCCTAATTTCCTATCGGACGAGAGAGAACTAATTTAAGTAAATAGTAATATTTGTCTGACAGTAAAGTGTCAGATAGGATCACTCTAAAAGCATTACATAGTATTTCTGTCCAGATAGCCAAGCAGTTGTTTTTAAAGACGTTTTACTTCAAAAATCCAGTATTAATCAATATCTTAAATTTGTTAGTAATAAAGTTTTATTGTTATTATTATGGGCTAAAATCAAGAAGTACTCAATCTCGCTATTTTACGTATTTTCATAAACTTAAAGGATTGTGGAAAGCAGATAATTGTTACAAAACTGTACAAATCGTACCACAGTCAAACGATGCGTGTTAAAATTAACTTGATGGCACTGCAAAAAAAATTTTATAAGCATTGCACGATTATTTGTTTTAAAAAAGCTTTATTTTGCAATAAAAAAACCTGCAGTATTTTGGAAATATTTTATTTTTTTTATTACTAAAATTTTTGTTATTTAAAAATTATAATTAAATTTATATTTAATTGTAATTAACGAGTCTGTTAAATTATCCTCTGTAGGATAATTTAACAGATGCTTAGTAAAAAATTACTAATAAAGTATAATATTTACATTTGGGAAATAAAATATTTTAAAGTATGTATGACTTTTGTAATGCAAAGTTTTTCAAAATTCTTACTGATATATACATATACACATATAAAGTTCATTTAATTAAGAATTAAACTTAATACAGTTAATTTAAATTTGGTTTGACTTTTTTTAGATTTTATCGAGAGAAAAAAAATAACAAAATATATAATTCACCCAAAATAAAATATTTTTTTGAAACCTGCTGCAGATAAAATACTCAAACCTTACATACCTAATTTCACAAACAAGATATTCAATTGATTATTTTTATTTTACTTAATACAATAACTTCAGTTGGTAGTTATAAAAATTAAATACAAAGTACAAAAAAACACCACATTTGGTCGGAACTAGAAATTGGGACAGTTCATTGAAATGATTACCATTATACCAATGAGGGACGGTCATTGTAACAAGCAAAACCTGATCACGATAGATTTTTTTATCCCATCACAAATACAACTTTGCTGTTTTATTTTGTTTCCCCGTTATAAGAAAATAGAAAAGTTTACTTACTTCAATATGGTAGATATGCAGAATTAAAAAAAAAAAAGATGTGAATGAAAAAACTTTATAGTTAGACTCATAAAAATTTAACATACACGAAGATAAATGTTCGTTTACGCTATAATATGCAAAAAATGCACTGGAGGGATAATTTTTTGACACGGACAAAGGTCCACACCACCCAGAAAGTGAGGGGTGGACATCTTCAACATGTTTTGTTGGGGACGAGCCTAATTGCATTTCCCGCGCAATGGAACGAGTTGTGATCGAACAATGGTAGAGACGAAGCAATATATTTGGAGAAGCGTCTTGGTCAGGTTACCGCTCCCCTAGGGTCCACTCCATGGCCTGGGGTCACTCTACTCTCCAAAACGTGTCATCCACCAATAAAAAAAGAAGTATGGTGGGGTTTCTTTTTGATCCCCTAGATTACAAAGAAAAGAGTATTGCGGTGTGCGAAAAACTTTCACTTTTCTCCTGGACCTTGACAAAGAACTGGATACCGTTTGCCTGCGGGATGGCTCGGGAATAGTTTTTACAAGGGGGGCGGCTTAACTTTATCTGGTGGTCCAATGGGTCCAAGCGACCGCTTAGTCCCGCCAGACTAAGGAGGGCGCCAAATTGTAGTACACAATGTTTGTACTTTACTGATGACTATTTAAATTATTAACACATTTGTACATTGCATAGATAATGTTAATTTTACATGTTCATTTCTTACCGTAATGTTCAGCCATTATGTTATTTTTAAGGGTATGATTTAAAGCATTGGAAAAATAAGCTGCCAGATTATCTACAAAATATTATTTTGTGTAAAAGGAAGATGGGCGGCAAAATTATGCCTACTTTGGCTAAAAATATTCTTAGGCCGTCCCCGTTTTCAATGAATTTTTGTGACACAAGCGAACGTGATTTTGGTCTCCAATTTTCCTAAATCATATTTTCTAAATATGTCTACTAAAAAATTATATTAGTTTTGCTAACGTGCCAAACGACCCTACTGGTCTATGCAGTCAAGAATGCTTTTTTTATACAATAAAATAAAACCCAAGCTATACAATCCTCTATAAAATAAGTTGACTTATTAATAAAGTAATAAATTAACGTCAAATAAATTTATTTAGATGTAATATATGTTTTAATTACGATTCGGGATCATTTTGAAAGAAGGAACAGGAACCAGGAACACTGCCCAGTATTTCTGAACCATGGTCAGATGACGAGTTCAACGTCTAATCTGGTACCCGACGCAATTTCAATAGGCATCAGGACATTGGATCACGATCAGATTTAAGGTACACCAATCTTTTATACATGGGCAATATTTTTTGGTTGCGAAAGGAACGAATTTGACAACTCTCTGATAACCAAATCGCTGTATGTCGCTTCCCAAAATGTTCAGTATCAAACTCGTCCTTATCGGTTCGAGTCTCTAAACATTCGGCCACGATAGACCTTTTGGTGTCAAGATTTCGGTGTGTCGGGATTTTATCTGTCGGAATTATGACCTATATCCATTTCATTAAAAAAATTCAATTTGATCCAACGTTTTAAAAATATTTGGTCTTAACTAACACTTTTCCCCCGACGAACTTCATAATTTTGCCCGACGGGGGGGCTTGCCTTGCCCGACAGGGGGGCTACAGCCCCCCCCAGCACCCCCAGTAGCGCCACCTCTGGTTACTACTTATTTTAAGCGTAGGGGTGAGGGGTTTAAACACAAAAATATTTATTAAATAGTATAAAACATTTAAATCAAATATTGTCAATATAATCAAATTGTCCATTGTTATTACATAAAATATAATAAACTTCAATTTCGTAAATAAAAAATATTTTCAACTAAGGAGTAAAAACCCTAAAACTGTATTTTGCTGTTTACATCTTTCTTATACTGTTAAGCTTTATGAGACCATTTAAAGGCAGTTAAAATTAGTTAACCAAAAGAGTTTTTAATTAAGAATTAACCAATTTATAAAATATTATACAATATATACTTAACTTTCAATTTTGATTTTTTTAGTAAAATGTGGTTTATACAATAAACTAAAACACTAACAAACTACAATATCGCATACCTTGTGCATGCAAAAGATAATTTAGAATGTCCCCACTGTCTAAGGGATATAAAATTCAGTAGTAACTTTTCCACACAAACTAGATTTATTAAATAGTAATAAATTTATAGAAAACATACCTTGCTATATTTTAAGCATGTTAATCTAAATCATTAAAAATTACACTTAAGTTATTATCTTAAAAATCAGTTTAATAAGAAATTTAAAAACTTTCAAAAAGCTAAATAAAAGCCATTTTTTTTTAAGTTGAAGGGTTGTGTTGTTAGAAAGAAAAGTTTCCAATAAAAATAATTAATTTAATAAAATATATCAACATTTAAACAAAAAAGGATTAAATTGGAATTTTAATACCATCCAAACAAGAAGAAACAAGATTTTTTTTTTTTTTAAATCCATTTTTATTACTGAAAATTACAAGTCCTAAATTTCAATTTCGTGAATTAAATTATATTCGAAAAATGTAATGTAATTTCGTTAAGTAGTGCAAAACAAATCATGATAAAACAGGAAGTAGTGAAATATAATGAACTTGTTTATCGGATGCAAAAGGATTGAAAGTCTTCCAATGGAGATCGCAGCAGATCGCGTTTAGCGAATTTCTACAAGTTCAAGGTTTCCATGAATGAAAATATATAACAAAAGAGTGCCAAATGACAGTTGCATTCGGCAGATGTGACGTAATTATAGTTATAATCATTCATCTGAACTTCAGAGTGATATCATCCCCGTTTGACGAAGATCGCAAATATTTCTACATATTCAAGATGCTAAATTTTTGTGAAATTATCTGTTTTTTTTAGATTGAGCATCGATTCCAATGATCAAGTGTCTTTTAATAAAATACCCTTGACTAAAAATTCATACAAATCTCAAAAAGTTATTACCTTAAATTTTACAAATATTTAAAATTTAGAAAATATGCTTAAATTGAAATGCTTGACGAAATTTTTAATCAAATTAAAATCCTGAATTCTACATTTCTAAATTTTTAAAACCCCGTTCATTTCGGGTTCCGAAAATTAAAAAAAAAAAAAAAAAAACGGAAAGTACCACCCCTGGATAGTGCAAAGCAAATCACGATTAAATAGAAAATAATGAAAAATAAGTACTTATTTATCAGATGCAAAAGGATTGTAAGCATTTCAACGCAGATAGCAGCCGACCGCGTTTAGTGAATATCTTAGTTTTCAAGAACGAAAAAAATTCTTTTAACAGTGAGTGCCATTATGCAATGAAAGACATCAACAGAAACCATCAACTTTCGAGTGAATTATCTCCGTTTGAGGAAGATCACAAATATTCCTACACGTTAAAAGTTGCTGTATTCTTTTAAAATTATCAGTTTTTCAAGATTGAGCATCGATTGTGCAAAAAAAAAAACGATTCGATATTCCAATGATGAAATGTGTTATGACAATGAAATGCCCTTGTCTAAAAAGTTGAATATCAGGAATCAAGTCCTTTTAAATGACGCGAAATTATTCCATTTAAGCATTTCTCTGCTTGACGTATAGCATGCTTATACTCCATTCGTACCTTACATTTCTACAAATACTATTATACTTCAGAAAATGTGCTTAAATTTTCTCTCAATTCCTCTTCCTAAGGTTGCCTTAACTTCGTTTAGGGCAAGACAAACGGGAACCAAGACTTGGCGCATTTGGCGCACGTGTTTAACAAGGATTTAAAACAAAATTGGCGCAAAATCGCACATAAATGTGGTTTTGTAGCAAGTTGGCGCAGGATACCACTTTTGGCGCTCTCTGGCACAATTGGCGCAGAATTCCCATCCCTGATCCTATTGGGCTCTAACTCTTTCTTTTAAGAAATCACTTAACAAAATTACATCAATAGATTTTTCACCATTTCAATGATTCTAATTATAAAGGAAAATTCGATTACCTCAGATATCTCCCATGTCTCTGACACTGCAGGTTCTTCAGAATTCTAAAATAAAACTCGTAATTATGCTTTACACTACTTTATTGTGTGTAACATGCAACTGTGATTACAGTAAGACTTTGACTTAATTATCAATTTCAGTATGTGTAATTTGTGGCTTTCTGTCAGAAGGAACTGAAAAGCTGAATGCTAGGACAAAATCTAGTTTTGCAACAAGAACAACAATTTAATGCACATACGGTTTAGAAATAAAAAGCATTTTCATGCACTATTTCTTTCATTCATTTGACTCTTTGGGACTCTTAGGATATTTTGGGAATGGGTCACAAAAAAATTCTATGCCAAAAAAATCCTTTAAAACCCATAAAATTTGATAAAACAATTTACAAAGCCATAGTAAATGGCTAAGATATATTTATTTTATGTCAATACACATATTACACATACATATCTATACTGAAGTAATATATGTAATAAAATATAAATGATCTCTCTCTCTCTGTTATTGTTACATTTAAATATTTATTTTTGAAGAAAATCAAGCCATATTGTATTTTTTTATGTTGAAATTATAATTTTAAATGTCCAGTTTAAAAAACAAATTAAATATAATTTTTTTCAACAACTTACCTGATCAGCTGATGTTGAAAGTGCTGTTAAAAGTGGTGCTTCAAAATTCACACTTTCCACTACAGAAACAAATTTAATGAACCATAAAACAAATGCCTAAATGTGACAATAATATAATGCTGAATATTAATTTTTATTTGCACTTACTATGAAGCTCTGATCTCGTTCTTTGCTTATCCCTGGCTGGTTTCTTGGAAGCAATACGTTGAGGCACATCAGGTAAAATCTGGAATGCAATTAGTAAACAATATTAAATAAATACTACTCTTATTGTATGAAGCCATTAAAAAAATATATTATTATGAGCTAAAACTATTTATAACTTCATTGCGACAAATAAACGCTAAAATAAATTTTCATAAAAGAACAAATCCAAGAGAATGAAAAGTATTAACAATGTTGAGTTACAATAATATAAATACTTATTAAGGGAATTGTATAGAAATAATATAAAAAGTTAAAATTGAATATCAGACCCTAAATTTTTTTAGGCAAAGGCCTCATTTTATAAAAGGCAGCTTGAAAAATTTGCATATACTTTAAAAAGTTAATGTGTATATATGTTTTTCTCAATTACTGTCTATTTCCAAAATCATGTCAAATCAACAGAAGAAAATGCATTTTTTTTCGCACCATCTCCGATTTTTATGAAATCTGGTGAATTTGTTATACCCACTAAGAATGTAAACCATGCTAAATTTTAACCTCCTAAGCCTACTAGTGTTTTAGTTAGTTGCATTTAAAAATATCTGAAAATGTACAATCTGCCCTCCGATGGCTGCATTTAAATTACCATAACTCCTGTTCTAATTAACATATAGAAATAATTTTGGTATCGTTTTAAAGCTCTTTAAATGAATTTTTAAATTATCTGAAACACATAAAGATTTGTTGAAAAACATTTTAAGGTCATATTATTTGACCTTTAAACTTGAATTCCTATAAAACGAATTTCTCAATTTGCACTAGATTTTTTTCCCTGAATACTACAACATCTTAACTACACGTATATCAATTTTCAAAGTGGGATGACAATGGGATCACACACACACAAAATTATAAACAAAAATATATAATATATTGGTAACGTAAGATAAAAACTCGTCCTATAGAACATTGCGTTAAGAATATTAAAATACAAATACAACGTTAAAATACGCAATAAAAATCCATTAAATCTGGACATGTTTCGGGAGATACATCTCCCTTCATCAACAGAAAATGAAAAGTCTGTGTGTAATAAAATATAAATAAACCCAGAAATTGAAAGTGTTGCCAAAGAACAAAAAACTATTTCAATCGATTGGAGTTAACTATTGTATGCCAACAAGCGGGAAATACTGGGACTGCAAATGTTTCATTGACAATCGAATCAATATTTCTAAAAATATGAAACGCCTCCAGGAACTCAAGTTCAACTGGAGATTTGGGTTTACAAATTAAATGTGGGTTAGAAAAATTAAATATATGACCATGTTCCCAAGAGTGCTTGGCAATGGAGGACTTCTTTATTTCTGGTTTAACAGTATGTGCTTGGTGCACCTTAATACGAAATCTTAATGCTCTCTTGTTTGACCGATATATGATATGCCACATTGACATGAAATACTGTATATGCATCCGTTATTAAGGTCGTCAATAGGGTTTTTAAGTTGTGTGAAGGTGATATCTAATTGATAGGTGAAAAAATGGACTGTATGTCGAACCTACCGAAGTTCTCGGTGAGTAATGTTCTAAAAATAAAACAATGAACTTACTCCATCATCATCAGGGTCATCTGAGAATGCAAGGTGAGGGTTGCTTACTCTGTCTAGCAATTCTTTTGCTAGTTGCTTTGTTAAATCTCCTTGTACAAAAGGATGCTAAAAATAGAATAAAATATAAATAAGATATTATTGTAAAGAAAAAATCAGTGCTATATATATAACATTTTAAATACTTATCCTTTTTGTGGTGGTTACATAATTTTTTTTTAACTAAGCTGTGAGCTTTCCTAAATGTACTAAAGTGGAGGGAGGGGGATCACTTTTGGAGGTACAGGACAGTGAGTTCTTGGAGCTCTGAGAAGGATTGCATGCCTTACAATAGGAGGCATGTAACTATCTGTTGGCGGAATCATTTATAACCCTTTTAAAAAGCATGCCTGTTATTAGAAGTAAGGTCACTGAGAAGTAAAATACTGAAAAGCAAAGCTGAGCCCAACTATTCCTAATCGAAAATTACCTGTACAAAACATCAGCCAAAAGTCTACTTTCCGAAGAACCTGTAATATTATCTGTTTATCCACCAACACTATAATTATGTCCACACATATGTATTAAAAATTAATACCCCTATCCGTGGGTCGAAAGTTTCACAAGTCCAAAGCTAGACCTCTACATAGTATGTGTGTCACAGACCACCAATAAAGGTTAACAGACAAAGAAAAATGTTTTTGCATAAAAAAAGAAATCAAAGAAAGCTAATCCATAACTTTTTTTAAAGGGTTGAAATAGCTTTATAAATACAATTATATGTCATGAAAACAAAGTAAAAAAAAATACTTTACCAAATTTAAAAATTGCATAAATGCCATTAAAAATAGAATGTGGTATATAAATTGTCTATAATTTACAATATAATATAGATAACAACAACCAGCTTGAAACTTAGCACTTTTTAGATAAAAAAAATGAAAAATACTGTTGAATCAAAATTCTACTGGCTCATTTAAATATTAAAAAATATATATATCAAATTTTACCTGTAAAAGCCGTTCAGCCGTAGGCCTTTTCTTTGGATTTTTGGTTAAAGCTACTTTTACAAAATGATGAAATACTGGCGTCCTATAAAGAAAATGAAATATTTTAAACTCCAGGGAAAGAATGAAAAAGTAATATTCCATAAGGTGTACAACAAAAAATGTACCATTTTATTTTGTCTGTTAATGTTGGTGGTTTGAATCCTGACTTAGACATTAAAAAAAGAGCTCGCATTGGATGGAGGTCGAACATGGGAGGCTGCAATTCAGCAAGTTCGATGGCAGTAATTCCCACAGCCCATATATCACATTGTTGGTTATAACCACCTTTCCTTTCAACAGCAGCGACTTCTGGGGCCATCCTATTAAAAAATAAGAACATTGTCAATTGAAGAAAAAGAAGGAAGACTACTATGACAAATTTGGTGCAAAATGCTGATAATTTAATATTACTAGATACCCAAGGAATTTTAACATGCTTGACCAAATCATGATTGAGCAACTTTCGTTATGCAACTCATAAGGCTAAAGTAGAAGATAGTATAATTTGCAAATTAATCGATAACAGAGTAACCTACTTTGCAATAATTTTTTTTTAAATAAAATAACACTGTTTTTGTTTAGGTAACTTTATTGTATTTAATGTGTGGTTATGACATTTTTTTCAGCAATAACTTTATGATTTAATACATAGCAATTTTTATTTTAATTCTAAAAGCTGCATGGGTTATGAATAATCACCGCAAGGCTGCGAAATAATTATTTAGATCTTTAAACAATATTAGTAATCCACGATAAACAGGGCGAGGAAAAAATTATAAATATAAATTATAGATCCCCGTCATGGCTAAAACACACTAAATAAATTAAAAACTATGATTCACTTTGCTAAAATAATGTTATATATATTCCTACTTAATTGTGAAATGTTTAAGTGCTTTAAAAAACAATTCAAATGCAACTAATGAAGCCAATTTAAAATGTACATAGATTTTAATAAACTATATAACTATGAGTAAAAAATAAAACTTAATTAAATACAACATTATGAATATTTCGAAGATATTATAATAAGCAAATCAAAATTTAAATATTGTGCAATATTACCAATAAGGAGTGCCGATAAAGGATTTGCGTTTGCTTATAGTGGCAGTGATTTGTGCTGAAACTCCAAAGTCGGCTAAAATAAATAATGACAAATAAGTAAGATTTTAATAACAAGTAAGCTAAAATGCTAATCTACAAGAGATTTTGAAACAGAAATACAAAGCTTACCTAACTTTACATCTCCTTCATCAGATAGCAAGATATTGGCACCTTTGATATCCCGATGCATCATACTCAAAGAATGAAGATATTCCAAGCCCTTTAGTGTTTCTTTACAAGCATAAGCAATTTGCAGTTCCGTCAAAGGACCAGTGACTGTGAAAAAAGGCATTCAATGACCATATTACCAAAAAAAGGCCTTTTATTCTCAAAAATGCAACACAGAACTTAAAAATTATATATTACAATATTCAAATGAAAGAAGAAAACTTTTATATTTTGATATTTATTTAATTAGAAATTTCTATAACAAAATATACAAATGCAAAATATACAAATTTATAAAAGAATTAAGATTTTTTTTCAACCATATTTTTTGTAACGACTTATAGTACAAGTTGAGTCTTCACTCTTATTGTTAAATATATTTAAAGAGGAGAAATTTTTAATTAATGTAGATAAATTAATTGGAATATTCAAGTCAAAACTTTCTAGGATTTGTAACCAACTTGATAAAAGCTTGTTAAACTTAGAAACATTAATCTATGAATTGATTCTAGGCTTAATATATAAAGCAAAGATCTATGACAATAAATAGAAATAAAAAAAAATACAAGTAAAATAGTACACTACTTCAATTTACTTTTTCTATACAATCTTTATATATATTTCTCTTACGCGGTGATTGAAAAACGCTGTTTTTCTGTATGCTGAGTGGCAACAGTTTGTTTGTTTACGAAATTCTGTTGCGCCCGCATTTTTATTTTGCCATTATGTAAGCCATTTTGACGATTAACCCTTTCAATTCATTGGTAAATAATTATTTTGATGATGTCAGCTTAAATTAGGAAGAATATAAGCCTTATAAATTAAAAAATAGAAGTTTTGAAAAACGCTTTTCCCAGCTTTCAATGAAGAAAAAATAAGGGTGGCGCCATCTGTTGGCAATTTTCAAAACTAGATTTCTATGAGCTTCATTTTTATGACGTAAAAACTCAGTAAATTACACACCTCTGGTAGGCAAGATTTATGGTAAGCTTAACGTCATTTATGGCCAAAACAAACTACCAATAATGTTAGAAATTTAACTGAAACGCGGGAAGGGTGTGGAAATAACGTGGAAAATAAATAACTAATGGTAGGCTTGCCAGTGGTACCATTGTTTTCATTTGTAATTAAAAAGAAATTAGTTTAATTGATTTTATATTGACTTACATGGCGTAAAAATGTAGTGATGCCAATATGAATATTAATTTAAATTTACAATTTCAACTTCTTAAGTTTTTAGTAATATAATTAAAAATGTATTGTTACTAGGACACATTGTTATTGTGTCCTACCTTTTAGCGAGCGAAGCGAGAAGTGGTTTGCGAAGCAAACCTATGAGGATTGCGTAGCAATCCTCCAGGGGTTGGCGGAGCGTTAGCGGAGCAGGGGGCGGAGCCTCCTAGTATTTATTTAAAATCATAAAAACAGAAATCTACTTGTAAAAGTTAACAAGTTATCAATCTTTAATACAAAAAGAAACTCATGTACATACTAAAAATATCTTTAAATTAAAAATAAAATCTGTAACAGTCTTACTATGATAAATATCTTGTAAAGATCCTCCACCACAATACTCCATACAAATCCATAGCTTGTCTCGTCTAAAAAGAGTACAACACACATTTAAAAAATATTCAAATTTACTCTGTTAATTTAAACTTGAAAATCATCTATAAATTAAGAATAGATTTTAGTATTTTAATAAATGCATTTCTTAGAAATTTTCATTTTATATTTAAAGATAATTTTTTTTTAATTTTTTAGCAAAGCTTTACATAGTAAATAAAAGTATGTTATACTTGAAGAAAAAAATGGGTTCTTACCTCAGGTAACTACCAAAGTAGGCAACAATGTTAGGGTGCCTACATGATTTCATCATCAAAATTTCTTGTTGAATCATGGTGAAGTCATCTCCTGTTAAATACAACACAATAGAATGACATTAATAAAACACTGAAAAGAAAGGTAAAATAAATATGGCTGTGTTTTTATAATCCCCCACCCCCCACCCATTCATAAACTCAAAACTTGCACAATGTTCTTTTTGTATAGCAAAATTTAAATTTATAAATTAAATGTTTTACATTTCCCACAAAAGCTTTTTATTCGATATTTGCACTCAATTTTGACTAATCAATTCATTATCTAACTTTTGACAACCCTTTTAGCAGCAATGATAAGCCAAATGAAAACATTGCCAAGCGAAGTCATATATACAAGCTAAGCTGAATTTGAAGTGAACCACTACTTTAAATAAATAATTTAGAAAATCTTTCAAAATAAATCTAAAAGAAATTACTGAATACTCACCATGTTCCAACTTTATTATTTTAACAGCCGAAAACAATCCATCTTTAACCCGTCTTGCCTGCACAAAGAAAATTGACAAATTTATCATCTAATTTATTTCTTTAAGCATAAATCAGGTACATAAACAAAAAAAATATATAGTTCAACAGATCAATCTGAAGTAAAGAGTTGCCAGAGATAGCGGCTAGGCATTAGTTTATAGAAAGTCAAGAAATTATATGATGTGTTGGGAGCATGCATAGTTTTTTCGATGATCGCAACAGTTGCTTCTATTTTAATTGAGACGATGTCCATGAAGCAAATCGTAGGCAAACATGTTGTTAATGACGGCTGTTAGCTCAAGGCTGAACTTTGTTAGCTCAAAAATCGTAAAGTAGGTTTTCGAACAGAGTTCATTTGAATGACCTGTTATTGGAAATTATTGTATTTTAGGGCTTGAATTACGTGACACTAGAGCAACACAATGGGCTAATGGCAATGAAATGCATTAAAAGAACAATAGCTGTAGCAGATTTGTTCTTATATTATCAAGCAAAAAAACTACAAACAAGATGATTATAGCCAATGTTAAAAGGAGACTAATGCAGGGCATGCATCCCTGCCGAGCAGTCAATTTTGGCACCTGGCAATGACACAACGTCATTACCCGTCATGCTATTCAAAAACTGCTGGTACACCCTTGCAGCAATCGTTTGGCGTATATTTAACTCCTTACAACCTATTTATGGCATTTAGCTTCGATTGTATTATGAAATGGCAAAAAATTTGCAGCATAAAAAAACTTATAAGAACATTAAAAAACTATAATAATTAAATAATGAGATTGAATGAATTAAAATAATTTACTAGCATTTACATATCCTATGGATAAATGGAATTCATTTCATTAATAAATGCTGTACAAATAAATAATCCAACTGACCAAATATTCATGACCTGCACCAGTATTTCAACAGTAGATTTAGTATTTAATTAAAAGTGCAATTCTAAATGAATTTGATAGAGAATTCTAAAATCTTCATCTTTACATCATTCAAAGTAGGCGAATATCACATGTGCGCAAATAATGTGTGAAATATTATTTTTCTTAGAAATTCGTTTTACCCTGTCAAAATATTCTAAAATATCTAAATATTATAAAGTTCTGAAAAAAATTCATCTGAAACATAAAAATTGTTCGCTTCTTGCAATATATCATCCAATCAGAAGCTCGAAAATCGTGTGACCCTTTAACCCAATCTCTCACCAAGCTCAGATATTCTGATCATTTCATGTTTGAAAACAATTGTCCCAATTCCACATTTAGAAGTGTATCGCATAAATTTTGTAGCCAAGAACAGGTCGCTACCATTGAGAAATCCCAACCCAATCTGATCCTTTATTTAAAAAGACAAATTGCAGATGTAATAAAAGCAACACATGTATTTTTGAGTGCAAAGGTAAGTGTTACTACAGTGTTTCCTTTAAATATTCTTAAAAAAAATATTAAAAAAATGCAACTGGTGTTATATTAATTGATACAGCTCTTAAAATATAGATTGATGAATCAGTATGATATATCTAATGATATCATTTTTCAGTATATTTGGGAAACTGCAGATATCACACAAAACTTACAAGCAAAAAGTATGTATTATCTGAGTAAAACTTAACTGCATTAGTTTGAGGGAAATATTACAAAACAAAGTTTGAAAAAAAGGAATTGAAAGTCAGTATGAATCACTTTAAATGAGAGTATATTTAAATGTTGAGCTATATCCTGATGAATTGATTCAACAAGGAAACAAGAATGAGTTGCGCAAAATTCCTCCAAAATTAATATGTTCTTAATTCATTACAGTAATATATAATCATATTTTAACAAATAGAAGAGTTTATAATGGATAAATTCAGATTTACCTTATAAACATCGCCGTAAGTTCCACTACCAACCCGTTGCACAAGTTCATAATCATCTTGCGGATTTCGTCGAGAAATGTTTGAATTTGGGGCACAGGCCATTTTTTAATATTTTCATTACTCTAGATTATAGAAAATATCGCACTTTGAACGCATGAGACTAAATATTTTGCAACAAGACGTGACACTTGACAATGTAAACAAAGGATTTAAACAAAAAGTTTTAAGAATCGTTCTGCTGGGCAAAATGTAAACGCAAGTAAAAATATAAGATAAGAGTAACGGTCACGATTATTGTAGAACAGCTGCCGATGTCATAATAGCCTACTACCACATTTGCAAACACTCGTTACGCACCGATGACAATGAGGAGCTCTGTCCCAGATGTTTGTAATTTCATTAATGCCAGTATACCTTTAGTTCTACGCGATCGTGACGGTCAATTTAACTTCGTTTTCGCTATTCTGAATGGACCGCTATTTTGATTTGAATAGCAAATTCAAAAGGAAAGAGAGAGTTTTTATGTATGGGGAAGTTCCTCTTGCATTTCATTAGTGCCTTTTAAAATTGATTAGTTGTTTATATTTTAATGCGTATAATTGATTTAAAAGTTAATTTTTTTTGTGACAAGTATCTTAAACCAACTTTCGTAAACAGTTGAAATTTATTTCAACGAAAACTTCAACAGTCTTTAATACATTTGTGTAGTTTACGAAATAATGGAATATACAAGATACACATCCCATACTTTGGTGATTCTTAAACTGCGGGGAAGGATCCCCCAAAATTAATAAAAAGGTTGGATTAAAGTAGTAAATACTAATTTTTTTTAATGAATTTGATTAAAATAAAAATTTATATGTACAGAGAACGAATTCCTCTATTGCATGCAAATGTAACAGGACCACATTCCAATAAAAATATACAGATTTTTTTAAATTAAGACTATTTAAAAGAAATGCGTTCAAAAAAGTAAATGCAATTATGTGTTCTCTAATGTCGCACATAAACTGAAAAATGCAGACCACCACAAGTTTTAGGTGAGAAGGGAATTGGGTACTCTACTTTTTCCTTCTTTCCCAACGAAAATCTGCTTAATTATGTTTAACAACTCAATTTAATAAAAATATAGTATATTTGTTGCTTAAAAATTATTTTTTAGTCAGCGACAAATATATAAAATTTATAAAAAGCTTAGTTTAGTCTTGGACCAAGATTAAGCTTTTAACAAGTTATTAATAAATTTGAAACAATTAGTTTGATAACCTACCAATGTGTTGTTACGCAAATACAAATGGCTTTTAGACTAAACATGCCCCTGCTCTATTTAAAATATACTTTATGATTTGGAAGTTTGAATCTGGCAAGTAAACAAAACTTTTCGTTGTGAACGTCATCGTGTCGTAATATTTTTCAAAACCACCGGAGGCACGACTATTAATCTAAACTATTTATATTAGTTTAATATTTGTATTTTCCTAAATATTTAATTTCGCCAACACTATATTTTCCGAAGTATTAATAAGTAACACTTTCAGCTTCTTTGGATAATGTTAAATAATTTTTGTTTTTAATTTGTGATTGCTAGCAGACGCTTTTCCTCCATCTCTAAAGTAATTATGCAATTATTAATACATTTTAAGGTATTTTTCTGTTTTAATTTTGAATGTATTTCTTGATTTTTAAATGAAAACTGAATAATTTTTTAACATATCTCTATTAGCTTTAATGCTCTATTAGCTTTAAGATGTATTTCGACTCTATATCTTCTTTCGACTCTATATCTTCTTTGGATTATAACTTTGTATCTGTAGTGTTGGTACGTATTGTTGAATTTAAAGAATATTGGTTGCTAATTAAAATTAATTAATGCTGCAAATATCAATGTTACATTTTAAGGAACAACTCTCCATATGGTAAGTTTATAAGCAAGGCGATTCCATAGCGGTGCTAAGAGTGCTGAAGCACCCCTATTATAAATTTCACAAAAACATTTTTACTCAACTTGTTCATTATCTTCAGATAATTTTACAATCCTTTGTATTTATTGGTAGATTTCTATCAGCTCTTAGCGAGATTTTGAAAAATTGTCGCCAAAATGATGTGTTTTTCGGTGATCACCAAGTCAAATTTCGATTGTAAAAATTATTTAAATATTGTGTTTGAAAATGTAAAACTGAATTAAATTATTTTTAAATTACAGGTGCGAACAAATGTTTCGCAGAGCTGTCAAATGGAGCGTTGCTACAGGTGTTGTCGGCTTTACCCTTGCATCATTGCACAAAAATCGCTGGGAGGTGTCTACTATAGGATTCCTTCGATTTGGAAGAGCAGCTATTACAGTAAATGAAATTTTTAGTTTTCTATTGTTTTAATGTATTGTACGTCTAAGTAACTTTTAAGTTGAAGGTAGTATCAGAAATTTCCAGAGCTGAAAGAACTCTACTCTAAAAGAACGTTCAACTCTAAAAATGTGAATTATTCAGTTAGTGTGCCTGTGCTTTGTTCAGAAATATGGGAAATTGGCTGCTACTATCGATGAAAACACTGGGCAATGGCACTAGCCTCTAAGGTGATGCCGTTCATAAAACCCCTCTACAACAAGGGGCAGTTGTTGGGGAGATCACATAATCCTGGGGTAGTCGAATGTGGCATCTCATCACATTATCACAGCACCATAGCAAATTCACATTACCGTCATGTTTTTTTTTATAAATTCTGGATTCTGTAGAATTACTTATTACAGAGGTTTTAAATTAAATTAAAATGAAATTTGCAAAGAACGACAAACAATTTTGCATTTTCTGAATAATTGTATTGGCTATCGCATTGTAAAACATTTTCCAGCTCTCACATTTGAAAGTAAATAGCTTTTCAAATTTTCCATGTGGAAGTCAAAATCACAAATAATAAAAACTTACATTGCAAAAACAGTTGGAATTTACAAATATTATAAAATCTTACCTTTTAGCTTTGAATGTTTAAAAAATGTGTTTGTTATTTCTCCCAAACTCCATTTTGGTTAATATATACCTACCTAAAGCCAATGTCATACTTTAAACTCACTTTGTAGATAGCTTGCATTATTCTTGAAACACTTTAATAACTTCTGAAAAGTGTTAGATGACCAATAAAAGTAGCTCTGGTCTCGAGCTTTTCAAATTCCTTCGCTATACCAAACACTGCCTTCCATACGGAACTGCCGTCAATGAAACAAGATTGCGTTGGAAAGATCCGATCAATTTGTATTTGGTGTGCAAACTCGTAAGATTGCAAATAAAGATCTATTTTCTTTATATTATCGTCATTTTAGAAAGAAATTTTTTCTACTACATCTAAGCCAAAGTTACAATGTATTCTGAATTAAGTAATTATCAAGTGCGATATGAAAAACTTCTTTAATTAAAAACTAGTTAGGAAGATCAAAATTGATATCCGATTTTTTTTTTGTAGTATATTGGTAATGTTTTACTGTAAGTAGACAAAACTTTATATTCAAAATACATTTTATTAGGGATCTTTAGAATATAAATGTATTATTTTTATTTAAAGTTTGATTATTTAAAAAGGCAATTATTACTAAGAATTATCATTAGTTAAGAAAAAGTTTTTATATAACTAATTCTTAAAATTATTTTTAGAAAAGAAATGCTCACAATTCTATATTTGTAAATGTTCAATTGAACATCATATAAAATAATTCAGGTAGACATCAAGTAATAGATATTCCTGTTCTGTTTTGAAAGTAATCATATTTCTGAGATTTATTTTACATTTGAAAATGTATTTAATCAAAAATAAATCAGTGTACTTATTTCAGGTTGGAAGGATTGCTGTTGATTATAAGTTGTCCTTGAGAGGCGTAGGGGCCAAAAGTGAAGAGTATGAAAAACTTAAATCTGAAGTAAGTGTGAGAATTAAATTACTCAATTTCAAGAAGATTTAAACACTATTATATTAGTTAAATACTAATAAAAAAATTAAATATACAAACATTAAAAATAATTAAATAATCAATAAAATAAGTATTCATATTTATAAATTATCATTTTTATAATGTGAAATTGTTAGTAAACACCCAGAAAAAATTGTATGTAAAAGGTCCATTCCACAGAAACGAGAAAAACACACAAAAACTTTTTCAGATGTCTCTATGATTTGAGAATCCAAACCGCATGGTTTGTATTTTCGAATCGCAGAAAAGCTCACATTTGTTTTTCTCGTTCATGTAAAATGGACCTAAATGAAAAAATTATACTTTCAGAAATTGGTATTTACCTAAAACGAAACATTCTAGCAAAATGTGGATTTTGTTTCACGACAGCAAAGTCCTGTTTTAGTTTGTTTGTTAAGCAGTCATAATCAAGCTGGTTGTTAAATTTTCTTTACATTTGGCAGGAATGTTCTTTTAAGTCATTAAAATCAATGTATGTTTTTTTAATTAAATTTTTTTTTAAGTCAATTGTTACTAAAACTACTAGTTAATTTTATATATGTTCATGAATAAGCTTTTTTGCTAGTACATTATATTTCTGTTTCTTGTTTCAAATTCAACGTAAAATATAAAATGTATTAAACTTTCTATTTTTAAATGTACACTTATCCTTTAATTTCTCTTTACAGGTTCATTTTCGATCTGCTAAAACACTTTTGGATCTGTGTTGTAAAAATGGTGGTGCATTCATTAAAGTTGGTCAGCATATAGGAGCTTTAAATTATTTATTACCATTCGAATATGTTTCAACTTTAAAAGTTCTTCACAACAAGGCACCTAAAGCTTCATTAGAAGATGTTTTACATGTCGTCAAAGAAGACTTAGGAAATGATGTAAGTTGTCTTTGTTGGTTAGCTCAAGTTTTATAAAGCTGAATACCTTTCAGTATTCAAAAGTAAACTTGACATAATTGTGTTTTTAAATATATAATTGAATCACATATTTAAAACAGTAAATTTTCTAACTTATAAATCTTGTGTTTGTATAATTAATAAAACTAATTTTCAGATGCCTGCATTACAAACTTATAACTAAAAATATTTAAATTAAGTTTTTTTAAGCTTAAACTTGTTTCTAGGCTGATCAAATCTTCAAAAGTTTTGAACCGGAGCCAATCGGAGCTGCTTCGTTAGCACAGGTGCATTTAGCTACTTTGCAAGACGATACTCAAGTAGCAGTCAAGGTGCAACACAGAAGAGTCCAAGCACATGCGAAAGTGGATATGGCAACTATGGAAGTATGATCATTAACTTATAATTATAGTATTTCTGTGATATTTAAATTTTTATAAATATTAATATAATAGAAGTATGATCATTCACTTATAATTGTAGCATTTCTGCGATATTTCAATTTTTATAAATATTTGTGGGGTTCACTTCATTTACCCGATACTCCCGCTCAGGCGAGAGTGATCACTTTAGCCTGACCGGCAGAGTATCGGCTTAGCAAGCCGAAGTTCCTCAGTTCGATACCGAGCCTAGCCAAGTAGTGCTTAATTCAGAAGATATTAGCATCACACTACAATTGGTGACTTCCGGACTGTAGATCAACCCAACTTTCTATCAAAAAAAAAACTGCAACACCGGCAAAACTGCAACACCTGCAAAAATTGCAACACCAGCAAAAATTCAACACCGGCAAAAAATGCAACACCGGAAAAATGCAACACCAGAAAAAATGCAGCACAAGAGATCAGCATCAACTACTGCCCACATGATAACACTTCACGCGCATCTCGATCATTCGTTCTTCCGTTCGACTCACTGAGAGGGGGGTACTGTGGGGTTCACTTCATCTACCCGATACTCCCGCTCAGGCGAGAGTGATCACTTTAGCCTGACCGGTAGAGTATTGGCGTAGCACGCCGAAGTTCCTCGGTTCGAAACCGAGCCTAGCCAAGTAGTGCATAATGCAGCAGATATTAGCATCGCGCTACATATTAATATATTTTAAGTGCAACAATTTGTGTGATGTCGATGGCTAACCCTACCATTCCTAGAAATGTCTAACGGGAAATCAAAAAAATGTAACTAATTTCGAAGAAAAAGCTAGTTCAAAAGGGTGAGGATGGTCCAAACCCTTAACGTTGGTTTGTAAGACATTTTTTAACATGTGTGAGCTAAAATTTTATACTAAAAAAGTTGTGCAATGATAAGTAATGACCTTCTGACCTTCAATAATCCTTCCTGTTTGCATTTCCTATGTGTGCTACTGTTATGAAATGCTCGTATTGTGTATTCTTTTAAACACATACTCAGGCATATATATATAGGGTCTTTAAGAATTATCTTTACAACTTGACATGCAATAAAACCTAAAATAAATAAGATAGCTAAATTATGTTGCTTGTACATGTAGCAGCAACACCACATAAAGTTTTATTTATAAACTTAAAAAAAAATAGTAAGTTTTTAACTGCGTACAAATACAATTGCATGTGTTGCTATTGGATGTAATATATACATGTAATAGCAATATACATGTAATAGCAACACATGCAATTTTATTTGTACACTGTTTAAAAACTTAATTTTTTTTAAAGTTCATAAATAAAACTTTATGTGATGTTGCTGTTACATGTACAAGCAACATAATTTACCCAGAGAGTTGTTATATTAAATAGAGAGCGCCTTCAATGCCAGACTCTCGTAAGCAGTGGCGTACGCAGGAAATTTATAAGGGGGGGGTTGAGCGTGAGATTACTTTACACGTATATATATATATATATATATATATATAGGCAGTAACAACCCGAATTTCTTATTGAACAATAGAAGGAGGAGGGGGCGAAGTACTCATCTTAAATTTTAAACTAAAAAAAACAAATATTTTTTTAAAAAATTACTTTAAGAAATAATATATTAAAGACAACAAACATTTTAATTTAGGAACTAGTGGAACAAAATTAATCATTTAGAATTAATTTTGTACTTTTTGCCACTCTTTAAAGTTTGTGCCATATCACAAAAAAACCACACCTAATATTTAGAGCCAATTTCAAAAAGTGATAATGTGCATAAAATTAATACTTAAATATTTAAAAAAATTCCACTTTTGTTTCTTAAATTAATAACGATTTTTTTAAAAACGTCTGAGAGCTTTTTTTTTAAAGCCGGTTTTTATTTTGAAAAAAAGATTATTTTATACAATATTTTATTCATATTAACTACTAGCAATATGGCCCGGCGTTGCTCGTGGTCAATTTGCGAAGTAAGAGCTGTGCGATTATGTTCCCCAATTGACATTAATTTTATTATTTGGACACTAATTTCTCCATTTTGCTGGTATTTTTCAATATAGGACCATATTTTAGCTCATTTGGCAACATTTGTATTCATTTGGCGACATTTTCATTCATTTAGCAATATTTAAATTTTTTGGCGACATTAAATTTGTTTTTGCGACATTTTAATTCTTTTGGCGATATTAAATTTGTTTTTGCGACATTTTAATTATTTTGGCGAAATTATTTATTTATATGGCGACATTTTTATTCATTTGGCGCATTTTTAAATTCATTTGGCAAGATTTGTCGATATTTACTTATCACCCAATCAAAATGCATCGTTTATCCCTATCGTCAAAATATATTTTTGGTAGCCAAGGTGATTTTTAACAATCATGTTATGCAGAGAAGATCTACATGTAAATTTTCAATAGGAATAACGTATGGTAAAAGAGAAAAAGTTCTAAAACTTTTGAACGGTTCGAGATATCCACATGAAACAAAGTGCAGATTTTAAGTTGAGAAAATAATGTTAAAATGGCGCAAGTTTAATAAAAATCCGTTCAGTCGTGTTTTAGTTAAATCCGTACAAACAGACAGACAGACAAAAAAAAATTTAATGTGATTTTCTGAATCAGTGTATCCTAATTTGTGAAGAAAACTCAAAATGAGGTGTTTTGTTCGATTCCACAGACAGACACTCCATTCTTATATATAAGTATTGATTGATTATTATGCTTGAATATTTTATGTTATTTTACTTGTAATTCGGGCAACATTAATTTTTATACTTACAAATCTGCATCTATTTTTCACATACGCTTAAAAAAATTGCATATGTTTGTACAAAATATAAGTCAGTTGTATTTTAGCAATTGAATTTTAAAGTAAAATTAGTACAATTGTTATAATTCTTTTAAATTAGTATGCATGGGAACTGACAATAGGAATGAAGTCTTTTAAAAACACATATGGAATCATCTCACCATTCCTGATTGATTCGTTAGGTTGCCTTTTTTTTCGATTTGTTTTTTTTTAAAGAAAAAAAGCAACTAAACTGGATTGTTATTACCTTAGCTTTCTTCTAGAAAATAATTTAACACAATCATCTGATACATGTTTCATTTTGGCTATAAAAGGCAAAACTAAGCACCGTAACTTTCCGAAATACTAAACAAATAAAGCCTCAAAAACTAAAGTCCAATTTTCAGGAGTACAATAAGTAGAAACTGTTCAAAACATCTTTTCATTTGACGTTTGTATCACCTGACTATTTTAGTCATCCTTTACTTCTATACTATAAGACTTACAAGATGTCTATATATTCTAAATGATACTGTCTACAAATTTTTTGAAACAAAATATTCTAAACTAAAAAAATTTAAAAAATCGATATTTTATTTACCATTGCAAAAAAAAAATTTCATATTGTCTTATTAAATTTTCAACGTAGTTCTCGGCGCCAACATTTTTCCCGCTCTGTGAAATGGAAACCGATTGCCTATGTTTATTTTATATATATTTTTTTTTTCAATCAAACGATGAATATTTTGTAAGGACGGAAATGGGAAGTAAGGCGCCTAAATGGCTGTTAGCTGTCTGCCTATTGGGAAAAAATAATACGTGAAAATAAAATCGACAGTAAACGTAATATAAGTAACAAAAAGAATTAGGGTTGGGGTACGAAATTTTTCTTTGGTTCGTCAATTCAGTACCAAAATTTATTATGTTTTTTTTAAATGCAAATTTAAAATAAAAGAGTGCAACATCCAAAAAAAGTGGGTGGTGACACCCCCCCCCCCCCCCCCCCACTCCTCTAATCGCCTGTAGTAGTAGGAAAGTGTTGGGGGTTACGTTTCATTTTTAAAAGTACAATATTGAAAAAGTGAGGGGGCAACATCCAACCCCCATCTAGCAAAACAGTCAATGATTTGAAAAAAGTTCTTCTTTACAGAATGGATGCATAACTCTTCCTATTTACGAAAGGAGATATCTTTGAACAATAAAATGTTACGTCTAAGTGAAAATGATGGTGCTTGTCGGCGGACATCGGGTCGGACTACCCAGTAATAAAATGCATAAATTGTTGGCAGAAACCTCCCGCTTGTCCGTACCCCCGCGCCGAAATTGTATCATTTTTCTTGCAAACAAATGTAGGGTTTTAAATGCAAAAAAAAAAAAATACGTTGTATCTTTTAAAAACTTTTTGTTTTGTTTTTAATTTTTTTATTAATCCGGAAAAAAAGCATTATTTTTGTACTAATTTTTTTTAAAACTTCATACCGATGGGGGGGGGTTACAACCCCCCTCAACAACCCCCTGCGTATGCCACTGGTCTGGGTGAAAATGGAGAATAGTTTATTTTTGCCGACTCGTTAAACGCCGTACTGGCCATGCCTATAAGCAGCTGCTTATAGAAAGCCGTCTCAGGCCGAACACACCCGCGACCACATTCCAATTGGGTCTGTTGAAAGTTTTCAGTGACAAAATTCCAAAAAAAAAATTATTATTTTCTGCAAACAAAGGTAGATTCTAAAATATAAAAAAATAAATTTGTATTTTTTTTTTAATTTTTCGATTTTTTTTTTTTTTCAAAATAAAAAAAGCATATTTTGATTTTTTTTAAAAACTACAAACCGATGGGGGGGGGTTGTGACCCCCCTCAACCCCCCCCCCTGCGTACGCCACTGCTCGTAAGGCCGCGGTGTCAACATTGAAATACAAAAACCAACGTTTTAGCGCTGCCACATTTGGCGTTCAGACATCTGCAGGAGTTCCAAATTTGGCGCACTTTCTTCTTTTTGGTGATAAGGCATTCTGTCCGTATTCAACTTCTTAACACATATGTAGATATTTACTTATTTTCAAACAATTTGCGCTAAATATTTCCTCTTCATTAACGAAACGAAAATATAATTTTATTTGTGTTCAATACTCGAAAAAACGAAACTCTTTATATTTCTCCGGTTTTATTGTTTATATTTTCTTATTAAACTATACAAATTAACAATTGAAAGAACTTCGCTTATGGTAAATTTTTTACATAAAAACGTAACGCAATTATTTCAAAAGTACAAAGTAAGAAATATATCTTTAACATATCTGTTAAACTCCCTTAAACTGTGTCAATAGTTAAAAAACTATATTTAAATACAAAATTAAACACAAAACCATATTACAATACTTCGATCTCGCTTAGTTCTGAAAGTCGCCAAGGCCTGCCAAGAGTAATATTGGCATTTCTACCTATCACATGGTTTCAATGATGCACACACGGAAATCAGCATTTTTATTCCTCTATTTGTATTATTACTCTATGAATTTACCTGCCATATTTCCTTTCACATTTACTTTATTGCATGTCAACATTGCAAAGGTAATTTTCATACAAACATCCTCAGGAGAAAGCTCAGTGCATTGATGGTATATTGTTGCGTTAATGTTTTTGAAATGGTGCATTGAATGGTTCGTTAATGGTTTGGGGAAAAATACTGGTACAAATAAAACTTTATTTATTGCTGTTACATTACCAAGCAACATAACTTAGTTATCTTTTTTGTTTTAGGTTTTATTGTGTGTCAAAGTTGTAAAGATAATTTTTAAACACCCTGTATATGTTGTACATTAGCCATTTTTACATCCTTTAGCTACTTGTTCACATTGTGGATTGGATGTTTCCTGAATTCACATTTATGTGGCTTGCCGAAGAAACAAAAAGAAATCTCCCTTTAGAGTTGGATTTTGTGCATGAAGGACAAAATGCTGTAAGAGTGGGCAGAATGTTTTCTTGTCTTCCATGGCTTAAGGTAAACTAGCACTTCAAATGGCTTTAAATCAGATTTCGATAGAAATCTTTTAGAAATTAATTAGACAAAATGTGTTTAAGTTATAGTTTTATTAAAAATTCCTTAAAATTGGAATGTTTTTTACTTTTTATAATTTTAGTTACAATATTAAAAAATAGTTCTTATGTAATAATTAAATTTTGAATTTTCGATAATTTTGTTAAAACAAATAAAATTAAGTGAACTTTTTTTTATTTTTAAATTTTGTTTTCTCATTTCAGCAATAGTGTACATATTATATAAGTTTACATATATGGTTTTTTAAATTGATTAATGTAGCACCTTGCAAATGAAGATGTAAGTTTGTATAAATTTTGTGTTTTAAAATTAAAATGTGTAATAATTGCTAAAAACCAGTAAAAGAAAAAGGAAGATTATTGATTGGGGGAATACTGAAAGGGATTTTTTGGTGGATAGAAACTATAATGAAGTATTTATGTGAGCAATCTTCTCCACCACATACCTTAAAATGCAAGTGTTCAAAGTTTTATTCGAATTGTTAAAAAATCTTATAGAATTGTAAATTTGATCATTGAAATTTGGATTTTAAAAATAAAGCTTTTATGTAGCAATATGTCTTAATATGCAAACTAAGCATGTTATGTATTATATATAGTCTTCTATGTTGACAAAACCAACACAAATTCTTTTACACGCTAATACATTTTCTTTTGTTGTTCACTGAATAGGAATTTCTCTACAAATGGGCAATAAAAGTATAGAAAACATTATGAAATATGACATGACAACAAAGGGATGTTGTATTTGTCAATTTTATAATATTAACATACCATGCATCCAAGTACATTGATTATATCTAAAGACCGCACCATTAATGTGTTTGTATTACAGCATATACGCAATCAATCCTCAACATTTAACTTTAAGTTTATATTACTTTTTTAATTATTACATTATATTTAATTTTTTTTTTAATATTCCTTATATTTTACATATTTTGTTTAATTATTAAGCTATCCATAAAAAAATCCACACAAGTAATTTCTAGTTTAAAATGTATTTATCTTTATATATAAAAGTCAAATACCACTCACTGAACTTATTCATCACGAAATCTCCAGATTCCATAGACTTCGAGAACTGAAATTTGGAACATTGATTCATCTTGTGCCATAAGGGTGTACTAAGAAAGAATTTTTTTTTAATTCGAACCCTAACTGCAAAAATAAACAATATTTAAAAAACCTTTCCATAGGATTAACATGGAGGACATGTAACAATGTAATAATTCAAGATTGTAACTTTTTAATATTATGCAACCTATGAGGAGGGATAAACGATGCATTCTGATTGACTAATATACCGCCCAATCGTCACCAAAAAAATTAAATGTCGCCAAATGAATGAAAATATTGCGAAATAAACTAAATATAGTCATACTATGGGTAAAGCATGGGCAAAGCCAATTACATTTCATCTAATTCATTATAAAGGCTATTCTTTTAATGACTGTAAATTTATTTATGATTATTTATACAATTCAATTAAACATATTTTATAATTCTGATAGTAATGATAATTTCTTTTAGGTTCCTCGTATCTACTGGGATTATTCCACAAAGAGAGTTTTAACAATGGAATACTGCCCTGGTGGTCAAGTAGATGACAATTCTTACATCAAAGCCCACAACATTTCGCCGGCAGAAGTGTCCAGAAAACTTGGTGAACTCTATAGTCAAATGATCTTTGTGCAGGGTTATGTTCACTGTGATCCACATCCCGGAAACATACTCGTTCACAAAGATGAAAATTCAAAAGAAGCTAAAATTGTCTTGTTGGACCATGGCCTTTATGTGGTAAAATACATTTATAATTTTGTATTTGCTTCCTTTTTGCTGTTATTTTAAAGACTAGCATTACAGCATTATTCTTTGTAAGTTCTGATAAACCTAGGAATTTGAAACTTTATATATTGGTACTATTCAACCTCTAGATTTGCACTCAATAGCCAAAATGTTAAATTTTAGTTTTTAAATTAAACATTTTTATAAAATTTCCATTTGAAAAGAGATTATCAGGATTGTTATAAATTAATAAAAATTCTTTAATTTTTAGTTGTATCACATGTAAGAAATGCTAAAATAGTTGTTCGTTAACTAAATCTCTTTATAATAAACAAAATTATAGTATTTTTTTATTATTCTAGTGCAAAATTCTACATAAATTTTTGTTTAGAACCTTTTTTTTGTATGCTGTAATGATCAAGTTGGGTTATAATCAAGAAGTCTTAGTCCTAAGGGATAAAAAAAAGTTTATGTTGATGATTAAAATAAGGGCTTGAGTCTGATTATTGCTTTAAATTATGAAAAATGAATATCCCTGAATTGGTACTGATTTTTTTATGTATATTGAAATGTGTGCAAATAATAATTCAAATTGCATGTTATTGCAACAATTTGAATTATATAGGAACTCATATAAAATATTCCTGTTAATTATAAGGACCCAGTTAATTAACAGTCTTGATAGAGTGTAAGAAAATCCAATCTTTCTGGAATAACACAAACTAGCAATTATAAACCAAAATTAATATTGTGACTCAGTATTTATGCAATTATTAAAATGTTTTTTTAATAAATTTGGTAAGCCATACTAATTGCTGTACATCATTTTTATAATCTTGTTATTGTTTATATATTTTTTTGTTTCAACAATTAACACATTGTGATTTTAATATACAGGACTTGACTGATCAATTCAGAGTTGATTACTCCAACATGTGGTTGTCTCTAATGAAGGCAGATGTGAAAGGAGTAGAATACTGGGGAAGAAAACTTGGAGTCGGGGATCTTTACGGATTATTAGCCTGCATAATTACTGCACGCTCTTGGAAGGCTGTCACAAAAGGCATTGAAAAGTTTGAAACAACATCCGAAGAAGTATGTCTTTTTGCATAAGAAAATTGATTGAAAATTAATTATTTCAACTGCAATTTATTTATTTTTACCTTTTTTTTTTAAATAGTTAAAACTTTTTGAGAGGAAATTCATATTTGTTACATTTTCCAAAATTTTTCAAAAACTGTGCGTTTTCTACTTAACATTATTTTTAAAAAATATTCCAGTTATAAAAAATTTGCTATTTTGTTTAGCAAATAATTGTAAGTGTTTTTCAAAAAAAAATTTAACTTTAAGTCTATTTTTAAAAAAGCCTTTGGCTTTACCTTTGTGAAGACTTCAAAAATATAGATTTTGAGATGTATGCATTTGAGATATAATGTGTTAAAAACCAAATAAATAATGTTAAAAATTTAAATTAAATTTTTTGCATATGCTTACTCCAACCGATTGAGATAGTTTTTGTTCTTTGGCAACACTTTCATTTCTGGGTTTATTTCCATTTTATTGTACACACAGACTTTTCATTTCTGCTGAAATGTATCTATGTATCTTCTGAAACATGTCCAGATCTCGTGGATTTTTATTGCGTATTTTAACGTTGTATTTGTATTTTAATATTCTTAATGCAATCTTCTATAAGACGAGTTTTTATCTTATAATATTTTTTTTAACGTTTACAATATTTTTAATGTTAAGGAAATTGCGAAATATTGTAAAATTATATAATTAAATTACTAACAATGAATACATAGTGTATTATGCAAAAGTAAAAAAATGTAATTTAAATGTTTAAAAAAATTTGTTTGTTTTTTGATATATTTATCTTTAAATGCATATATTTAACTTTTTTTATTCAAATTCTGTACAGAGTTAAAAATTTAAAGCTGTTTTAAAAATAGAATTAAAGTTAATTTTTTTTTAATACACTTGCAAAAAACAAAATAGTTTTTGTGTTTTTTAAATAACTGGTCTAATGTTTTAAAAAATATATTTTAGTAGAAAATGTATAAGTTTTTGCAAAATGTTTCTAATGTCACACATGTATTTTCTTCTCAAAATTTTTTAACTTTATTTTAAAAATCTCATGCTATTTTTTTTTTGTCAGCAAATATACTGTTTCTAAATAAAAACTTCGAAATCTGTAATTTGAAATATAAATATAAAGTAAACTTTTTTAAATATTAAATAATAAATTACCAGTAAATTTTTGTACAGAATATTGCTAACAGAAATATACTTTAACTGTATAACAAGTTTTACAATGGAACACCAGAAATAAAAAAAAATGCTCTACATGTCTTTGGATGTTTTTTAAACTGCAAAAATTAACTTTAAACTACTAAATTTATTTATTTTTTAAATATGTGATATATTATTTTATAGAATAACAAAATTGTAGTTTAAAATATTCAGTAAATTTTTGAGTACAGTGTTGCCTTATATAACCTGTATGTCCATTGGAGGTTGACATAAAAAACTTTTTGTAAAGATAAAATTTAATTCTGATTTGGGAACCTATTTCAATATGATATAGAAAAGCAAAAATAAGTTAAATATGTGACTTGGCTTTTACATCATTAGTTTTGGAAAATAAAAGGTTGTTTTTACCAATGCATACCTTTTAACTACTGTTAATTGAAGACAACATTACTTTTGAAGTAAATGCTTCTGTTTATTTCATTATTTGGAAAATATTTTTAATTAGTTTGTATATTTGATCTTAAATGGAAACCCTATAGTAGTATTTTGCCTATATATAGTTAGTATACCCTAAATAGACAACTATATTGGTGGAACTGCCAATAACAATTATTATTACCGAAAGGAGGCAGAAGTATAATAATAAGTTATAAATACCTTTTCTTAATTATTGTCTCGAATATTAGATTTTTATAATTGATAGTTAACAAACTTTCAGGAACAAGAAATTAAGAGTAATGCTGCTGCTTACCTCCCAGAAATTACTGTGGTTTTGAGTAGAGTACCACGAGAAATGCTGCTCGTTTTCAAGACCAACGATCTCCTGAGAGGCATTGAATGTTCTTTAGGTATGCAAAAAAATTAATATATGAATTGCTTGAAATCAAGATCTAAAATTCCATTATTATTGTTTCCCAAGCATTTCTTTCCATTATTATTGCTTGAAACCTAATATTATGAAATTGCTTAGCAATAACCATATCTTGGACAAGCAAATTTTGAAAAACCATTTTAACATTGCATGATGCATTAACTAAACATAACATGTTTATTTAATGTTTGCTTAAGGATTAACTAAACATAACATGTTTATTTAATGTTTGCTTAAGGATTAACTAAACATAACATGTTTATTTAATGTTTGCTTAAGGATTAACTAAACATACATAGGCGTAAACTTGTATTGGGCCCATGGGCCCGAGCCCCCCCAATATTTTGAAAACCCGGCTGAGCCCCCCCAATAATTTCGAAGTTCTTATTTACATTATGCAAAAAAAAAATTCCCTCTATTTTTATTTAAATTTTCTTTATTATTTATTCAACATGTAAGGAACATTTAGCAACTATGGTAATCTTCATCAACTAAAGCATTTATTTGACAAAGACCTCTACCATCCCTCTCTCCCCCCCCCCCCCTTTCCTGCTGTTGGGCAGTTGTTTTGGGGTGGCGTCTCGCCTCTTCTTCCACCGCCCCCCCCCCTAGTGTCCTTCCCCTACCCTGTCTGCTGGGGACCTATCGTAGGGCTTAGCCGAAAGGCCTTCAGCAGAAAAATTTCCCACATGTATCCTTTGCAGAAAAGAGCAACAAAATACGCCGACTTTCAGGAACACACACGTTCCATGAAATGTACATTGAGTGAGCGACAGTTCTTCACACAAACAAACGCATTCCCTGTCCCCAGTTAATTTAACACCCGCTGCGATAACCAGAGCAAGGCGTAACTGGATTGTGTGCAGGTGTGCAGACCTCGACCAAAGCCCTCCAGGTCTTGTCCTGAGGGTTCCCAACACTGAAGCAGTACTGGCTCCGACGAAACACCCGAAGGCTAGAGCCATCAACAAGTAAAGGAATGTAACAATCACAATAAGGCAGCAAGTGCCCCCCCCCCCCCCCCCTCACCGCATTTGGGTTATAGGTTTTCAAGGATGACGGCAAAGTAATTCTATGAGCTGATAAGTTCTAGTTCTAGTCTAAAGTGCCCTTGCGCTTGTATAATTTTGTTAAGCGTATATATTTGAGAGGTGAAAAATGTATATGAGAAGAAAAGTTCACAACTTACGGGTTGAAAACAAACTTAAAGTAAGAATCTTTTCATTTATATTATAGTTTTTAATGCTAATAGTTGGTGGTAATTGAAGAAATTAACTTTTTCAAACTTTTATATATTGTAACATTGTTTAATCATATAGACTCCTATATGTTACTTGTTTTGTCCCAGGAAAAATCCCTTCTTCATTACGTCATTTTATATTTTAACTAAAGAAATCTTTGTGGTATATAATAATGCGTGAAGAATATTTTTAAAAAAATGTCAAAAATGTTTTAAAAATAAAAAGTATTTCTGTATTGAAAGTATTGTATTATTTAACAGAAAATCAAATTATCGAAAGTTAATTAAACGAAGTATAAATTTTGTAAACATTTTTTAACATTAATTAAAGTACTTTAAATACATTTTGCATTCAATGATCTTGTAAACATTTAAAGTGATTGACAAAATAAAACCGCGGACTATTTTGAAATGGCGCTCTCACTCTAGGAGAAATTCGAATAATATTTTTAGAGTTATTTCGTGTGATACATTTAATTGGATAATTTTTTTTGTCTATATTTCGGTTAAAACTCGTTTTATAGCTGCAATGATGAAGGAAGGGAGAAAAAATTAACAGCTTGCAATTTGAAATGTTTTTTGAGATTTCAATTCATTAAACGTACTATTTTGAAGAAACAAAGCTACTATTTAAAATTTATTTTAATTTATTTTAAAATTATTTGGTCAAAAAATTTTTAAAATTAATGTGAATAATGTATGTTTTTGAATCAAAAACATATTTAAAACATTTATTTCGTAAAATTGTAAATCATAGATAAAGTTAACCAATCTTATAAAATCATTTATATGTGATAATTTTGAATGTAGGAAAATTTAGCAAATTTGGTGTGATATTGCAGAATGCGCATGTAGGGAAAGAGATTTTTGTCCTGCATGGATTTATGTTTAATTTCTAAGTTATGGTGTCCCTTGTTTCGATTATTTTATGTAGCGATTCTTTTCCTTTTATCGAGCTTCTCAAAATTTGCGCCAAGGCCATGATTTTCTTCCTGTAAGCAATGGAGGTTTGTGGACTACAGCAAGTACAGACGGGTTGTACCTAAATTTATTAGTGTATTTTAAAACTCAGATATTTTCCTAATTTTCTTAAATGAAGTTTAGAATTGAAAATGAAATTTCTGCGGTAAGTAAACAAAATCTCCGATGTTGCCGTAATCAACAATTCAGGAGGGGAAAAGCTCCATTCAATCGAAACTGCAGCCAAAAAGCGAAGTTCGAAATTGGCTGCATCGTTGCCATGGTAACCTTACGTAGTATGACTTCCCCTATTAGCTAAATTGAGGGTTGTGACGACACAAACACAACCCAAAAGGATTTTCTCAACTCGGGCTGCACTTGGTATTCGATAAACTGATTGGCTCGTGCATGAATCGCGGGGATGGGTGGGAAAACCGAGAAACTCTCCAAACGGAAATAGTTTTCGTCATAAATTTATTGTGTGCTGTTGTTTTGTTATTTAAGTTAATATTAAAATTGACCGATTCGTATGTTTAAAAGAAAGGAGGATTGCTTTAATTTTCAAAAAATAAGTAAGTGTGTTCAATTCTTTTCGTATGTAATCATTTCGTAAAAATTTAAATGAAACTTTGATTTCGGTAGTAAATAATAAAGTATTTCCGTTCATATATGGTTGTGGAAAATGGGGGGGGGGGGGGGGGGGAGAGAGAGAGAGGAGAGATTCACATGATTTCGGCTGCACTAACATTTTCGACCACGTAAGTATTGTCATACGCAGTAACATAAACAATTTTAAGCACACGCACGTATCGTGTGATAATGTCACATGCTCTTAACGTCGATTTATGGCACCGGGCAATTGTGATCTACGGATTTCGACTAAACAGGATCGCAGTTGGTACTCCGTTCGAGAAGTCAATTATGGTGCTTATAGGCAAACCTTGGAGCAGTCGATTATGACACCTCACACTCAAATGCTTTGGTATGTAAAGAATAATATGTGTTAAACTACTGGTTCACACACGCTAGATTAATTAGTATAATTTCTTACTTAAGTTCAATTGTAGCTTAAATTATATTTTTTGGGGAAAGAACCTATAATACAACATAAATTCATGCAGGACAGAAAATCTCTTTTCCTACATGTGCGTTAGGCAATATATGGACAACCCCTCGCACCTTCCGGGAAAATTTCCCTCCTCCCGGTAATTTTGGAAGCTTTTGGGGTGCTTCCCAATATAAGTTTTTATTTAACACTTATTATTCAATAACAAAACATCATTATACGTTAAAAAGAAATTTACAAAATATTTTCTATTTTGTAAAGCTATCAATTAAAAAAAGGGAAAATTGTACTGCACTAGAAGGACATTTTTTTAAGCTGAATGATATGGCATAGAATTTTATACATAGTTTTATAATGCAAGAGGTATTGAAAATAAATAACAAAACTATTTTCTTTCTTTTGCCTATGCACATTCTGAAAATATTTTTAGGCACCAGGAAATATTTTCAGCTACAGGCCTGCTTTGAGGTTAAACGATGTTGCGGCCCTTTTTGAACATTTTAAAACAATTTAGCACCCCCCAAAAATTGCGCAAATGCCTTTATTTGAAACTTATAATTTTGAGCCCCCCCAACAATTTTGATAACTTTACGCCTATGTAAACATAACATGTTTATTTAATGTTTGCTTAAGGATTAACTAAACATAACATGTTTAGTTAATTCTTAAGCAAAATTATGGATGAGCAAATTCAAAGCCACTCCTTGTTTTTCTTAAATCTGTTCATTTCTGTTATGCATGTAATTATATACTCATTGTTAGATTTAAGATATTATTCCAGTTATACTAATTTTATAACAAGGCAATTGCTAGGATATTGTTTTGAGCAAGATAATCAATTTTAAATGAATAACTATTTAAAATCCTGGAAGTAGCTTTAAAAAAAATTATATCATTATTGACATTTTAAAGTCATTACACTTAAAACTTAATAAAATATTTAATGATTTATTACACAATTAATTACCCATTTTCAATAGAGCGTGTAAATAAATCGATTTTTTAATTAATCAAATTTCTTTTGGTAGGAGTTAAAACCCTGTGGACCTTCTCTTTTGGTACATCCTTAATTTAGAAGCAAACTCTCTTTAGCTTCTACTAGCTAATTGCCCAAACAAAACCATTTAAATCATTTAACTGTTCTTTTTATAAAACGTTTTGAAACTTTAGCTATATATTTATATATATATATTGCAGGTGTTAAGGGTGCTGCAGGCTCATTTATTGCAATGTCAAAGTGCTGCATAAAGGCCTTGTACGATGAGAAAATGAAGAACTGCAATTCTTATTTCAGCTCATTGAAAATTGTGTTTTCGAGAACTGTGGCTTATTCCAGAATCTTAATCTATCAGTATTTTTTGTGGGTGACAAGTTTCAACTTTATTTCGAAGTTGGGAATTCATTCTTAAAGTAATCATATGTCATCATTTTATTAGTAATTATTACATTGTGGCATTATTATTTATTTATCCTAATTTTGTTGCAGGATGTTAAAGCTTATACATTTTTTCGTGTAATTGTATCTGTAAATATAAATTATGTGTAACTTCGTCTCTGCATTAAATATAAAATCACGTAATCATTTTTATAAAGATTGAATTAAAATTTTCATTTTACTTAAATTTAATATAATTGTTTTGGGAGTGCAAGTGTTATATTTTTTATTATTAAAAATATTTTTATATATTCCGTTTTAAATTTTGTTTATAATACATACATAAAAATTCTATTTGTTTGGATATATATTAAATAAGAAATTTTCTGTTATGTTTATTAAAAATTTATTGCTTTTCATAGTCTATTATTTTAAATATCGGTGAAACTGTTTACATATGCAGATAAACAATTATATATTTTAATACATATTAATTTTTCTATTACAGCTAATAGAAAATAAATGGTTCGTAGTTTTTAACCAATATTTTGCTTAATGTTATTGAAATTATTACAATAGTCTGCACCAATATATTTTACAAAAGTTAAAATAAAATCATAGCCTTCAAGAACAAATACAAATTATTTTGCATTTTATAAATTTCTAAGATTATTTCTTTTTTATATAAAAATCTAGCTTTTTCTACAAACGTGTTGGATGCATGTAAGTGTTTTATATATATTGTATTATACAGTTATTTGTGATACCATTTTGCTATATACTTATAATTATTTATGCTAATGTCAAGAAAGGTTATTTATTGTTTCAAGCTATTTATTTTTTATGCTGTTCTACCTTGACACAAACATAATTTTTAATAACTCGTGAGTTAATAAAGTTAGATATTTTAACAAAAGGTTCTGCTGGTATAAATGTTAATGAATAAAATATATTCTCTTGTTTGATGTGTCTCATTTTGTTTCAATTTAGATATTTTCATTTATTTAAATTTCTATGCAAGTAAAGATTATTGAAGGTTGAAACAAAAAAAAAAAATCTCAACTTAATGATTCGAAATTATCAACTTAACTATTAAAAATTCTTAACTCAACAGTGCTGAAAATTTCCAGTCCCAACTTTATTCACAGTTTACATCTTTTTTTATATATATTTTAGGTAATATTAAACAGTTCTCTAACAATCTTTATTTGTTGCACCCATATTCCAATGCAGTGTCAGTTCTGAGGTCTAATTTAAATGTAATCTTACAAGTCGCGCAATTTCTAATCTTCCCTAGCTTTCATTTGCTAATAATATTAATTTTCTTTAGGAAAATCTCCCCCCTCCACACACACACACAGCCTGATAGTAATATAATGGTAACAATTATAAAAAAGTTTGAAAAGTTTATCTCCGGATATCAAACAGCATTTTTTTTTACATAATCATATTTAAATAGAATCATACTTTAATTTTTTCAATTCAAATTCAAATTTTTTTGTAATTTTAAATATATTTTTATTAATTAAACTGACGAATTATCCCATTAGAAACTATTCTAAGAAATGGCACATTCTAAAAATGGTCCTAAATATATTTGTTAAATTAACATCTGTTAAATAGTGTAAGTTTTTTTACTATATTTTATACATATTAAACTCTTATAAATTAATTTCTATGCTTAAATTTTAAAATGCATAAATTTATTATTTATGTAATTTTTAAAACTGTTAGAACGTTTAAAAGATTTAACAGCTTTATAAAGAAGGTTTTAAGAAATTGTTAAATATACATTTTTATATGGTGTATGCAGGTTTTTAAAAAGCTTCTTACCATAGAGTTTCGGCAATATTTTTTTTGCTTGTTTGTTTGTTGGAGTCTGACCCCCCATTAATCTGGAAACCCTGAAAGTAGGGAATTTCCACTTCTAAAAACCCCGACTTTGTAAATTTATGCCTGAAGAAAATTACTATTAACAAATGAAAGCTAGGGAAGATTAGAAATTGCCCAACTTGTCAGATTACATTTAAATTAGACCTCAGAACGGACACTGCATTGGAATATGTGTGCAACAAATAAGGATTGTTAGAGAACTGTTTAATATTACCTAAAATATATATAAAAAATAGATGAAAAAATGTCGATAAGTTGGAACTGGGAATAGAACCTCGAACATAATATAGATCGAACTTTTACCTGCAATAAAATTCTTGTTGTCATGACAGTTAAATGAACTAAAATGTGTTTAATATTTCTATTAAAATGTATAGAACTCAATCCGTCACCTATAGCCCATTTTATATTTTTAATGCGACTTTAATCCAACCAACTTAATATTTTGCATTTATTGAGCTTTTGCTTTCGTATAAAAACACTCTCTAAATACGAATAACATCGCAATTTAAATTAAAAATTCACCTAAATACCTATTAAATTATAACTGTTTTTGAAGAATTGTAATATTAACGAATTTTACAAAGGAGGACATTGTGACAGTAGCATCATTTTTAAGTACCTTTGTTTTTTATCGACCTTGTTAAGTAACGGCATTGTTTTAAAAAATATATTTAAAATTTTGTCTGTTGCTCTTAATTTTTGCAAATATTTATATAATTTTGCAATTTACGTAATTATAACATTTTTAAGTAATTGGTTGCATTAAAAAAAAAGAAACAAAATACCTGTTGAAATTCTAGTATAAAGTGCACTAAATAATAATAATTTTAAAAAAATTCCTTACCTCTGATTATCGTATCACCTTCACTAAGAAAGGTAAGAAAAAAATATCCTGTTTCAAGAATATTGAGACTCTGCTTAAAAACAGATTAATTTATCACTATTTCAACAACCTCGTAATTATAAGTCCAGCGTCGGAAGTAGACCTAAGTTATGTTGATGAAATCTTTCGTTCAGATCTTTTAGTGTGGAAAGCCCTATTACGAATTTTTGTGAATTTTTTCACGTCTCGCCCATAATGCCGTCAACAGCCCCTTGTGTGTGTGTTGTTACAGAAGCCTTTTGAGAGCAGGTTAATCATGAAATCTTGGTCTAAACCAAACATGGTAATTAGGTAGTTAATGACAGGGTCGTGTTCAGGTTATTGATCACGAACCGCAGCACCGGCTACTGGGCTGACAGTATGCATAGCGATCTTACCCCCCCCCCCCCCCCTCCCCTGCAACCAGTTTTTCTCAATATTTTATGATTCATGGACTCTTAGAAATGTGTACATAACTTTTGTACATTTTGGTGCTGACGCACTGTAGAAAAAAAGGTACTTAAAATGGAGTACCTGAACATACTTGTTTTTCTTTGAGTTCAATTGCATCGTAAATGAGCGATGACGTTCTGAAATTTAAGTAATCGTACTTTCTTAAAAATGAGCAGTGTGATTGAATATTGTTAATCTCAGCTTCTATTCAAGTCATCTTAGCAAAGCGACATGACAAACTTATAATAGTTGTTCAGAAGATGCTTTTCCACATTTTTTTTATGTCGATTGCTTAAATGGAAACTGAGTTATTACAATTCAATTAGCTTAATTCCCATCTTTTGGCCCACTTTTTTTAATATTTCTTATGTTTTTAACTTCTTCACGTCGTGCTGGTAGAACAACGGATAAGTCACTGGACTACGGTGCCTGAGGATATGGGTTCGATTCCCGGTAAGCCTTGTTTGTAATTGTTTTGTTTTGTTTTGTTAATTAACGTCGCACTAGAGCTGCACAGAGTTTGTAATTGTTGTCATGTATTGAAAGTGATTTATGAATGCAGCCTATGTGGACAAGCTACTGCTCTTTTTATTCATCTTTACTCGTTGTACTCATTTTTGAGTACATGTCTTTTTCAAAAATGAAACATATGTATTCGAAGCTATGATAAGCATCGAATGCAATCAAAAATGATTACATTTGGATAATTATTATTATACAATGTATATTGTCAAGTCGTTCAAATATTTGGAACCTGAAATATAGCAGCAAAAATTATTCACTGTGCCATACTTAATTTATTTATAAATTGTCTTTTGAAAAAAACACGCGCAAAATTTATGCAATGGCTCCCATACTCCTACATTTTAATACAACTTGAATTGAAAATTACAGAAATGTTGCATTTGTATAACTATTTTTTACCTTATTATTAAATTGCAATAACCGTCAGTAACAAAAATTTATGCATATTTTTAAGGCATTTCCCTGTGCAATCAAGCCACTTTTGAGGGTTTTCTAAATTATCCTCAAACTGTTTATCATGTGGAGTGTCCAATGAAGACATTGAAGCAAAGGAAGCCCACCTTTAAAAGGTATCCTCATTGCTCTGAAATAGATCCTGAAACATAAAATCAAGCTTTTTCATGTTCTGAAATTCTTGTCCCTGAATGGCATTAAAATGAAACACATTATAAATAATATAATAAAATATATTTATAAGTATATTGAGTATTCCTAATATTTTGTAAGTTTTGACTTTTTTTTTCTCCAATTTTCGAACACAAGTCGCAAGTTGTTGTTTACTGCTAACGTTTGTAATACAATTTTTTTTATTATGTATTTCTGTATAGGGAAGTTTGTTTCACCTATAATCTTTCGTAGTTATTTGTTCTAACGTTGGTATTGGTATGGAAGTTTGTAAAATAGGGTGATAGCTCAAGTATTGTCCATGTAATCTGTTCGTGGCTTCAAATTAGAAGGCAGTCCAAAAGATCTTTGTAAAAGAAATTAGATGTTGATTTATTTGATTTTTTTTAATTCTTTACAAAACGAAAAATATCCATTTTAGGCAGTCTAAGTTAGAAAATCTCGGACAGGGCAATTGCCTCTACTGCCCTATAGATCTATCTCTATATATCCCTATAGATCTGCCCTATAGATCCGCCACTGATCTATTTGACAGTGGACATAATGCATATTTTTGGTTATATTGGACTTTTGTCGACTTCTATCTTACGCTGAAATATATATATCTTCAAGCTAAACAATTATTGTAATCGTTTAGTGGTAAATTGACAGAAATTTTCAGTAATTCAAAGTGATTACCATGCACAAACAAACGGGACATGGAGAAAAAAAAACTTTCACTAAATATAGCCGTAATGAAATTTTTATTCTCAAGGTTTTATTATTTTTGATTTTAGTTTTTACTTGCTCCTGCCTGGTATTCACTGAAGTGCAAACATCAATCTTGCTTTTAATAGCACGGTTTAGTTGGTTTTTCGTCCCGCCCCCGTCACGCTCAGGACACGCCCCATCGGGCTCTTGCGAAAACATGCGAGGGACGCCAAATGAAAGAGAAGACCTATAACATTTATCCGTTCTGACATCGGTGTTTGAAAATAAAGATGGCTTAAGTACAATTTTTTTATGTAAGGTGTGCTCATTTTCGAATTTTTTCTGGCAATTTCGACATGTTTACCTTTTTATATAGAAAAAAAGTAATATATTTAGTTACTAATGTAAAACAAATATAATAAAAACATTAATTTATTAAATAAAAGTATTTAAAATAAGGGGATCATTTTTAAATTAATTTCCGGTTCTCAAATTAAGCTCCGTACATAGAATTCTGCTGAAGACTTTAAAAAAATATATTATACTATTATCATAATTTTTTTTATCTAAATACTATTCACTACTATTTTATTAATTACATTACACATTTCAATTACATACATTTTATCAATGTACATTTTTACATATTTTAATACTTATTTCTTTGTTAATAAAATTTTATATTAGAACATCTAGATGAAGATGTAAGCAGGTTGCCTCCCTTACATAATCGCATTTCGACGTCTTCAACAATCTCAGAAAATCTATCTTTTTGGAGAATTCTTCTATTATCAAGGCTACTTTCGTCACTTTTGGTAATCGTTTCGTCATTCAGTCGAAACAAGAATCTTCAAATTTTCGTCCATTTGACGAAACAAGAATCATCACATTTTTAACGGAAGTAATTTACTACGCTTCTTTCCTGTGGCATCTAGCAACAGCTCCTGCGCCAAAATTTTGGATTATTCTTGCTCAGTGTATAGCGACTTCGGACCAAGAGATCGCTGGTTCCAGTCAGGCCACCGAATTTTATGTAAAAGATCATCCTAATTTTTTTGCAAAATAAGTTTGATGGAATAAAACAAAAAACGACGAAATAAATTTACTCAATTTGCCGAAACATTTAATCGGAATAATTGAGACAACTGTTTCGTCAAAAATGACTAAAGATTCTTCAAAAATGGCGAAAGTTCCATAAAAAAAAATGGCGAAAGTTTCTTCTCTATCCAGTCCACCACTGTATCCGTCTACTAAACATTTCCAGAAAAAAAAGTATTCTGAATTCGCCCTAAAAACAGATTGAACTTCGCAGTAGTTATGTCACCTCCAATAATGCACTGGGGTGGCCATTGTTGAGATCAAATTTAAATTGAGCCTTACATCTCTTTAAAGCGGTCCAACATCGTGTCAAAACGTCCATCACGTTCGAAAAGACATCTTCCCTCCCATTGTTGTCACCCCCTTGCACGCTTTGTGAGTCGCATCGCCGGCGTCCGCCCCTCACCATTTACCGGGGCTAATAATAAAGGTCTCCGATTAAGTACAAAGGCCCGTTCGCGCAGGTTTTCCATCAGGCCCTATTTATTTGAGACTTTAAGAAAAGCCTCTTCTGTAATTTCGTTTCTAGTATTCCCTGGATGACGTTATTTCTCACTTAGAACGTCTTTGGGGTTTACATCAAAGTTATTTTCTATTGCTTATTTTTCCATGTCTTCCAAATTCATTGCTATTGGGTTATCAAGCAAAACATGGGTGACATACTTTCGGATCGGAATTGAAAATAACTCTCACGGAGATCGGGCCCGTCGCACCGTGGGGGGGGGGGGGGATAATCACGACCTCCCCCAATAATCTGGAAACATCAAAAGTTGGGAATTTTAAGTTTTAAAAATCCTCGAGTTGGGAAAATTTATGCCTGAAGAAAATTAATATTATTAGCAAATGAAAGCTAGGGAAGATTAAAAATTGCTCAGGTTGTAAGATTGCATTTAAATTAGACCTCAGAACGAATACTGCATTGGAATGTGCGTGCAAGAAATCAGTGCTTGTGAGAGATCTGTTTAATATTATACCTAATAATATATATAGATGAAAAATGCCGATTAGCTGGCACTGGGAATTTTCAGAACTGTTGAGTTGGAAATTTCGAATCGTTAATTCATTGTTAATTAATTCTTGTTTCAACTACAAATAAATTTTGTGCGACGGCACTGATGGAGATACAAACATATACAGAAGATCACAAGGGAGAACTGGGGGCTTTTAACTTATAAATTAAAAATTCTAGATATGAAGAAACTGTGACACAGGGCCGTCTTGAGGGGTGTGCAACGTGTACCATTTCACAGGGTCCCGCGCACACCAGAGAAAAATTCGTAATTTTACAGACATAATAAATTTTTTATACGTTTTTTTTAACTTTAGAATTTCGTTTAAAAATTAATTTTTTCCCTTTCATTATCACAAACTTTTTATTCTAATATATATTGATCAATTTTGTATATTGAGCCTTTTTATCGGTTTTGCGTGTTATTGTGCACCACACAAAAATATCTATTGCACTTATTTTTTTTTTAACCTAGGTGCAAGTGTGCACTGACGTGAAAAGTTATTTTATTATAAAACTTTAATTAGTCAAGAAGAAGTATACTTGAAAAATATATAATAAACTATTTATTTATTATCTTTTTCAAGGGTACATATATAGTCTTTTAAAACATAACATATATTTTTGGAGAAAATTCTATTAACTTGCTCATTTGCTAGCATCAGTTACCGGTTATGCAAAAAATAAAATAACATACAGTATCAATTACTAACTGATCCAGAACTGTTAGGACTCATTTCTTCCGCTGTCGTTACCTGAAAAGAAATCAGTTTTTATAAATAAAACTATAATATAAATTTAACAGGAAAGGAAAAATAAGTATCCACACATTGCTTTTTATTGAACAAGCAAAAAACGTTCAATATGTATTCAAGTATGTTTTCTCTGCACGATAAATATTTTTAAACAGAATTTATAACCTAACATAATTAGCGAAATGCCAATTTAAATAATGAAGACGATGGAAACAACGTGCTTTATTATTGCTGATCTTAGCTTCTGTTCAAGACATCTTAACAAAGGGATCTGACAAACTTAAAATATTTGTTCAGAAGATGGTTTTCCACATTATTTGATGTCGGTAGCTTAAGATACCTTATTACAACTCAGATATCTTACTTTCCATTCTTTTGGCACACCCTTGATCGCCTTGGCAGTTTAACGGATTAGACACTGGACTGCGGGGCTGAGGATCTGTGTTCGATTCCCGGTAAAACTTGGTTGTAATTGTCAATATTTATTGAAAGGTATTTATGAAAACAACCTATGTAGGCAAGCATTTATCAATTTTTCTCATGTACTCATTTTTGAATACATGTCTTTTTCAAAATCGAAATTTATGTATTTGGGAGCCATTATAAGCATCGAATGTACTCAAAAATGAGTACATTTGACTTATTTTCGAGTATATATTTGTAACAGTGTAGCATTTAGATAATTTACAATACATTCGATATAAGCTTGATGTTCTAAAAAAACCTTACAAAACTCGACACGACATGCTATGATGACTGCATACAAACATCCTAACCATTACACAATATTCCCTTTTTACTTTTTCCTAAAAATTTTAATCATTTAACACATTTAACAGGAGGAAAATGATCATATTTGTATGGAACTGACGAACTCCATTCAAAACTTCCTAACAAAAAAAGTAACCTTAACTCCTGTTTCTGATAAAAATCATGAATAACAAATATATCATTGTCAAGGAGCGGGCTGAAGATGGTATCGCCATTTAGTGTATAGAGCAGAGGCGACCCGGAATAATAAATTATAAAAAAAAAAAATGACAAAAGACGAAGGGTGCTGAAAGTTTGGGAACGAGTAAGATGAGAACCTTTGATGCTCAAAATAGATTAACTTTCCCATGTAATGGGAAAGTTTTAAACGCATAAATGATTGCATTAAAAAAATTCTACATTTTTGTTTGCAGCAAAGAAACAACAAGTTAAGCAAAGAAACAGTTTTGTTTCTTTGCTAATATTTTTAAAGTTGTAACAAATAGTTGATTTTTTACATTTTTATTAACTTCTTATTAGCTTTTAAAATTTATATAAATTTTTTTAAAAATCGATCATCACGTGACAGGAAGTGTGATTGCACACAGTTAAAAATAGGTACTCGAAAATAAGTAAAACGCACTAATTTTTGAGTATATTCGATACTTATAATAGCTCTGAATACACAAGTATCAATTTTGTAAAAGGCATGTACTCAAAAATGAGTACAATGAGTAAAAAGGAGTAGATGTTGCCTACACAGGCTGCCTTCATAAATCACTCTCAATAATTTTCGACAATTACAACCAAGTTTTAACAGGAATCGGACCCAGGTTCTTGTGTCCACAAATCGACAAATAATGCGGAAAACCATCTTCTGAAGAACTATTTTAAATATGTCAGTTTTTAATTAGATCGCTTGAACAGAAGCTGTGATTAGCAATTTTAAATCACATTGCTCATTCTATTATCTAAAGTACCAATTGTAAGGTGCTTTAGGTAATTTAAGGTTTTACTCACAATTTTAAGTGTACAAGAAGAAAGCTTAATGTTATTGTGAAGTTCAAAACTGCTTCTATATTCACCGGTACGGAATAGCAAGCGGGCGAGCGGTGAACGTTTTAAAAAAAGTCTGGGTTTCCAATTATCAATTCATATTTCAAGCAATGCAATAAACTGCACGAGGGGTGTGATTTAGCAGCTGCTGCCCCTTTTATCTCATGCCACGTGCCCCCTCACTCATTATCCGTCGTTTGCACCTTCCTATTTTATTATCCGAACATCCTTTTAAAAGGAAGGTCTAAAATGACAAAGCAAAAAATATCCATAGTTTTTTCCCCCCTATTATTATTATTATTCATCTGCATTGAGACCGACACCGAATTTTGTTCCTGCGCGATTTGCCAGCAGGGTTGCCAACTGCGATACTACTAAATCGCCAAACTTTATAAATTCACTAAAAAAACTTTAAAAATAATAAAAAAAAATTCATTATATTGTTCAAACTTTAACGTTTACATATTATAAGACAATACTAGTTGCATTCAAGTTAAAATATTGTTATTTTAAATTCAAAATTCGTTATAATTTTTTTTAAAGCAGCCAAATCAATGATTTGAGCCAAATTTGGCAGTCACTACAATGCGAATTGTACGATTATGTTGTAGTTGCAACTTGCTCCCCGTTCCAGCAGATGGTGTTCGGGGACATACGAGTAAAAAAAACTTTCGATTGAAAACTGAACCATCCTTTCCGTTTCACTTTTTTTATTTTTATCTCACATTGGGGTGCTGAGAGAGTGCGATCTCATCTTACCAGGGGTAGATTTGTTCTCTAATAGAGCGCGGGGTTGCGTCTTTCATAGGTTTTCGAGCTATGATTCCAATATAATGCACCAGAGTCGAATTCGTTCGGAGAACTGTGAAGTTCAACAAAAAACTTGCACTTAAAAATCCACTGCTTGTTTAATATTGATAAAAAATGAAGTACTTTTAATTTTTTGTAATTAATGGACACTATAAACGACCTGGTATTAAGATTAAATGCGAAAAAATAAATAATCCGTTTTGCATTGGTGAAACACAAACACATGTTTCGCTAAATTTCAAACGATATTTTTTTTTATACAAGAAATGCTGTGAAATTCAAGACTCGTGCTTTCGTTTATTCATTTGGTAACGTCATGTGCATTATGAACTGTACCAGAATTTAATAAACTGAATATGAAATGCACCAGTCTACTTTAGGGTCTTCTGACGTTCAGAGAAAAACTTGCCCATCCACTACTTTTTCAGACTGACAAAAACAAAAATACTTGGATAAGGTGGGGGGATTTGGATCTCAAAATCTTAGAGCTCAAAACTCGATTTATGTTGTTCAAACTCCAATTTCTTTCAGGAAAAAATATTGTAAAATTAACATTGTTTTACAAACACGTTCACTTATTTATTGGAAACATAATCGTACATATTTATTTAATTATGAGGTTTATAAATACTTTTAAAAATTATCTTTTTAATGTAATAAATTGGGTCACCAGTGGCAATTATGGAAATTTTCGTATAAAAAGGCATTATTAGAACAAACTTTTAAATCAAATTAGTAACTTGAATAAAATAGAATAAATAATAACTTCAAATCTTAAAAACTCATATTTGATTATTACTAATGGACTGTTTTTCTTTCTAAAAGCAAGCTGTAATCCGCTGTTCGACATTTTGACAAGCTATTTTTTTTTTTTAATTTTATTTCCTTCGAAATAGAACACCTGCTAATATTATTCTTGGTTTGTTTAATTGATTCAGGAACCTATGATGTATTCACTTCATTTTTTATTCTCAAACGATTTTTTTTAATATTCGAACTTAATGTTATGATTACCCAATTGAGATTAGACAGAACGTTCATAAATCGTTTGACATCCATTTGCAAGTAAAGGAAATCAACTCTTACTTCATTTCTAGGTCGCTTCAATCTAGGTGGCATGAAAGCTCGCTGCTTTTCCTCAAGATCTTGCACTCTTTTGTTGTAGACATCAATCTGCTGATGTAAGCGAGAATCTTCTATCTATAAAAACGTATTATAAACGAAACTGGAGTAATATTGAGTAAGTATGTGAGGAGTACACTTCCAAAACCTGGCTTTGTTCATTAAGCTGTTTTCTGGAATTCAATAGTATTATTTTGGATAAGAAAAGTTTTGGAACTGCTTTCACAGGGTCATCGTTAGGGCTCATGATTGGGAGGCAAGAAGCTTTAAAATTGCTTAGTCACATATGTTTCTTACCAACTTTTTTAGAGTCAAATTAACAACTTTTTTTTTGAGTCTAGTAATTTACATGTTTTTTTCCCGCTTGGATAGGAAAAATAGTTTTAGATGGGAAATTGCCAAACCAAACCGGAAAATTTATTAAAATTTTATATTTTTTTATAATTATTTCTCCATCTTATTCCTGCGCGAAGAATGTTGGTAGATTCCTGTAGTGGAATTGGAAAAATCACAAATCTTGTTTTCAAACTTGTGAAACATTTGGCTTCTTTTGTAAATTAAACTTCTTAGTTTCATTTTAAAAAAAAAACACTAAACATTTCGCACTTTTTCCACGTAGATGGGAAATTGTCAACCCGACTAGAAGTAGAATTTATTAAAATTGTGTTGCAGTTTTTTGCGATGATTTCCCCAACATGCATTTTTTATGCTTACATAACCTAGTTGGCAAACTTGCGAAACATTTGGATGGTTTTATAGTGAAACTCCTTAGTTGAATTAAAAAACAAAAACGAATGTTCCACCAATTTTCCAACTAGGTGTTTGATTTTGCCAAGCCTACAGGCATTTACCAACATTGGGGAGAAGGGGGGGGGGAATCGCCCCCTCTTCTAAAGGGGGCCCTGCACTCCTTTTTGAGAATTAAAAATTTTGAAAATAAAACAACTACTTTGATATAATAGTTTATATACTGAATAAATATAGCCTCAAGGAATAATAATATTTTTTATAATACACATTGCATATGGATAAATAAGATAAAAGAATATGGAACAATCGCTAGTATTTTCAATTCAATTTGAATAGGGTACAACCACTAAAACTTTAACTTGGTGACTTCACATTTGTACTGGGATACTAAAAATAAGTTAAGTAAAATAATATCATTATTTTGTCTATGACAAGTTTATGACCCGCAATCCTCATGCATCTAAGTGTAATATTTAAACACTATTTTTAACAATGGTGATAGTGAAATTATAAACAAAACATGCACATGAAATAAAATTACTTTTAAAAATAATGCTTTGTCACACTTTCGTGAAAAAACTTTTCAAATATTTAAAATAAGTTATTTAAAATAATTTTGTAAGCACATAATCTCACCTTCGCTAGCTCTTCGTCAAATTCCAAGCAGCCAACTCCGTCTAGCCTCTGCAAATCTATTGTGCCTCTCCATCTCACACAGACGCCGTTCATTATGAAGCTGCTCCTCAAGTGTACCTAATTGGATATAATAGACACAATTGTGCATCTGGTTTTAAATTGTGTCAACTATAGGCTAAGTTTGAAACTTTTTTAGAATAAAAAGTTCAAACCTATCCAGCTGTTTTAAGATTTTATTTTTAAATTTAAGAACATAATAATATTATTACAGTTTTCAAAAATGATTTTAGATTTTCTCAACATGCAATTTAAATAATTCAAGAAATAAAATTTTTGACGTTCAAAGTACAATTTCTCTCTGGAAAAAAAATTGTATAAAAACGTTCACTTACTTATTGGAAACATAATAGTATATTTTTTTTATTTAATTTTGAGTTTGTTTAAAATCTGTTTTTAATAATTATTTTTTTAAGTTAACCTATTTTTCTTTTTGTATGATTCATTAAATTCATCGAGTAAAGAGCAATTTTAAAAAAAAATTTAATCACATTAGTATCTTGAATAAAATAGAAGGAATAACAACTTTCAACTTTTAAAAACTTAGAGTATTTGATTATTGACGGAGTGTTTTTGTAATAATCTATACTAAAAAGGCAAGTGGTAATACGCCATTTTGAAAAGAGAAAAAAAAAACACTTTTTATTTATTTGTAATATTCGAAATTTTAACACATGCTGTTATAATTTGTTTTATTTTTATTCAGAAATCTATGCTGTATTTAAGTTATTTTTAATTTGTTCAGCAGACGATTTTTTATTTCATAATTCATTTAAAACATTCTGTTTCATGGGCAGAGACATCCATTTTTTTTATCGAAATATATTCTTTTGTTGACAGTTTATTTAGGAAGGAAACAGGTATGTAACTTCAAAATATATTAACACATAAACATTGTATTGTTAATATTCACATTGTACATTGTATTGTTAAATAAATTCTTCTTATTCAAATAAGTTCATTCTCGTCATTTATATGCTTCAAAATTCTTATTTTTGTAGAATAATTGCACTTTTACTGAGGATTGTTAAATTTTTACGAACTTCCGATTCTTTAGCATTAATAAGTCAAAAATCAATTTTTTCTGCTTTGAAAAAACGTTGAAAAAAAATTAGAAATTTTCTAATTTTTTTAATGGAATGTATTAAAAGATTTCTGTTTTATACAAAACGCAGGAATATTTTTAAATAATTTTATTTTCTAGTTTATTTTAAAAGAAGTTTTCATACATCAAACAATCCCGATTTCTTTTTGTATTCTCAAATAAATTGACTGTTGAATTGGAATTAATTCACCCAGAAATGTAATTTTTTGCTAAAATGTACTCCATTAACCATATTAAATAAGAAAAAAAAAAAGAACGATATAAAAACATAAATTTAGCAATGTGTGTAAATATTTAATATTTAATTAAAAATATATATATTTTACATCATGATCCATTTCGTCAAATCAGCGCAACTTATTTAGGAAAAGTTACTTTTCTTATATTAAAAATGACTATGTCTTTGAAAGAGTTGAATTTGAAAGAATAAATTGCTATAAAAATAATTATAACATGGACCTTTCAATGCTTAGGTGTTAAAAAAACGTTTAAAAAATAATTTCTAACATATTAAAAAATATATGAATTAACAATATTATTTGTTCATTTTGTCAATGCTTAATGTTTAAAGTAATTTCAATATGAACCATTGATTTGTTTTGTTGAACGTATCTCTGGGGAGCATTACAATCTGCGAAGTCAGAACCCTTCACTGAACAGAGATAATTGACCATTTGAAGATGCCGTCGCTAGGCCAATTAGTTTCGCCAATGCGTCAAAGTTCCGATTTCTTTGTTATAAAGTGCCCAGTGATAATTTTTTACTTCCGCTCATTTTTCTTCGAATGGGATTCTATAAGTAAATTTAAAAACGAATATTCATATTTTTTTTATAGAGAAAAGCTAAAGTTTTAGTTTTTTTTAATGATTTGTTAAGGATAGGTCATTTGTTTTTTAAGGTTAGGTCCAATGTAAAAGAAATAAACAATATTGTTATAAAGTGTTGCCAATTTTTTTTAAAACCCTTTTTCTTGTTTTACGTAATAATAAGTTTATTAAACATTTAATTCTTTGACATTATTACGCGTTTAAAAACAACTAATGAAAAGTTACACTAATATTTAATTTAAAAATTACATTAAAAAAAAAAAATTTACTTAAAAATGTGTACCTGAACCAATGTATTTGTTTTTGAGTACTATTGCATCGTAAATGTTTTATGACGTATTCAAATTTAAGTAACCGTACTTTAGCAAAATTGAGCAGTGTGATTTAATATTGCTAATATCAGGTTATGTCTAAGCCATCTTAACAAAGCGGCCCGACAAATTTAAAATTGGTGTTCAGAAGATGGTTTTCCACATTATTTGATGTCAATTGCTTAAATGGAAACTGAGTTATTGCAGATCAATTATTTTACTACCCATTCTTTTGGCACACCTGTTTAACATTTCTTCTGTTTATAACTTCTTCACGTCGCTCTGGTAGTACAACGGATAAGGCATTGGACTGCTTATCCCTGAGGAACTGGGATCGATTCCCGGTAAGTATTTGTTGTAATTGTCGATATTTATCGAAAGTGATTTATGAAGGCAGCCTATGTAGGCTAGCATCAGCTCTTTTTATTCACTTTTACCCATTGTACTTATTTTTCAGTACATGTCTTTTTCAAAATTAAAATTTATGTATTCGGAGCTGTGATAAGCATCGAACTTAATCAACAATGAGTACATTTATAACAAGACTTCTAACTATGATTAGTATTTCCGTCTTATTAAGTAATGAATTCGGGATGAAAACATTTAAATATTAATTTAATCAGAAGCTGAATTTTCATGACCGGCAAAGCCCGGGGATTACTTGCTCTCTGATTAGAGTGAAACGGTTTACAAAGATTAACATTTCGCGGAAGGATACATTTGGTTAGGTTCTAATAAAATGAAAGGGGTGTCAGACAGTTCCATTTTGGAAGAGTTCCTGTACGGAGAATTATATCTCTTACACATTTTACTTATTTTTAAGTACCTATTTTTAACAATGATTTGTATGATGTAATGATAGTGTAATGATTTACAAAATACAGTTTCAAGAAGTAATGTTAAAAAATTATCAACGTTGAGAATAGGGGGAATGAACTTATTCTGCAACAGTAACTGAAACCTTCTAAAAGTAAATTGAATATATCTAACATATGCAGGTGCGAAACGTCACCGATAAGTCTCTCCCCACGGGAACTAAGAAGCCCTATAGTTGTAGTTCATCTAATGCGAGTGTTATCAACGGTATAATCAGTATGAACATATTGGAAATGCGATTACATACGTCAAAATTTTGAAAAACGTATGTTTAGTAATTTATATTGTTAATCCAGCGGCGTTACGTTGTTGCATGAAGTTTCAATGTAACATTTCTGTATAGTTTTTATATTAAATGGGACATTATACCAACAACAAAATCTCTGAATTAGCGTTTTAAGGTGGTTAAAGTTATTTAAATTGGAACATTAATTAGCAATAAATAAGTTTACTTATTAAATATTTTTTTAAAAAAATTCAGAATTAATACTGAATACTTTATTTAAATAACAGTGAATAACTGGCAATATATTTTAAATGTTGCTTTTCCTGCGATTATTGTGGACTTTGATATGAAAAGTCCACACTCTCAGAAATAATATTCTAATTATTAAGAATTTGGCGATCGCCAAGGCTACTTTTGTTATATTTGATAATCGTTTCGTCATTAAATCACGTGACTTTTGAAGAAACAAGGATCCCCAAATATTTAACGAAAGTAATTTACTCAGATTCCTTTTCTCATGTTTGGTACTTATACTTATATTGTCAGAAATCAATCGAGTCTTCTTGGCTGCGTGGATAGAGCTTTGGATGCGGGAGCGAGAGATCCGAGGTTCGAATTCGCTCGTCGACATTGAATTATTATATTATTCTAAATCGTCATCGTTTTTGACGAAATAAATTTCGCTAAAACGACAAATAAATTTCGTTAATAAAAAAACGACAAATAAATTTCGTTGAAAAAACGACAAATATTTTTCGTTAAAAAGACGACAAAGCGAATTTCCTCAGCTTGACGAACAATTTAATTGGAACTTATAGCAGGCGTTAATTTCGTCAAAAATGACAAAAAATTCTTCAAATATGAGCATGCATTATTAACAGTGCAGGGTAAAAAAATAATACAAGAGTCGACTTTTTGTTGAAATAGATATTTTGATAAAGTATTTTTAAAGTATCAAATAATGAAATGATAAGAACGATGGTAGTAATAAGTATTAAAAACACGTTAAAATATTTACAATGCTGTCGATCTTTATTTTTCGGTTTCTACAGAATCCCACTTTATGAACCGTCATCGTTCTTTCCTTATGCCCTTCATATGAAATTATCACCTCAACGCCAAAATGCTTCAAACCTGAAATTAGTCCCCCACACATAAAAAAAATGATCATATCAATTTGAAGCGCAATTATGAGTCAGAAAGCTGGTAAATCACTTAGTCACCACCTGTTCCGAGCAGGAAGACCGGAAGCTCAACCAAATCATTCGCGCTCTCTCCAGGTAAAACAACAAACAGACGACGGAACTCCCCTTGTTACACAGAGAAATTACAACGAAATAAACAGAAAAGCGCAGAGGTGATTCTTCCTTTTAGATGTCCCTTAGGTGTGAGGCGATTAAGAGGCGCAATGGACCGTGCTGCTTAATAAGCCTATTATTGCGCATCGGTGAGTTGCGTTGCAGTGCCGAGAATCCGTAGGAGTGACGACATGTGCAGAACGTTGACTTGGTAGGCGAGGGAGTCTCGTAGATAAGGATTGCATGAAACGCTTTGTCTGGTTCAGAGTATCGAAAAAAATCATGTTAAACTTACATTAAAACCCTCTGACGGAGCTGAATGACTTAAGACGTCCACTGATTTCTAGTTTTTCTAGCAATACACAAAAACATGAAATTCGTAAAAATATTCAATGTAAAATGTTGGGGATGTTTCTTGGAAGCTATATATTACAATAAACATTAGAACTATATGTAATATACATGCATTAGAAATATAAAATATTTTGCAGAGAAAACAAGTTTATAATTATGAAATTTTTTTCAGCGATCAGAGGGGAAGTGTCAAGATAATATTTTTGTTACGGAAACGAACATCGTTTTATTACGCCATTATTATTATTTTTTTAAATAAAGCAACATTTTTTTTGGTTGTTCCATTACTTGGATTATGTTTTATAATATTGGAATTTAACATTGGTCATTAAATTGTTCCCTTTATTTTTGAGTGTTTTCGTGAGTTGAAAATACTAGATCTATTCCATTCTTTTTTCTCATTGAACTCCACCAATTGGGATTTGGTAAAAAAAAAAAAATTCCGAAGCATTGACGAATTGATTGTACTTTTGTCTCATGAGTATTAATCTGTATTTTTTACATACGTTTAAAGTAATTCATTTAAACGGGTTTTTTTAAACAAACCATTGATAATGCTGCCATCTATGAATGAGCAGAAGCGTTATACTTTTAGAATTTTTTGGCTATAAGTAATACGCTAATATATTTCGCCCTTACAACGAATGAGAGTCTGTGGGGAGTGGAGGGGGGGGGGGGGGTATGCAATAAAATTATCACACATGCATGATAGTATATTATTATTTCAGTAGTAAAGATTCCTTTAGCGGGTTTTACACACAATTAATCTTAACATTTCAGGTATAAAAAAAAATGGAAATTCTCGGAGCAGTAACGAATCGTAAATTTGTCTCATGAACATTAACGTTTTTTTTTTAATACATTTAAAAATAATTAGTTTTCAAGCAGTTTTTAAATGAGCCGTTAGTAGTTCTACCATCAATGAGTAGAACCGTTTAACTTGTTTTATATTTTGGCTATTAACATTTAAAAAAAAAAGGCATAATTATTGCACGGATGCTATACTCAAGGATAAAATAACTTGAGCCTAAAGCAATGGAATAGTTTTACATATCATAGCTTCCGCTTCAGATTCAACTTAGGTTAAACCCGAGTACAGTAATTTTTAATATACTAAAACTTAGTTATCTACTAAATCTAAATTTTGTTAGTGAAACGTTTTTATGTGTGTTTATTATACATTACGAACAGAGGTGGCGCCACTAGGGGGGCTGGGGGGGGGGGGGCTGTAGCCCCCCTGTCGGGCAAGCCAAGCCCCCCCGTCGGGCAAAATTTTGAAGTTCGTCGGGGGAAAGCGTTATTTTAATTGTTAAAACCAAATTTTAATGAAAGGTTGAGTCGAATTTGCTTTTTTAATGAAATGAATCTGGGCCATATACCCGACAGAGCGAATTCCGACAAGCAGGTTACAATCCCGACAAAACTATAATTCCGACAGACCGAAATCCCGACAAAACTATAATTCCGACAGACCGAAATTCCGACAGCCTGTGGTGGCCGAATGGTTAGGAGTTCTTACGAGTACTCGATAGGCACAATTTTTATCTCTAGCTTGTGTGTAGCGATTCAGTAATCGGAGAGTTGTCAAATCCGTTCCTTTCGACACCAAAAAATATCCACCGCGTATAAGGGACTGGTGCACCCGGGTTTATCTGATTGTGGTCCACTGTCTTGGCGCTTATTGAGGTAGATTGCACCGGATGAGTTGATCTCGTCATCTGACCGTGGTTCAAAAATACGATCAAACAGTGTTCTCGGGTCTTTTCTTCCATATAAACCCTGATCCTTCGCCAATAACCCCCAACTGTGCAGCTCAAGTTCAATGTTAATACAACCAACCTATTCTAACAAACTAAATTCTCGACAATACAGTAATCCTATATAACCAAATTCTATAAACCAATATTTATTATTTTAGATTAAATTGTCAGTATTTTTATTATTTTATAGCTTTTTATACAAGGTTATGTATAAAGGTTCCACACACACACGTATACTATAGATATACTGTTATCATAATTTCAATTACGTTATTTGTTACATATTTTACAATAAAAAGCAACACCGAAATTTCAAACTAAAACCCATGTTTCAAAATATCACCATTAAAAAAATGTAATATTATTCCAAATCATAAACTAAAGAAATATATGATCATATAATTAAAACATCATATCATCATGTACACGATATTTCATCACGCATATCATTGATTTTGTGCCAAAAAACAATCGCGATTTATTAAAACCACGCGGCGAAAGTATTTTTAAAAACTTTTATTAAGTCGGCCATCAATAAGAATTTCAATGAAACTATTGCTGATACTCAGTGGCGGATTTAAAGAACGGTAAATATACACAATTAGACAATGCCATTTGGGTCCCTGCAAGATCAGTCAGAAAAAAAAAATAAGGACTTGAGGAAAAATATACTTTAAAAGTTTTAGGAAGTAAAGTGGTTAAAATGAATTTGTCAATATATATCATTAATGAATTTATTTTATAAAAGGAAAATTTCAAAAAGTTAGCTTGAGGAAAAATATACTTTAAAAGTTTTAGGAAGTAAAGTGGTTAAAATGAATTTGTCAATATATATCATTAATGAATTTATTTTATAAAAGGAAAATTTCAAAAAGTTAGCATGTGTGTCGAAACTGTGCATTAACGAAATTATTTTGTGTTTGTTCAAAAATTGAAGAACACGATTCAAAATTTAATTTAAAGTAAAAGATTTCATGTAAAAAATTAGTTCATTTTTTAAAAATGTTCTTTTAAGACCCAACATAAATCTTAACAGTGCTTATTTCACATGCTATATTTTTTCTTCTTCTGTTGGATTTATTTTGCGCGTATGAGCAGGATATGATTTAGAAAGTTCAGTACTATAGGCCCTACATCATTGAAGAGGGCCCTCTCGTAAAAATAGTCTCGAAAAATTAAAAATATCGCAAAATAAGTTTATTATTCATTTAAAACACGACTTAATTCTCACTTTTTTGGATAAATTGCTGAAAATTGCATTAATAATAACAACAATTTTGTCAAGTATTCGCCGGGGCCCCAAATCAGTCCCTGCGCATGAGACACGAGTCATTTTGTTTTAAGCAAAGAGCAGAGTCACAGCTCAGACGTGGAACCACAAACGAAGGCCTATTCAGACGGCAGTAGCCAGATTTGCGTTGCCGCAAGCCTGATTGTTTGTACTTGGGGAGTGACGATCCTGGGGACAAAGCATCCCCCGTTGTAAAAGTTTAACCTTGAGAAGGTCAGCTACCAGCTTTGGGTAGACAAAATCGCCTTCGGGGATATATGTTTGTATAGCAATAGGATATATGTATAGCACGCTAAAAAAAGAGATTGGGCAGTGAATGGTCAGCTACAGGGCCGTCTCGACTCTCGAAAGTAAGTGTACTTGTAGAAGTAAGTTTATGGTTCAGTTCTATTTTGTTGTTGGTGAAAGGCAAAACGTTTTTTTAAAGAGGAAAATTATAGTGTGTCAACATTGCATTTAGATTTCAACTTTGATACTAATTCGGAAAGGTGAGATGTCTTAATAATTCTAGTGAAAAAATTTCTTATAAAAAATTTTATTTGTGCCTGTGACTACTTAATATTACATTTATTTCGTTCAAAAAGAAGTCCAACCGTTTATTGATTTTTATGTTTTCCGTATTTAGAAGAACCAAACTAGTTTTGTCATTACTATTTCAGTATAGAAGATTTATTTAACCAATAAATTGTTTCGTCGTATGAGCTAGGTTTAGAAATGACTCTTATTTCAATTTTTGTTGCCACAAATTTTGTGCAATTTCAAACTATTTGGAATTTAAAAATAAAATATAATTATGGGAATCCTTTTTTTATCATTAAAAAAACTGCGTATATTGTTATATATAAAAAATCAATTCAGAAGAAATCAGGTCATATTCTAACGAAGCAGTCATGGTCCAGTACGGCGGTCCTAAATTAAAAATAGGCAATCGTAAATCCATTAAATTGTCAATTAATACTACTAGCTAAACGTCTATAAAATAAGGTATCAGGATAGGAACACCATTTTATGCTTTTAAGAGGATTGATTCCGACATTATAACTCCGTTGCAAATGACAATTTTTATCTCGTTTGATAAGAAATTAGGCGTAAAATAAAAATAAAATACTGCAGAATTTTTACGTAATGAAGTTCTCCAATACATATAACTACTGCTGCAGCTCTATTCTCTGAAAAGAATTTAATAAGGAAATAGCTCTCAATAGAAAATTTCTTTCGTAGAAATAGTCTAAATTTCGTTGCTAGAGATACAGCCTTTTGTACGTAGTTAAAAGCCTTCTCACTGTTTATAGATTTAAAAAAAAAAAAAACTAAATTAAATGACAAAAAAAAGCACTAAAACATAGCACCGTTTTACATTGCATAGCTACCAACAAAAAATAAATTAATTTCGTAAAAGCATGGGGATTTTACAAAAACTACTTGCATAATGTAGTGATTTACCACATTTCGTTTTACCTTCACTATTACTTACTTTTTATTTATTTTATTTGTTGCCTTCTCGCCGTCCCTTCTTTGAACAACCCAACCACTTCAAATGGTTACATTTATAAAGGTTTTGAAAACATTTTGAGTACGATTTGTACAGTTTTTTTGGTACTTATCTTTTCTCCATGATTGCAACTCAGAATATTCAGAACACTACAATTATTTAATAATTAATATATAAATATTATAAGCCTTTTGTTTCAACTATTTATCTCAACAAATTTATTTCGTTATTTATGAATACTTTATACGCTTATGTGCACATTTTACGTCGGGGATATTAGCCCCCCTGTCGGGGAAGTCTAGCCCCCCCGTCGGGCAATTCCTAGCGCCACCACTGATTACGAAACGTTCTCAATTTGCACGACGATTTCACCCAACTCTGTATATGACCCCGCATCCAGCAAGTAGCAAATTTTCGGATTAAGGCGTATAAGTACTGCTTTGCGGGAGGTTAATGATAGGGTAGGCATTCATATTAGCATATGAATTGAACACGGTGGTAGACGATTATCATCCTTCAGAGCGGTGGTGGTTGATACATGCGCTTGTATGAAATCGCTGTATTGTAAGTTATGGTATTACAGAGGGTTAAAATACATGCGATCTGAGAACGTATGCAACCGACAATTGAGAAAATCGTACACAAAACTTTAAATAGTTCCTATTTATATTCTTTAGGATTTTGTTTTTACGATTTCATTTATAAGATACGAACATCTATTTAAGCTTTTTCTTTTTTCTAAAAGTTGAAATTTTATTGAAATTTTCAAGAATTTAAATTATTTTTCGAATGAGATTTTCTTAGTTTTCTTATTAACAAAATCCATATTTGTTCAGTATTTATTGGTGACTAGCTTTGTGATCCCGCGCTGCTGTAGACCCGTTGAAGTTTATGTAGATATCCGATTTTGGAGAAAAGTTTTAAACCGTCAGTATGTCAAGATTTCTTTTTTAAAAGGTGGGTTAAAAAGTAATTGAAAGGACTCATACTTAAATTGTAACCGATAAAAATAAAAAACATAGCTTTATTTTCGCAAAGACAATAACGATTAACTAAAGTAGTTTCACAAAATGTAAAATAAAAGCTTTGCTTATGTAGAACGAATCAATAAGATACTTTGCTAGACTTATAGTATCGCCTTTCTTAATTTTTTCATATCGAACGAAACGATAATATTTTTTTTTCGTTCGATATAACTCTTTCAATTGGATTTAAATTGGGTTGCCAGATTCGGGGCCATAATAAGGGCACGTTTTGCAAGCTTAAGCTATTAGACACTTCTCGCTTCTAGTAAATTGACTATAACAATTATATTCGATAAAAATTAATATTCGGTGCCAACGCCTTTATGCCTGAACTGAAGAAAATTAATATTATTAACAAATAAAAACTAGGGAAGATTAGAAATCACCCAACTTGTAAGATTACATTTAAATTAGAACTCAGAACTTACACTGCATTGTAATATGGTAGAAACAAATCAATGCTTGTGAGAGAACTGTTTAATATTACCTAAAATATATATATAAAAAAGATGAAAAAATGTCGATAAGTTGAAACTAGGAATTTTCAGCACTGTTGAGTTGGAAAAAAGGGTTCACAACAACAAAAGGCAGGAATGAATATACTAAACGCGTTCGAAGTAAGATTTAGGTTTCCAAATTTTACGAGATCCATTTTGTTTTATCACTCTTATTTAGAATTGAAATATATTGGAACACCATCGGTATAATTCGAGACAGAATGAATGAGTCAAAATGTGGGTAAAATGACGATTAATTACAGGGGAGGGTCCAGTCTAACTTCTTTTAACAATCCCACTTCTGTAGAAAGGGACGGTTAAAAAAAAATTGTAGCACAAGCTAATACGATTTAGGTGACCTTATTTGTTCAAATAATTTTTTTGGCCACTATTGCAATTTTTTAAATATTTTTTAATATTTAAATTTTTTATCTTTTTCTATCTTAAAGAAAACTTATATTGGTTCGTTTCACTATAGTGTAAAATTTTATAATTGTTTGGGAATTCGAGGATTTGCAGGGTCAGTTTTTAAATAATAAAATAAAATATAAACTATATAACTTCTATAAAGTAATGTACAGGTAAAAAAATTAATAAGTGAATCTTAAAAGTGATTAATTTAATTATAAAGTATAATTTAAATAAAAAAAATAAACCTAGCAAATGTCCAATGTTGACAACAAATTTCCAACTCAGATTATTTATATTCTCCTTTTTTCACTATGTGGCACCCTCCGACTTAATCAGGCGCCCCAAGTGTCTGCATATGTAGCTTGGGCCTAAAACGCCGTCCTTGCCTGCTAAATTAATTACCCACCTTTGCTGAATTTGCAACATTATCAAGCAAGTTGTGTGTGTGTGTGTGTGTCAATAACCCTATCACAAAAACAACACCAATGTACCGCAGCTCCGATTTTAGTGATAAAATCCGAAAAACGAATATTTTTAACCGTGTTTAAAGACGCTCTTAGCGATATTTCCATACGAACTTTTCCATCGTCCTATCCCAAAGTTCGCGAGGGCGTATATGGGTGACCTGCCCCGTGCCCCTTGCAAGGGCGGTGCTGCCTTTTGGGCGAAGGGTGGTCTCGTGTCGTGATCGGAGACCACCTGAGGTGAGTCACTGCGCGACAACGGAACCTTCAGGTGGGTCCTTTCAAGAAGGTCTTCCGGGCGACTAATGATGGAGGATCGCGATGACGCCCACCCTATTCGCACAACTGGCATCAGAGACTTTCTATTCATTCGATTTTGATTTCTGATATGGTTTGGTTAAATTAACTTCGCACTAGAGCTGATTAGTGGGCTATTGGCTACGGTTCGGGGCCTATCTCGAAGGGAAGACCTTGGAACGATGGCTCGTATTTTTGAACCATGGCCAGATGACGAGGACACCATCTGAGCTGGCACCCACACCTTCAATAGGCGTCAGAACTTTGGACCCCGATCAGATATATCGTGCATCAATCCCGTACACACACCCGGTATATTTTGTTGTATGTTCTGGACTATTTTCTAGTATTTTTGTAGCGAAGCTGGCAACCCTCCGATCACAAGATCCCTACTTTTTTTTTTTTAACTTTTCTTTGATTTGTGAGATGAAAAATGTTATTTGAAATTTTTATTTTGTTAAGTCGACTTCTGAGGATATAAATAAAATGGCATGCAACAATGTGAATCATATAGCAAATTGCAGAAAACAGCAAAAGCTTTGGGTAGATATGCGTTTTTATGAACTTCCTGGTTTTTTTTTTAATTTTTAAAATAAAAGGAGTGGTTTTGGAAATATTAAGATTTGTTTACAAAAATGTATAGAAGCTATCTTTTTTTAATAAATATTAGCGTGTATTACATTTTTTATAATTTTTTTTATCGTGTTTGGTTTCCCCCATAGGTGTTTGCTCCTCAAATCTGATTTTGAAAACCAAAAGGTGACGTATTCACAATGTTGAAAATGCATTCTCATATTTTACGAAACTTTTGCCATTTTTGACAAAACTGTTAAAACTTCCGTTAAATATTTCGTCAAAATGTGGAAATTCATATTGTCGTTTTTGTTAACAAAATGTATTTCGCCAAAACTGAGGATGATTTTAAATAACATAGTTATTCAATAACGACAAGCTGACTCCAACTGCAGACCTCTCGTTCCGTAGTCCAAAGCTCTATCCAATCCGAAAGAACAGTATAGTTTGAATTATGACAGTATAAGTATAAAAACCAAACATGAGCTGATGACACAGAAAAGGAATCTTAGTAAATTACTTTCGTTCAAAATTTGAGGATTTTTGTCTCGTCAAAAGTCACATGATTTAATGACCAAACGATTGTAAAATATAGCGAAAGTAGCCATGACGATCGCAAAATTCTCAACAATAAGAGTGTTATTTCTGAGCGCACATAAACGCTAACACTCATATTCATACTTGATGGAGTTGTGAGTTCGAATATTTCCTTGCTGCCATAAGATTTTTTGCAATTTTTTTTAAACGAAACTTGAAAATGGAAGTTTCTGAAAGTTCTAGAACATGCACTTTGCGATGCCAATAAATTTGTGATAATAACAGACGATTTTTGAATTAGTGAATGAATATGAATGGATCGCAACGAATACATTTAGCACTTTGAAGACGAACATTGTCGAATATTTAAATTTAAAATCCTGACCACCTTCAATTTGTTACGAATTTTCACTTTTGTAATATAATTAGTGTAATTTAATTTATTTTTTTAAATGTGTATAAAGAATTCAATTTTATCAAAATGAGTGTGATTTTAAGACTTAATCTCACAATTGTTGAATAGTGAGTGATCGAAGACCACAATATCAAAATTCCTATTTAGAATTTTAGAATAGAACTTTTTACATTACTCTAAAAAAAATACTTAAAATATATGTTCCGTTAAAACAAGTTTTCTCACCTTGCCTTTCTCCTGTTCGAATTGACACTGGTCCCGGCATCCATTATAAGGTCCAAAGAACAATTGAAAGTTTATCCCTGAATTGATAAAAGCCTGAAACAGCAACATAAAAAATTATGAAATATAAACTATATCTTTTCTAAAAACTATAACTTCTTTTAATTAGAAATTTGTTGATAGAGGGTTAGCGAGATCCCTGTTTTAACTCGACTTTTCACCATTTCGTCTGTCTGTAAATTTGTTTCGTCTGTCATTTTCCACCGAACTCATTGTTCAATTTTCTTTAAATTTGGCAGAAATGTTGTTTAAAGTTGTAGCGGCTGTACAACACCAGTGATGCATAAATTCCAAGCGAAACGCCCGTCGTCAATAGCCCAAAGTGCAGCTCTAATGCAGCGTCTTTTAATCAAACCAAACAAGACGAAAAGATGCCGCATTGGAGTTACCACCAGGTTCTACAAACTGCCAATGCACAAACTAGCTTTATGCAAATAGAGCACACACCGCAACTGAATAAAAATATAATCCGGCGCGCTTCAAAGACGGACGAGATCGAAAGACGGACGAGATCGGTCGCATCGGTGCACAATCGATCACAGGCTCTGACGGATTACTGAGGTTTCCTTCCTAATCTAATTATCAAACTGAAAATAATTTTTTATATAGTATTGTAACTTAAATTTTCTATTTTTAGTAAAAATATTATATATATATATATTCTCAGCGTCATGATTTTTAAATGTTTCAAAGTCTAAGTTGATTAGGTTCGAATTTTAAAAACTTTTAAGAAAGATTATCTAGAGTGCTGAACAATCATAAGACCGAATGCACTAGAAAGTCATTAAAATCCACGTTTTTTTTGGTATCGCGAGGTCAATTAGTTCCTAGCACGACTAGTTATTGAATTTATTATTGTGTAAAAGTCTAAACAAATATTCAGAAATATACAAGGCGTTGGCATGACGCATGAAAGCCAATGAAAATAGCATGACGGCGTTGGTATGAAAATAGCACGACGTATAGTAAAGGAACGCTCCCTAAGAGATATTTTAAAATCCATAAATTTCTGGCAAATTAACACATAAAGACTTAAAAAAAAATTTACCTGCTATCCCCTAACAACCCACTCAGTTATATCAATTTCTATCCCTGACACTGACAGAGTACCTAATTTTTCAACGACGTATAATTATTTTATAACTTATACTTGCCAAAAATCCTCTGTCACACTTGCACAATTAAAATAAAATAGATTTTAAAATATCAGACAGGATAGTTTCAATTGATGATGCGAAAAAAAGACAGAAAAACAGGTGCTTACTATTTCCGTGAATCCATCTCGACAGGCCGCTTTGAATTTCATCCGTCTCTCTTCAATCGGCCGGTCCTTGTGACCCGTGTAACGAACCTGGAAAAAGCACACCTGGTTATTATAAACAGAAATATTACTTCATATTAATAAATACAACAAATATTACCTTGTTAACTCAAAATTTAATTTTTATGTTGGCAACGTTTGTTTTCAGTCCATTTTCTAGTATTTACAGGAGCTGTAGTTATTTTTCAGCGACGCAGCCAGACGAACTTACCGAATAAGCCTATGAATCTCGGGTCTACATTTTACATAGCATTTGTAAAAAGAGGATATGTTCCTTAGACTTAAAATAGAACATATTCCTTTTTACAAATTCAAATTCATTTCTGAGGGACCCCCTAAATCATTTCTATCATATAGATATTTAACATCCTTAAAAAAGTTTGTCACTACATTTACCTTAAAAAACTTGCATTACAAACTTTGATTAAAAAAACACTTAGTGTGTTTAAATTTGTTCAAATATTAGATTAAAAAAAATTAAATATTAGAAATACTTATTGCTTATTAATATACTTTAATTTATTATTTATACTGAAGTTGATTTTTTTAAGGAAAATAAGGAGTAAAATTTAATGCATGTATCGACTTGATGTTCCAGTGGCTATTTGAAATTAACAGAGTTCCCGTTAGAATGCGGACATCAAAATCCCAGAATTATTCATTATAAATTGTTTTAGCATTAACACCTTCACCCTCTGGGTCTTATCTTATAAAATATTTTTTTCGGAGACATTTTCGTTAAGGGCAGAAATCTCTCAACACGAACTTTAGTCCCGAAACGGTTAAGAAAGCAAAATCATACCTAGTAAAACCGAAAAAATAAATAAAAATTCTTATTATGTAAGTATTATGTATTTTTATTATTCTGAATCGGGCCTAAAAATTTCTGTTCAACGATGTACCATATCTTGGTGCAAAACGGATATCTACACCATATTATGGTGGAATCTAAGTTGAACCAAAAATCCTTTACCGGAAAAAAGCGGAGGTTTCACCGATAATTTGTTCAACCTATTTAACTGCAACCAAAATTTTAGCAATCAACAAGCACTTCCAAGAAAGAAAACGACGAACATGGGCCTCCGTGTCCCAGTGTATAAAGGCGTTCAGCTATGAATCAGGGGATTTCTAGTTCGAGCCCGATCGGCGACAAGTTGTCGTCTTGCGATCGGAGGGCTGCCAGCTTCGCTACAAAAGTATTTCACTACAATACAAAGAAAACTCGATTTTTGAGTTTTATGCAACCTTAAGAGTTTTGGTGCAACGATTCACCACTAAACTATGCGTGGTTACACCGTAAAATGGTGAAACTAAACACCAAATATTGGTTGCAGCTAAATGGGTACCAAAGTTTGGTGCAAGATCGTAATAATTTTTACAGTGTATTATATATTAATATTATTCAGTGTTATCGAAAAACCTGCGAATTTAAGAATACGTTGTAGCACAAATATTAACAGTAATATTTTAATATATAATTATCAAATGTAAAAATAAAAAATAAATAGTTAATATTTGGAGATATAGAGAAAGAGCTGAATCGGGGCTAAAAATTAATTTTAATTAAATTAAGTTTGAATGTAAGCGTATAATTTCTTCGCTTATACCTTTTGTCTTTCATAAAAAAAGAGTTTTTTTAATAATACATTTAAAAAAATATTTTGGTACTTTAATAATTGCAATGTTGTTACATTTGTACTCTGCCCATACTTACTGTCTTTGTCAATTACAATCCACGGCGCATCTACAGTGTATTCTTTATTTTATGAATAGAACAATATTTTCCAGCTTTACGTCAGGTATTCCTCAAGGTATTTCAAAGTATTCGGTAGTTCATTTTAAATCCATAAAACCCAAAGATGCACAAAATTCGGCGAAAATAACATTTTGAACCTTTGTTGTTTTTAACTTTTTAGTTGCACTCAGACAGGAATAATACGTAATAAACAGAAATCAAATCTAAAGTAAAGATAAAGATGTGAGCTGTCTAGTTCCAAAACCATAGAGAAACCTTTAAACTTAAAAATGCCGATAAGTTGGAGAAGGGATTTTTTAGCACTGTTGACCACACAAGGAAAACTGCTCAATCTAGTGAGTTTAAAAGTGAATGATTTCACATCGTTAAATAATTTTGCTTTCTGGACAGTCGTATTTAAGGTTACTTTGGAAATTTTGGCATATCAAGCTAGCTGCTATTTACTAAATAACACAAAAATGCAGTCAGTTGGAAGGTTTTAAATGCACGTATCGTTTAGCACACACCAGTCTATTTTTAAGCGTCTTGTGATTTCATACAATTAGATACGATTCCACTTTTAAATATCATAAAGTCTTACTTAAACTAAAATGTATATTGCAATTCTACAAATATAGTTGCTAAGTTATAAACAATAACATATGAAAAGGATCCAGCAAGTTTCGTAATTTAAAAGAAATTATGGGAAACGATAAATGAAAAATAATTAAACAAAATGCAAGTTCAAATTTAATATATTCGTTTTGAAAAACGCAACATTTCCGACCCCGGAAATTGGACCTGGACCTGCCGGAGAGAACAGCCGGGTATCCTAACCATTAGACAACAAGCGCTCTCTTCCACTTTTTTTTGTCATTCATTAACTTTTTTAATTAAAATTGAGGAGCAAACAATTAAAACGTTTTTTGGCACATTTAAGTGATTCGTAGGAAAATGCAGGGGTCGATTAAGACGTTGAAGAAGAGCAAGGGAAGCCCGCCTTTAAATGGGGCCCCCAGGCCCCATTGCTCTCAAATAGACGAACTTCAATTCAAGCTTTTACATGCACTAAAATCCGTGCCCCTAAATCGCATTAAAAATGAAACACGTTATAAGTATTATAATAAAATGTAATGAGTATTCTGCATTTTTTGTATGTTTTGATTTTTTTTTCGATATTCGAACAAATTTAACACAATTAGTAAGCATTTTTGCTACAATTTGTAATGCATTTTTCAAAAGTAAATTTAGTAGCAAACTATGCTAGGGGTGTTAAATATTTCTATAAAATGTGAGATTTGGGGGAGGGAGGGGGGGGGGGGGGAGGATCTCTCAAAATTGTAAAGTGTAAGCCTGGGCTTTACATGCTTATTTTCGGTAATCAGGCCCTGTAAAGCCCAAAAGCCTTTTCCGAAATGTATTGAATATTTGGAAGTTAATTCACAAAGAATAAAACGGGTTTTAGAAGATTAAATTAATTCGTTTGTGTTTCAAATTCTGAGACGAACTCACAAACAATAATTTTAGTTTTTTCGAAATTTTGGACAAAACACATTTTGAATGTTATATGAAATTTATAAGGAGAAAGGACATATTGCTGGAGGGCTGTGGTTTGATCTCGACGTTAAAAGTGCAGCGAACTCGTAATTAGAGGGTTGCCAGTTTCGTTCATCGTCCTCCTCCAGAATATATCCACCGTGGGGACTGGTTCACGTTAAATTTGTCTCCTGTCCTGTGGTCCAATTTTTTTCTTTCCCAAAGAATAAGCTCTCAATTCTTTTAACAATAATCTCTCAATAACATCAAATCTAGTTGTTTGGAGATAGATCACTTTTAAATCAAAATTAAGGATTTGAAGGCATAAGTGTACAGGTGTATCTAAAAAAAATTACAGTTCCCGTAATGCACTTAACTATTTATTGAGAGTATTCCACTAATTTTAACTTGGGGAAAAATAATCAAACGCGTTAAAATTGATGGTGTTTAAACTATTTTACAACAAAAAACAGTATCTAAAAGTATATTAATCTTATTATAGTTAACTACCATTTGCTCGATTATCAAATTTACAAGAGCTATTGCCATATAAAGTAGAATTTACGTAAAAACTATTTGCTAATCCATCAACTTGGTAAAATGTTCTCAAACAATTATAAACTCTGTATGTGTTGTTACACATTATTATGTGAATATTTCATAGAAATATTCCACTAAAATAGTTTGTTACATTTAAAATTACATTTTTTTTGTAATATTCTCATTCTGCTTCTCATAATTAAAAAAAAAAAGATAATTACAAGGAGGTTTTATTTTTATGCTGTAAATTATTGGTGCACCAAATTTTTAATCTAATCGGTAAAATATGGAAAAACATCATTAGAAATAAAAGGCAGTGATTTTGTATAACAAGAAAATTATTTAAATTGACAAAGAAAATAAGTTTAATTCGTTTAGAAAACTACAATAAATTCTGTAAGAAAATTATTTTACATTACAAATTAAATTATTTTACTTTACTAATTTAGAACTATTCCGTTATACAAACATTCCAACTTTAAAAATATAGATATATATTACCTCACTTTCTCGACTAAGCTTTTTGAAAAGATCATCCGACTCGAATTTAACTTTTTGATCCACAACAACTCGTGGCATGTTCACCATAAACTTTTGCACATAATCAAAAGGCAACATCCTACTTTTGACCAACTCTGATCATCTTTTACTTCTGAACAAATCTTAGAATTCAGTCTTTTCCCACTGGGACTAACTGCTCTACGATTGGGTGGCAAAAGCGACTCGTTTCTCTCTGTCATTGGCCTCAATGACATGAAGGTGGTACTGTAGGCGTGGCGCATTTACTCAGAGGGCGGGGCTGATGACAGATCTCGGCAAATAAAAATGATTGATGAGAAGCATTTCAAAAGCGCTTCAGAGTCAGTAATTATAAAAGAGGTTAAAAGCCTTATAATGGACTCAGCAGGAGGCAAGATTTGACGAGGAAAGTGTAGAGTGTTTTTGGCATAGTTTAAAGAATAACTTTCAAAGAGAGAGATTTCTTTTGAAAATTTATTTCCAAATTTGAATCAAACCTAAACTGCCAACTCATTTTTAATCAGGTATATTAATTCCTTTTTTATTATCGAAAATAGTAAAATTATTTATGTGCCTCTTGTTTTACTTTATTTAGAAAGTAAATTATACAGTTAATTTAATATAGAGTGAAATCGGGTAAGTGCAACCTTTTTTCTCCCCTTTCTTTTATTCATTTTTAAACTGTTACTCTGCGATAATTATGAGAAATAAAACTCTGCACATCACACACAATTTGTGATTATTTAGCTAAAATCATATCTAAAAGAACTTGCCATTACATTTTTTCTATTATTTATTATTGATTTTGTACAATTATTATTATTATTTTTTCGGCAATAGCCCAAATGTGGGCTATACCTTGAATTTTATTGATTCTGCCGGTTTTTAATTTGTATTTTTATTTCAAACTCTTTAGAGCTACGATCTATTTCCTGAGCAACTGCGGGGCAATTGGAAAAATTAAAGAAATTTAGTGGTTTTGAAGAAATAGAAATCAGTAGGTGGCCAAATATTGCCTACGTTCCTAATATCGCCTACCATGGTTTCTTCTTGATTCTCAGCACTAATCAAGCAATACGAAACTTTCCCTTTCAGTAAGTTGCTTGTGGAAGCCAGAATCACCGGGGTTGATTTTTCAAAGGATTTTTGCTGATTTTCGTGTACGGTAAATTAATAAACATGTTTAATTATTTTTAGTATAATTAATAATGTTCAAGTGATAATATTATATAATTTGAGTCAGTGATAGTGACAGTAATGGGCTATACATTTAGGTGTAATTTGTTTCTTGGTTTGCGATCCTATTCCGAAAGAGAAGGCGAAGACTTCTACGTCGGAGGTTGTTCCTAATATCGCTCACTCGAGTTTTTCTATTATCACCCTGGGAGAAACGTGGTTAAAATGTGTGATATGTAACAAATAGTCTCACGAAATATGGGATAAGAGGGAGGTAAAGAGAACAAAAAGTTACGTTTGTGTGGAATGCTCCTAAGTGCAGTGGCGGCTCGTCCACTACAGCAAGTACAGCCGGGCTGCACCTAAATTTATTAGTGTATTTTAAAACTAAAATTAGATATTTTACTAATTTTCTTAAATGAAGATTAGAATTGAAAATGAAATTTCTACTATAGTAAACAAAATCTCCGATAAATAAAAGCAAGCCTGTTACCGTAATTCACAATTCAGGAGGGGAAAAAACTCAATTCAATCAAACTGCAGCCAAAAAGCGAAATTCGAAATCCGCTGTACCGTTGCCATGGCAACCTCTACGTAGTATGGAGATTCCCATCCATTCTAATGCACTGAATTTGTGAGAAGGTACAGCCGAAATGAGTTTTCTTGTTTTAGCTGCACTTCAGTTTCGATATGCTGATTGGATCTTGCGTGAAACGCGGAGATGGGTGGGTGAAACGTGAACTTACGAGAATATCTCCAAACGGAAATGGTTTTTGTGATGAATTTACTGTGTGCTGTTGTTTCAGGACCAGTATGGACCTGCAGTTGTTTCGTTATTTAAGTTAATATTAAAATTGATCGCGTCGCATGTTTAAAAGAAAGTAGGATCGCTTTAATTTTCAAAAAATAAGTAAGTGTTTTCTATTTTTGTCGCATGTTATCATTGTGTAAAAATTGAAAGGAAACTTTGGTTTGAGTAGTAAATAATAAAGAATATCCGTTCATGTATGGTTTGTGGAAAATAGGGGGGGGGGGGGGGGGATTCACATGATTTCGGCTGCACTAACATTTTCGACCACCGGCCGCCACTGCCTAAGTGTGTGTGTGTGTTCTTTTTATGTTGTATTTTGGGAAAAGTTTTAAAAAGGTACGGTAACTATTCCAAACGGTACTATTCCAAAAAAGCTGTCTTGTATTACTCTCAAATTTGTTGTATTTTAATTTTCGCATTTAATAATGAAAGTATGATCATAATATAAATTAAACTTCATTTAAACCTATTTTAAACGTAGGCGATATTAGGAACACTTTTTTAATATAAAAAAAATATCGTGTTCATAGAAATTTTATTTAGCGTTCGTAATGGACAGCACACTTTTGTTTAACACATCTCGGAATTCTTTTGAAATATTAATAAAATAACAAAGATTTGCTTAATCAACATAATTTCCCCAATAAGATTGATAAGTATATATATTTTTTCTTTTACTAATATTAACTTCTTTTCTACAATTGTTCATCCATTTAAATGAAAAAAATAAATCGAAAAATATATATTAGTTTCATTGTGAAAATATCAATCTTTCTTTGACACACATGTTCATCACCAATTCTTTATGTAATTTTTTTTAGGTAATGAAAATGTTAATACATTAACTCAATAGAATTATACATATTTTGAAATTATCTTCCGATGAAATTTAAAATACACAGTTAACTGTCAGTTCATAAATTCGAGAGCGGGTTAATAAGAAAATTAACCATTCCATTATAACTTTTATATAATGCTGAAGTGAAAATAAGGACTTGTGATTTTGCATTGTGTGCTTAGATATTAAATTCGGCAGTTTTATTTTAAGGTACAACATGTTTTTTTTCTCTCAGCTCTTGAACTTGTAAATTGGTCCCTGATTGAAACGAGTTATATTGTGAGACGGTTTTTTATGATTTTAACAAAATAGTTAAAAGTGGAAGCATCTGGGTTACTTATTTAATAGTTTTATCATTTAAAGATTTTAAGCGAGAGGCCTAGAAGGAGTTCCAAAGAAGTGTTCAACAGGTTCTGTTGTTAGATAACTGTGTTTAAAAAATAGAAGGGGAGTAAAAATAATGTAAAACTTTAGTACATTTTCGATTGTGAAAAAAGCATTTCATTACATGTTTAAATATTATATTTTCTGAAAATGTAGATATGACATCAAGGCATATGTTGAAATATTAAATTAAAAAAGTCCAATCATATATTTAAATAGGTGTCTACAAATGTTATTAAAATAAATAAAATTTTATATTTTGAAATACTGGTAGGGGCACAATTAAATGTGTTAGTTAACCACAAATAATTTACACAAATGTTCACATAAATTTTATTTCAACTAAAATTTCCAAATTAAGAGTTTACACTTTTATCCATTATTAAAACAAAATAAGATATGAATACAGGTATATATTTTCCATATAAGTGAGAATTTTCAATGTGTATATGACTAAATATATTTTTGCAAAGTAATCTTAATAAAACCGATGCAACACAAATTCCCTGTTTAAGTACAAATTTGAATATAAAAACACAAATTTAACTTTTAGACATAAATCAAAATGACATTTTTGCTATTTATTATTTATCATGATAGCAAAATGTTTTGTAAATTAAGTTTAGCTGATTAGAAGTTTATATTTTTCGAAGATCCGGGAATAGGGAAGAAAAAGAAGAAATATATAAAACAGAAGTTAAAATATACAATGCTTTTAAAGGATAATTGTGCACCAACTCCATAACTTTTTCAGACTCTTGTACTCTTAAAATTTTAATAAAATGTAATAACATTTAACTAGAATCTATACACAAATAAAACATCTTAAATATATCACATTCATAATCTATCAATAAATAACAACATTGATATAGTGAGTACACATATAATATTATCACAAAACCATTAATCACATTGAATAATATTACTTTATGTGGAAGGAAACAACGAGAATAAGGATAACTCCGTCGAAATTGATAGATTGGCGGTTTTTAACCTAAAGTCCACAAGAAACAAAAAATTGGATCCTATAGACCTGACAAGCAGCTAAAGCCACACTTATTAATGCAAATATATCCAAATAAATTGGGTTTTTAATTAACCCATAAGTTTTCATTATCCACAGTTAAATAAGACACAACCTAAAACAATTAAAACATAAAAAAAAATATGGCTAACAGCTCCCTAATAAATACAAAATAACATTGGTTTGAGTTATTTTAGTTTAATTGTAGATATTTAAAGTTGGCTTAGGGTTGTTTTATTGAAAGTCTACTAAATATATATAACAAATATTAGTGTATTTAGTATGCAATTAAAGAAAAATTGGGGTAACAAAACTTTGGTAATATTGACTTCAAAATAGAAAGACATTTGGAGTTGTAAAAGTTCTTTGCATAGCATGCAATGCATATAAGTTCAAAAAGTAGAGTTACTAAAATGAGGATTCTAAAACACTAGAAATACATATTATACATGACAAGTTGTATTCAAAGAGCCACTTAAGATAAAAGTAGAATTAGTGTAAAAACTTTAAAGCTTGAAACATTTTTGATATAGTTGTCGAAAAAATGGTTCTGATGATACAATGCAGGTCAAAAAATCAATAAAATAATATATATTCACTCTTTTTTGCAAACTGTTTGGAAACCAGAGTTAATTTTAATATTTTTCTTGCATAAGAAAACCAATTTATTTAAAGAAACTAAATATTGGAAATTAAACTCAAATGTATTAATATATTAATGCATTTGAGTCGCTTTTCTTTAGACACTACAGTATTGCAAGTAGGCCACTACTTTACTATAAACTATAGACAACATTACTAACACATTTGATATGTAATTATTATTTAGTAAAATTTCCACTCGTATAAGCAATGAATTCTTAAGTAAATTGAATTCAGTAAATAAGTCCAATTTTCATTGAAATGCACGCACTTAAAACTTTGAATTGCATTTCAAATCAACAAGCTTGGAAAATTATTTTAAAGAAAACAATGTGCACTCCCAGGATTGATTGGCTACACCTTTAATAATAATTCCGTAAAGAATACGGCCAAAAAGAGCAGCACTGGATGGCAAATTACAACAAACGTATAACCCTTTTCCGTACTTTAGCGTGGTATATTTGCATAAGCTGATTGAAAGAAACCATTTAGCCAAAAAGTGGCCTATCGAGGATTTTAAGTAAAAAATATATCACAAAGTGTTAAACACATAGAAATTTATAAAGCAAAGATTTAAAACTGACTAGGATTTCAAGTGAAATTTTTGTATCATTAAATATTTACATATTGGACCTTTTGCATAACTATAGACAACACACAAAGTGTTTTTGAAAGGGAAAGTTATTGTGTGTAATTTTTATACACACAAAACAACTTTGCATAAAACAAAGTTTTCAATTAATCTAACTATAAAGTTAAATTTTTTTTGCCTTAATTATTTGGCATAACATGTTTTAAATAGCATGGAATTTTTTTTAGTAAAAATACATTTATCAAAATTTGAATTCTATCAAATGTTGTAAAATACCAATTTATTTTCTAGCAAGCATTTCAACTATATTAATTTTTTAAGATGTAATTCACATTTTTAAATTCTTAATACAATTTTTTTTACTGAACAATTTATTTAAAAAAAAATTCCTAATACTATATTGAATGATAATGTAAAAAGACATATAAGATAACAATTACATAATAAATAAATTAAGATAATTTAAGAGACATTCTATATCATTTAAACTCGATGATTTTTTAGAAATTGCTAATAAAGGTGTATATAATAACATACACATTTTCCTTTGAGTGGCTGATCTTGTATAAACAATCTAACTGCATTTTATGCCAATGGAAGTTTAAATTCTATTTTTAGTTCTAACTCGAGTTTCAATAAATTATCCCACAATGCAAATAAATATTTTAACAATATATGTGCATATATTGTGCCTTAATGATAAATCACTGAGCTAGAATATAACTATAAGCACTGGAGTTAGGACTAAGTGTTGACGACCACTTTACTCCTTTTTGAGTGAAGGTAGAAAAATGTACACACCTTTTGAGCGAAGGTAGAAAAAAATAGTCCTTTCGCATAGGTTTGCGTAGACTTACACTGTTAAAAAATTCAGTTCAACGTCGCACCATATCTTGGTGCGAAATGCAAGTTTTCAACTTGTTGCACCATATCATGGTTCAACCTAGGTTGAACCAAAAAATTTTGAACGGTAAAAGCGCAGATATCACCAAATAATGGTTCAACCACCTCTAGTAACTGCGATCGAATATTTCTATATACAAATAGGAAACCGCCATTTTTTCCAAGAAGCGTATTGGCATTGCAGTTTACTATCCGACTATCAAAGTAAGTAAAGTGTGTTTTTTTATGTTCATTGTCTAATAATTTCCATTTTTTTTATTGATACTTAATAAAATGTTTAAATGAAACGATTCAGAGCGCATTCGTTATTCTCATTTTGTCGCTGCGACAAAATGCAACCATGCGCCCATTAATACATGCATTCTTTTATTTATGTGATATATCTATTTCTGCAAAAGTAAACAACTTTAAAATATTCCATCATAGAAAAAAAAATTACAGACGAATTAATTTAAAGCCACTTGATTTTCCTTTTTATTCTTCATTTTATTGCATCATTGCAGTCTTCAAAGACCTTCGAATGGAGTCGTTGTTTTGAATCTTATATATTTTTGCACATCTGGTGTTTATGATACTTTGACTTGGAAACATGGATGTTTAATACATAACTTTGAAACTATACAACCAATAATCAAACTCGTAGATTTGGTGGGAAAAGGTCAACCGCCTTGTGACTGTGTTGTAATAAAGTCTCTGATTACAAATTGTTTAGCACCAGTAAATGCGAAAGAGATTTTATATTTCGATCGTAAATATAAAGAAAAGAAAATGACTACACATGATAACTCTGTATCTTACAACCTTCACATCAAATTATTAATTCTGCCTTTATTATTTTTTTTATTATTTCTTTATTTCCAAATAGATTTGCCATCCTACTCGACGGTAACCAATCAAAGATTTTTGCAGGAAACGATCATATTTGTTCAGAATCTAATAAAACTGTGGAATCATTAGTGTGTCAAACTTTGGAGGAATTAGTCATTTTTGTGTATTTAAATATATTTGTTAATGTTGAATAAAATACATTGCACCAAAGATTGAGTATTTATTTTTTCCTGAACATACAGGTACCTGTATTCATATGTTAGTTTGATTTACTTCTGTTTGCTGTGAAAAATGTATTTTTTTGGAAAAATGCAATTAAAAAAATTGGTTTTTTTCCTAATTTTATACATATATTTTAAAAATTGTACAGTCGGGCATTAATTGTTAAGTTTTGATGTCACGGAATCGAAAATAATTATCTTATTTTAATACTTATTAGAATATATTTCAGGAAATGTGTAACTAAAAAAATCATGAATATGTATAATTTAAACCCCTTATTAAATAAGCTATAGAATGTTACAGACAAGCCTTTTAAGAATTAAAAATTTATATATAATATAAATGCACTTAAAATAATTCAGCTAAACATGCTTAAAGGTTATAAATATATGTTGGTTTATATAGCTTTATATATATGAGGAGATAAAACTTTAAAAAGTTTTACTTCAGTGTACAGAAATGTTAATTTTGGTTCACCCTTTCGCCAGAAAATTGTAAAAATCAAATGAATAGCATGGTTCAACGTTTCACCATAAAATCGGGAAGGGAAACGTGAAACTTTGTGCAACGTTTCACCATAAAATGGTGTATGAAAAACGTGAATTTTGGTTCAACGTTTCACCATAAAATGGTGAAGAGGAAACGTGATTTTTAGTGCAGCGTTTCACCATTAAATTGTATATGTGGAAGAACCAAAAACTGGTAGAACTAAGCACCAGACGTTGGTTGCAGCTAAACGGGTACCAAATTTTGGTGCAAGGTCGCACTAAATTTTTAAGAGTGTAGAAAGAGCATTTCTGGCTTTCAAAAATACATTAAATATTACACATTTAATTTTTTCCATACTTACTAACAATAAAAAGAATCCAAAATGCACAGAAAAATTCAGTTTTAAACATTTCTGTGACATCACGTGAGACGTCATAGCCAAGGACGAATGTTTTCTCGACCTTTCTTCCGAATTGTATGCATACACACAGTACAGTAAAATACAATATCGCTCAATGGGGGTCCTTGCTCCAGTGCATATAGTTATGTTATATTCTAGCTCAGTGAGATAAACAGGATATTATACGCTACAAAGTTACAGGTCAACCCAGAATGTTGAAAACTAATAAGCCCTTTAAGCTATACTACCATCTACAAAGTGAAAATCTCTATTATTCAAGAAATAACATGGCTTTTTAGGATATATGTCTAGCAACATCAAATAAACATTGAAATGTTTTTAGAGTTATTAGCTATTTAAACCTTAGTGGAAATTAAAAGATCACAAGAAAATGAGTAACAACTTATTCTGTCAGAAATAAGTTCACAACATTTAAAAACATGGACCACTAACAATCAATTGTTTACATTCATGCCTAAGAATCAAGAACAATCAGATGCAATAAAATGTTAAAGTGCAGAACATACACAGCTTATGCCTCCAAGTGAAGTATACGGTGCTTAGTAAGAGATGAGCGAGAACAATAGGCTTTTGAACAAAGCTCACATTTGAACGGTTTTTCTCCAGAGTGTCTTAGCAGGTGGATGTTCAGGTCGCTCTTTTGAATGAAGGATTTCTCGCACAAGTGACATTGGTGAGGCTTCTGCTCTGAATGCGTCAACAAATGGCGGTGCAAACTTCCCCTTGCAGGGGATATGAATGGGCATTTGTCACAATGGAATTTTCCATCTGCGGACTTTGGTATGTATTTTCTCGGAGTTGCTGTAAAAAGAGAGATCTAGACAATATGGTAATCAATATAAATATAAGGATTTGATATAAATAAGTGCTATAACTGAGATAAATTATGGTAGGGGCTCAGGAAATTTTGTATTTCAACACTAAAGATATTGTCTACACAGGAATATATGTATAATTATAATTAAAATAATGATTGTCACTTAATGTTATTTTTAAAATCTCCTGACTTTTCCAGATTTTTTAAAATTCAAGGTTAAGAAATATATGAAAATATAACTATTTTTTCCCCCAGACATTAATATTGAGGCCTATAGAAATGAAGTACCAGCAAAATAAATTGTTGATTGATTGGGGTTTATTGGCACAAAGGGCCAAATATGGCCAAGCTGCGCTAAACTCTAGATGATTCATACCAACATTAATCCAGCAAAATAAGAGCTTTGCAAAAAAGTATAGATAATCGATAAAATTGGCAATTTTAAAATTTATATTTTCATAATGAAAAGAAAACTACATCATATGGAACACATTCATTCATATTTGGAAAAATTCTCTGAGTTCTTAAGCAAATGTGATTTTTTTTCAAGCAATTTCGAGCTTTCTAGGTGGTTTTCCTTTTTCCTGACAATTTCCGGTTTTCAAAAGTGTGCTGGATTACGCAATATCTGTGGCTTGGAACAAGAAGGAACAATATCACAATTGACAATTTTTAGAAAATGGCCTCAAAGTTTCAGGCTCAGCCCTGTTGCTATGCTTCAAAAATCTCAGAATCATTTACTTTGAATGGTTAGAGAAGCCTGGCGACATTGGTGTCATTTCTGTGTTTTGATATACTATGGTTTTTTTTAGACTTTTCTTAGACATTGAAGCCTTTTAATCTAAATACCTAACAGTATTTTTTTTTTCTATATCAAACTTATTAGTGATTTTGTAAGTTTTCTTTATAGGGCAATCCACTACCATTGCATAGGTACATTAAAAACACATAATTATAAAAACTGTCTATCCTGCAATGTGATATCAAGGGAGATGCAATGGTAAAAAGTTAGAGACTAATTGTTATAAATAGCTACAAAAAGTTACAAAAATGATCTCAACTAAAAACTACATGTTAAGCAAATATAAATTATCAAAAATCACGAGAGACTACTTACTTGTAGTTTTCTTTTGTTCAACATTTACTGCTGAAAATTGAAAATTAAATATTTTAGGGAATGTTAATTCATATTAAAATACATTTATATGACAAATGAACTAAACACATAAATGACTGGCTTTATTATTTTTGTCAGCTAAAATATTTATTTAAAAAGATTAAATAACATTTAAACTTAAACACAGATGAATTATATATTGATGGACAGCCATAGATTGGATTCAAGAAATTTATATTACCTGTAGTTTCTATTTGCTTATCCATAACATTTACACCTGAAATATATCAAAACTTGAGTTCTCCATGATATGTTTTTATGGAACAGCATTTATAATAAAAACATGTAAATTTAAATAAAATAACATAAAAACAAATTAATGTATATTACCTGTAGCTTCCACTTGCATATCCTGAATGTTTATACCTGAAAGAAAATGTTTGTTTGTGTTTATAAGCAATTAAAACTAAAATTGTGATGTAATATAAAACATATACAGATAATTGGACAAAAAAAATATAATGAAGAAATAAATATTACCTGCAGTTTCTATTTGTGTATCCATGAGATTTTCATCTAAAAATAAAATAAAACTTGAGGTTACTTTGGATTTAGCAGCAAATACTACAGGAATGTAAATAATTATTTGTATTATGCATACAAATTCAACTAAAAATAATTTAATATAAATAATAAATAAATATTACCTGAAGTGTCCTCTAGTATATCAGGAATTTTTATTCCTAAAAAAAAATAAGCATATTTTAAGAAATTATATTAAAAATATGATGTTATATTAACTTATAAAAAAAAACGATTTTAACTACCAAATAGGTAATATATGAATAGTAGAGCTTTGGATGTAAATTACCTACAGTGTCCCTTTGTGAAGTATCTACAACTAATACCTCTGAAATAGACAATAAGTTGTGTTACTTTTTTTAGCAATGATTGAAATTCCATACTTAAAATCAAAAATTAAAACATGTGAGTCGTTATAAATCAAAAGAGATCACATTTGAAAATATACACTTGGTTTCATTATTTTTAAAATAAATTATGTTAACACATAGCTAGTTATTTTGACTAGTTTCCAATTACACATATCTAAACAATATTTTCATACAATTTCTTCATTCATATAACGTTTTGATCAACCATTTGAAACTTTTATTTTTGATGTCAGATATATAACATAAAGAATTTTTCTTCAAATATAAATAGGCAATTTCATTTAGAACAATTGTTTAAAAGCACTGAAAAATATATTTTTATTTAACTTAAACACGATTTAATTAATTATTTTGTTAATTTTTTTAATCATGTAATTATGAGTTAAATATATATACATATAAATCTGATTTCATTAATATTGTTTCACACTTATAAGGCTTAAAATGTGGTTTTCGTGTTTTTTTAATTTTAAAGTTAAGTGAAATTTTCAATAATAATCTTTAATAATAAAAATGATTTTCCTTTAACATGATGCATTTACCAATATGTAAGATTAAAACATTGTATCCATACTTAGAAAGAGTGATAAAAAAAATTAAGTTCTTTTCATTAGTGGCTATTACAGATGAGCTAGAATGCATCAAGTGGTTATAAATATAAGCAAAGATGCTTAAAATATAAGTAATTTAAAAGTATAAGAATGATGCAATTTAATAAAAATTTATTACAAAAAATAAAAAGTCATTAGTTCTTTTATGAAATTTTAACAAAATACTAATTAAGTTTTTTATAAACTAATGAGAGAAATAATACAGCTATATATTATATAATTTGACAAATACACTAAAATAAGCAGACAATTATGACAAAGTTAAAGAAATGAATTTACCTATAGTTTGCATAGTGTCAACTAATGTTGTATCTGAAATATAAAAGATGGGGTATTCATTGAGATATATAAATTTTAAATAAGTAGAATAGTAAGAATGACATGATAATTTACTTAACAAAATTTACAAACACAATATAAATTTCATACATGGTGTAAAATGTTAACAAGTTATACCACAATTAAAAATTATTGAAAATATTACCAATTAAATTTCAAATGAGAATATTATTAACATTTAATATTAGACAAAGTTTGTGAAAATATTTTTCGAATAATTATTTTCTTATTTAAATACATTGAATAAAAGTTCATATCTATAGGAGAAATTGTTTATTTTATGCAGATTTTGTTACATGATAAAAAAATCTCTTTTTACTCATGTTTTAAAATGAAGTTTCAGTGGATATTTCAAATGTCTACAAATTTTGGATAGGAATATAATGTAAAATATTTTGATAAGTGTTTTTTTGCAGAACATCCCTTACAGAATCATATGTAGTTGTTAAATGCTATTGCATGCCTAAGGATTGTCATTTCTTTTTCATTTTTCAATTTATGAGAAACACACGCCTACATTTTTTGTTTTAAAATTTCTGTGATTGAGAAAAATTATTAAGAAAATAGATATTTTAAACTTATATCTAAAGGAAATCTTAATAAACGACAATCATCATTGGTGTTCAGCTGCTGTACTCTACTCCCCAATTATTTGTGTTTAATACAATGCTAAGAAATAAAGCTAGTGAGCTTCATTTCATGAATTTTGTTTAAAGCTGGATATATGTAATAAAGAATAAATATATTGATTGTACATGCCATTGAGAATATAAGTCACATTTATATGATGTTAAAATATTTTGCAACCTTTTCATGATATTAGATGGATTCATTCGGGTTGTGTTTGGTAATTTAAAAACAGAAAAGCTTCTAGAAAATTTAGATAATTTTATACTCATAATTAAAACATAACATTTATACACTATAAAGATATTTTGTACAAGTTCATGTAAAACTATATTTTTTAGGGGTGAACAGAAAGTCTTAATAAAAAAATGTAACAGTTTAAATTTTTATTGGCCACCAGCAAAACCAGATTAAAGCATGTTAATATAGTGTACAAGGACAAATCTAGGACTATGTATTAAGGTTGAAAATTTTTAGGTACATAACTGATTTAAATTTTAAAAATAATTTTTTAACTTTAAAATGAATAAATGTTTACTGTTTTCATTGTAAACACGTTGTTTCGAAGAAAACTGAGAAAAGAAAGCCTTTTACACTTTATTAGTTATTTGATAATGTTTTAATTGCTAAAAAGCTTGAAGGAAATATGTTCATTAACACAAATAAAAAAGTTAGGAGGCTGAGCCCCTATGAAATACTTTCTGTGAGAGCATTAGTTCCCCTACTTCTTACGCTTTGGTGGTTGTATACTTTTAACTACATAAAAATATTAATATTTCACAGAGATAACTAAAGGTAATATTGAATTCAATATGGCCTTAATATAAGGCTTGTTATCCAATTTCTAGTATGAGTTGTATATTAGGTAAGTTTCAAAAACTTTTTTTATATACAAGTTTATATATATTGGGAAATGTTTATTGAAAATGTCAGTAGCATCAAGAAAAAATTGGTATACAACTAATTAAATGAAGTCTTAAATATTAGAATGTCTTTAGAAGAATTTGAATACTTTTAGGAGCGTAAGTGATGTAATTTTATTTTTAGACGTTATATAAAAGTGTTACAAAAGAACAAAGTTACAAGTAGAACTTGATTAAACAAAAGAAAAGTTGTCAGTATTAAGCTATTATTAAAGATGCACAAGTAAATGTTTTAGATAATATATATTTCAACTCAACTATTGATAGACATAAGTAAAAAAGAATATTAAGCAACAAAGAAGTAAACAACAAACAACACTAATCTACAATCCTGAAAAATACTTTATTTCATGGAAGGGAAAAATGTGTTAAAAAGATAAATTTAATGCAAAGTATGCTGTGTCAGGAATTCATATATCACTATTTTCTAGAGTTATAAATATTTGTACATAACATAATAAACTTTTTGTAAGACTAGAACAAAATAGCATATAAAAGAAATATTCTAAATCATCAAATTAATTTTGTTAATTATAAAAAAACTTGCTTCAAATGCACTTTTTGCCGTGGAATGCGGTTTTATTGGAATTCTTTTAAGAGCAATTGAAATTTTTTTAAAATAAAAAGCAAAATAATTATTCTAAAATAGATATTTTAAAGAGCTGAAAGAATCCTTCATTTTTAAAAATAAATAAAAACATGATTTGAAGAAAAAACACCTTAGTTTTTCAAAAATAAAATCTTCTTTTGCAAAGTAGTTCGTAAAACATCATATTCTATAATCAAAAAATAGAAAATAAGAAGTTTTTTCATTTAAAAAAAAAAAACAATGGCGGTTTATAAGATATTCCTATATTCAAAATATAAAAAAAATAATAGTAATAAAGAAAACAGTCAATAAATATTTCTTTTACTTATAAACCCTAAAGAGCCTTCAATGCGATTTTGAGGGAGCAACACAGTCATTTGGATTAGCGTTAGGATGGGTTTTGTAGACATGACATCTAACCGTGTGTGGTCTAGTGAACGTCTGCCCACACAATTTACACATGTAAGGTCGTATGCCAGTGTGTGTGAGACAGTGTCTTTGATAGCTCTGTTTCCGATGAGTAGAGTACGAACACATGGAACAATTGTACATAGCTGCTGATTTCAAGATCCAATCTTGGTCTACTCCAGTAATTAAGCTTGAATCGACACCTATGAAATAGGCAATGATCTATTAGAAAGATTGCAGTTTCAATGTTAAAATATGAGATAAAATACTTAGAGATAGAATAGATAAATACTTTCACAATCCCACAGGATGACCAATCAATATTAAGATAAAAATTCTCTCACTTTTTCAGAAAAACTCCAGACCAAGAATTACATGAAAAAATATAATTGATTTTTCCATAACATTGAAGCCTATATAAATGAAATGTACCTGTAAATAATAACCTATCAAAGTACAGTAAAACGAGAAAATGAATTTTCACAAATTTATATTTCTTGTAAAGGAAAGAAAATTATATCAATTATGATGAAAGGAATGGGATAGGGCACAATTAATTTCTCCATGCCTTTTCTAAAAAATTATAAATCTCCTGGACTTTTTTAGGTATAATTTTCCTTGACAATTTTAGGTTTCCTCTTTTTCCAGGTATGTGACAACTCTGTATACACGTAAACCAAAATTAAGATACTTGAGATAAATAATAATAATTATTTCTTGAAAATTTACTCCGATACTTCCAAATGCTTGACAATTTTGAAATTTAATAAATAAAATGAAAAAAACCTAGTTTAATTAATCTTTTAGTGGATAGTCCAAGATTTGATTGTCCTGTTAGGTTGGTCCATTTTCAAGTTAGCATTTAAGAGATGATTTATACCACTGGTTAACACCTCAAATCTACTTTTGTTAATTATTTTATGAGCAACTAATTATTTTTTATGTTATATAAAAAGTGTGTCACTCATGAAATATATATTTGACAGAGTTTCTTTACATTTCACACAAGAAAATCAAATTTGGAATTTATTAAAAAATTTGTGTGGAAATATGAAATTAAATCTAAAATACGAAAAACAATCCTCAATTTGTTTAAATATCCCATTCTTAAAAAAAGGGATATACTTTAATAATTTAAAGTGACTTATAAACATTTCACTCTAGTCCAATACACATAACTTATATATTTACTAACTCAATATTTAAAATGATTCATATATGAATACATATTAAAAAATGAAAGGCAAGTACGAGTCAGGGCAAGTGAAAAGTTGCCATTTCAAAATAATGCTATGCTATGCGATTTTCAAATATTTTAAAATCTGCAATTGGTGGACGATTTTATGAGTAGGACTTTCCCAGAAAAGGATAATAACAAAAAGATAAACGAAGTTTTTATCATATTTTAGTACAAAATATTAAAACACACACAATATTTTAACTACCCTTTTGAATTTTCAAAGTAACAATTATAAAAATAGCCCTAAAAATTAAAACAAGTCTGTATTATTAAAACACTTTCTTTCAACAACATTAATAAACAATGTAAACCAATTAAACCGACTGCTTTATAGTGGATTTTTAAATGCTTTTAATAATCCATTAGTAGGTAAGTTTCTTAAGCACTCTACAGTACACCTATTTTTAAAGGCATATGTAAACTACTATGTAATGAACAAAGTTTGCATATGCAAGTAAAATTTAAATGTCACAAATTATATCCATTGCAAAAATGTTAGCCTACATCAATTTCAGCAAAGGTCATATGAAAGCATACATTGTTATTTATAAACTGAAGTAAGTGAAATTACAAAAATACTTTTTTTGATTCCATAGCTTCACACTATCTTTTTATCTAGAAAATGCTCACATCTGGACTCACTCGAAAATCTAGAGACCTTTTGAAAATTTTTCTTAATTGAGAAATGCATACAAAAAATACACTTATACTTCAAAATATACATATTTTGGGAAAAAGTAGTTAACTGAATAAAAATACCAAAAAAAGCACAAAAGTTTCAAAGGTAATTGGATATTTAATTCAAAAGAATATATTGAATATCTAATGTCATGTATTGTTTCACATAATATAGTCATTGCAAAACAACTGAATCAATAATTACGGAAATACATTCATTCCTATGTAAAAGAAAAAAGTATAAATCATACTAAAATTTTGTAAACATTAGTTTTTCTTCAATATAATTGTGAAATTCATGCACCATTCGAGCATGTTTGTTCAGATCCGACCGGCACGGGTACGTTTTACTGCAAATATCACAACGGAATGGTTTTTCATCAGTGTGCCTTAGAACATGGATTTTTAAATCACTTTTTTGGGCAAAACTCTTAGGGCAGATAGAGCAACGATGTGGCTTGACTCCAGTGTGGCTCATGTTGTGTCGATTCAAGTTGTTCTTGAAGTTACTGGAGTAGGGACACAGGTGACACTGAAATCTTTGTTTCCCGGAATCGGTTTGCTGTTGGCTTTCAGTAAATAAGGCAGGTAAGGGAGTGGGATACTGTTCTGAAATCGTAATTATAATGATGTTAATTTAAGTAACTATAACTTGTGCTTATAAAGATATAGCAGAAAAATACATTAAAAACATTTAGGTTGGGTGAAAAATAAAACTAATAGAAATTGGAAGTCCCAATGTCAATAACATGGAATTTTCATACAAATAATTCTGTATATTGCTTCATTAATGGAACAACAAAATTGACAGAACAAAAAAATCACAAAGAAAATAAAATGAATTTCTTATTAAAATATAATTTTAATGGTCCCTGTTGCAGTTAAAAACTGCACATTGAATTTTATCTAATTGAGGATTACACTAAATTATATAATTATTTGCAAGGCATAGCTTTTTCTTCTTCTAATGGTCACTTTTAAGGTAGTTATTGATTTAGCAACCATCTAATGTTTAATTCAACTAAAGCTTTCATTATGACTTTTGTCCTACTAGTTCTACAGCTTGCAAGGCACTTAAAAACAATTATTAGTTTATATATGTATGTTAAATATAAATGTCACAAATTAAAACAACATTAACCTGTATCAGGTTAAATAAAAGTCATAGAAGAGAATAAATAATACACTAAGTAGATATAACCACAATTTTTTTTTTTTTTTATTATTCCAAAGTTTAATTTTTTTTACTCATATAATATTCGATCCATATGACTAATCTTGTATTTAATAAAGAAATCAATAAATTGTATGAAGCAACTTTCCTTAATTGGGACATTATACATTTGACAAATAATATACATTCACAATTCATAATATATATTGGGAAATTAACTAACTGCATTTAAAATTACAAAACCCGGAGAAGTTATAGTTAATTGAATATATTTACCTCTTTTTCATATTACATAAAACAAACTCAACATGAACATGTCATATATTGTTGAAATAAATTACAATTGCAAAATAGTTAGAACAATAGTTATGTGAATGCATTTATTCTCTTATACAAAAACAAAAATCATAAAATGTCAAAACAATTGACATGATTTTCATCAATAATCGTGGCATTCATGAATCACTCGGATATGCCTGTTCAGTTCCGACCGACAAGGGTAAGTGTTGCAGCAAATATCACAACTGAATGGTCTTTGACCAGTGTGCCTCAGAACATGGATTTTTAAATCGCTCTTTTGAACAAAACTCTTAGGGCAGATAGAGCAACGATGTGGCTTGACTCCAGTATGGCTCATATTGTGCCTACGTAAATTATTCTTCAAGTTACTGGAATAAGGACACAGCTGACACTGAAATCTTTGCTTTCCCGAAATGTTTTGATGATGCTGGCTTACAGTAAATACAGCAGGTGAATAAGTGAGATATTCTTCTGAAATTGTAAGTTTTTTTATGTTAATTTCTAAAGTTATTAGTTTGTATATATAAAAATGTGTTAAAACATTTAAGTTGTTTGAAAATTAAAACAGTAATAACAGTTTAAATAAAAAGATGAGACATTTTCCTCAAAAGTTCAAATTTCCAATTAATTTTTTATAGCATAGTTAATGGAGCAAATTATCACAAATGAAACGTAATTTATTTAAATATTTTAATGGTCACTGTTGCTGTTAAAACTACAAATTGAATTTGATATATTTGAGAACCACAGTAAATTATATAAATTAAATAATTATAAGTCATTAAATAAAGTTGAAAACAACTTAATTCTGAATATTAATAATAAATAAAATAAATGCACACATTAAAAATTGCTTGGAATATAATTTAAAACCTTTCTAGCTTTCTGTTTACTTAACACAGAGTTTAGTTCATATTGAAAAATATTTTGATCTTAATTAAAAAAATATTCCAACTAGGTTATATTGTAAATGGAACACATTTAAAATATAAGTACAAATGAAAATTTAAAATCAACTCTGCATTTAATGGATGGAACAATATAGATGAAAAAGTAGCATGCATATAATGGAAAATCTTATGCAAGACTGATTTAGTTACATTTACGATTATAAATTTGACCAAAAAGAATATTAACTAATTAAAATTGAATTTTGTACAACCTCCTTTACATTGGAACAAGTTTAAAGCTTAATTTTTACATTAGGAATAGTATCAGTTACATACTCAGAAACTGTTTTCATATTTATGAGTCAATTTAACTGTAGAAAAAATATTTGTAATATGAACCTTAAATAATGTACTTTTGAAAAGTACATTATTTAATGTACTTTTTAAAAGTACATTGTATATAACACATTATCACTGTCTTCTTGCTCATTCAAAACTAGACAACAAAAAAAAATCAATGATATAACTTCAATACCTTTTATAAAAGAAATTCTCAAACTGTGTATCTTAATTGAGTGCATGGTTCCAAGTCATTAATATTACTTTCTAAGGTTAATTAAAAAAAATTATAATTATTTGTGACCAAGCTTTTTTTTGTAATGGTCAACTATAAGTTATTTATTTATTTAGCAGCCATACCTTTATTCCACTATTATTCTATTAAATAACAGGAAAATGAAGGTATTCTACTATTTGATTATTGTTCTACTAAAGTTCCCCTTTCTAAGGCCCTTTAAAACAACTATTGTTTCTGGGTATATGCTGGTTAAATCTATATACCACAAATACAATTTTTTTTAAACCCGTGTCAATTAATTTAAATGAAAATTATATAAAAACATTAGTCATTTATACAGTCAAGTTTTTGGAATCCACACTTTTTTTAATCTATATAGTTAGAAAATTTTTCACTCAGAAAAAATGCTCAATGCTTTGATTCACTTTGCATCTAATTAAGAAATCCATATGTTGTTTGATGTAATTTTAACTTATTTCAAACCTTGGAACAATTAAAGAACATCCCAGTTTATAAGATACTAGCTGAAGTATGCAGCATTACATGTGAAAAACTGGGCCGATATTTTTACATACACGACTATAGTTTAGTTCAGTTGGAAATATATTTGTTCATTTAGTGACATTTTTATTAATTTGACAATTTTTTTTATTAATTTGGCGATATTTTTAATCATTTGGCGGTGTATTGGCTATATTTTTAATCATTTGGCGGTATATTGGCGACATTTTTAATCATTTGGCGGTATATTGGCGACATTTTTAATCATTTGGCAGTATATTTAAACATCAGAATGCATCGTTTATCCATGTATCCTAACTATGCAAGATATGTTACATTATTGAAATATTGCATTGTTACAGTTTCGCGTTATTTTAATTAGGTTTTAGTAAAAAGTGAAAGGGGTGGGAAAAGGGTATGAGGTGGTTGTTCGAAATTTCATATAGACAGTGACCTTCCTCTTCCTTTTCAGGACAAGTGTGCAGTATTTAATCAAGATCGGAATAAAATTGTAGATTTGTATAAAAAACAAACATACAAAGATATATATAAATTGAAATCGAGATTTCAACAAAATGTAGATACTTACCATTTTTCACCTGGATATACATTTGGAGGTATTTTTTTTTTGGTAATATAGCAATTTGTAATATTTCAGTTCAAACAATAGTTATAAAGGAATGTATTTATTTTTATATATAAAAACGTTTTAAAAACAAGAATAAAAAATTGTACAAAAACTTCATAAACATTTGATTTTCTTCAATAATTGTAAAATTCATGCATTACTCGATTATGTCTATTCAGAGACGATTGACATGCAAATGTTTTGCTGCAAACATCACAACAGTATGGTTTTTCGCCAGTATGCCTGAGAACATGGATTTTTAAATCACTTTTTTGGGCAAAACTTTTAGGGCAGATAGGACAATGATGTGGCTTGACTCCGGTATGGATCATGTTGTGTCGATTTAATTTGTTCTTGAAGTTACTGGAATAGGAACACAGATGACACTGAAATCTTTGCTTCCCGGAATCGTTTTGAGAATGTTGGCTCAGAGTAAATAAAGCAGATGAATGAGCGGGATACAATTCTGAAATTGCAAGTATATTGAGGTTATTTCATAAAAATATTACATATACAAAAATGTATTATAATTAAAAAAAAAATTAAATTGAGTGAAATATTAAAACTAAAAGGAAATTATCTAGAAACATGATTAAAATGTACTTTAAAAAGACTTCGAAGTCCCAATTTGAAATAAAATCTTGAAGAACATAATTGATGGAATACTAACGATATAATTGATAGCACAAATAATCACAAAGAAAATGTATATAATTTTTTTTATTGACATTATTGTAGATAAAATTGCAAATATATATATATATATATGATTTAGAATTACAGTAAATTTCAAAAATAAGTCATTTAAGTAACATAAAAAACATTTACAGTTTAGGTCAGAATAAATTGTTTGTCAAAAATGGTTTGGAATATAATTTAAATAAATTTTTGACAAAACGCTGTTTATATAAAACACAAAACCTAGTAAATATTAAAAATTTAAATCTATATGAAAATTTAATTAATGTGATATATTTATAATTGCAATAAAATTTAAAAACAACTGCAAAAGGAAATTTAAATCAATTCTGCTTTTAAAAAAAGGCACACTAGGAAAGGAATTGGAAAAGTATCATGCTTATAATGAGGAATCTTATACAAGATAGCATTATAGTAATTATACATTTAAGTTATAAATTTATCTAAAAATAAAAATAAACTAATTAAATTCGAACTTTCTTAGATTATGCAGATTTTTTCACATTTGAACAACTTTAAACGTTAATAAAAATTACATTAAGAATAGTATTAATTACATTATCAGAAATGATTTTAATATTTGCGAATCAATTTACCTGCAAAAACAAAATAAAATACTAGTTATGCGAATATCAAATACTGCAGTTTTTGAAAGTACATTGTATACAAAGCAAATATAACTATTTAGTTGTTAAATCTAAACTAGACAAAAATCTATGGTATAAATTTAATATTCGACACAGAAATTATCTTTTGCATTTCTCAAACTGTGAGTCACAATCTGATTTGTGCATGTGTTCTAAGCTATTAACACACTTAGTATGGTTTATAAGTATTTTGAAATTGATTGATAGTTATTCATGAGATAAAGCTTTGTGTTTATAATCATCATGTTAAACATATTTATTGAATTAATAACCTTTTCTTATTCAAATTTAAACTTTACTATAAAAAATAATAATATATAACTGCTGAAAGTTAGTTTAAAAAGAAGAATATTTTATGTTGAAGCTACGATACAGCTCAATTATATAAATTTTTAAGAAAATGTAAGTGTATATTAAATTTCATTAATCAGCATACAAATAATAAAAAAGGATATATTCATAATACTACAAAATTAAACTTTTAATTCATAAATAAATTTAATTTCAAAATGCATCATATAATAAGTACAAGTTCAATGTTTTGTGACGTTGGACAAATCACTGATAAGAATTCAATTTGTTTACATTAATTTTAGAATTTTTTAAAAAACTATTTTGAATATATAAATTTTAAATGAAATAGAAACCAATGTCACCAGGTTTCTCCAAACCCTCAAACCAAACAATTTCGTGATTTTCATAATATTTCAACAAGACTGGGCTTCGAACTTTGACGCCATTTTTCTTAAAACTATCAATCATGCCATTGTTTCAAGCAACAGATATATTTCTAACAACTAAAAGGAAAACATAAATAAATCTCCAACCTCATGCATTAGTAAGAATGCTCAAGCTTAAAGTACATTTGGGTAAAATATTGAGCATGCAAAAGTAAACAAAACGTAATTATTCAAAAATGAACAAGCCCTTATTTGTGTTTAGAATGTATTAATAATATGTGTCTCTTTACTGATTGCTTCATGGAAAACCTCTGGCCACAATAGCTACACTGATACGGTCGGTCTCCCATATGAGTTCTCGTGTGTCTTTTGATGTTTCCTTTGAAAAAGGTTACATATGAGCAGTAAGGACACTTGAAGGTATGTGGCCTGTGGAAATGTTGGTGTCTGTGCCGAGGTTCCAAGAAGACTTCGGAGTTTTGTCCTTCATTTTCAAAACATATGCCAATATCTACATGGGAATTGAGAAGAGTTAGAATATTATGCATGAAACAGTTTAAGATGGTAGAATCATTACAAGAAAATTTATATATATATATATTTAAAAACAACATATTCTTTTTTAATGTGACGTAATTTTAGAATTGAATAGGTAATATTAAAAATAGGCAATTTTTAAAAATAAACTCATCAGAAAATATGAAACTTGTTAATTTCACTAGTTGCAAAATCAAAAGAGATAGCATGCTTTTAATTTGGCACTAATGTATCAGGGCAATTATTGCTACGTTAAGTCAAGATACAAAAAAACCCCCACACACCACAAAATGGGTAGTTTCATATACAATTAAGAATACAATGTTATATGGCAAAAATATATTTGATTGGAATTAAATATGCACATAATTAATAATGTTAAGTTTTATCAAAATAATAAATACAAAAAAATAAGTAGTTGTTCATGATAATAAAAATATAACCAAAGTATGTTATTTTATAATAATAAATACCATTAAATACCGATCAGGATGGTTTTTAAGAAATTGCTACTTGATAATTTGCACATAGAATCAATACATATGGCATAATCAAAAATATTTTACTTGGGAAAAAAACTTTAGAAATGAATGCTATTATATAAGTTTATTTTGAAAAGTTAAAAATTGAAAGTTAAATGGTTAGGCTTTTGTTTTTTAACTTAAAATAAAAAAAAAGTCCAGACAACCTAAAAGAGATCCTACCATGAACATAATTCTGAATTCACAAAATTTAGTAAAATATGAATACATTAATTTCATTATCATCTGTTGACTGTTTTATGATTTTTTTAAAAGTGAAAACATAAATGTGTCAAAAAAATCCACACTGTGTTAAAGGTGAACACTTTATAAACAAAAGTAAAGAATTTAATGTTTTATACAGATTTACTTGAGATACAAATAAGGAGTGCAAAAGCAAACATAAAATGTACAACCAAAAACTAAAGAAAATTAGAATTTATTATAAAAATTGAAATTTACTTTAATGTAACAGTATATATACATTTTCACTTTGTTAGCAGACAAACTCTTTATGCATGATTGCTGTATGATTCTTCAAATGATGCAGCAATTTGAAAGCATTACCACACAACAAGCACTTAAAAGGACGTTCACCAGTATGTTTTCGCATGTGCCTTTGCATTGATTGTTTACGGTGTGTTTGATAACTACATTTGTTGCATTCAAATATTTTAGTATATAGTTCATAAGTGTTTCCAAAATTCATTCCTGACCAGTTATGAAATGTTTCTGCTTGACCTAATAGAAAGAAAGGAAATATGTTTAGCAGAAGATAATTTTAATGTAGGTTTTAATTGATGTTTAACTAGTTTTTAAACTTAAAAGAATTGTTACAATTAAAAAATTAAGTTTCAAGTATATTCCGTTTATAAAAATATAGCTAATAGTAGTAAATGATTTTGCATTTACAAATATATTAAATCAATTAAAATAATCATCCCTACAATTAAAAAAAAAATTTAATTTTTTATTGTGAAATGAAAATCCTTTGAAATTCATACATTTTCACCAGTTAACAGTACAATACAAAATGCTTAAAAACTGTACATTGAAAGGATAATACTACATATAAAATGCATTTTTTAAAAACCTTTATATTTATATAATAATTAAAAATATATATTTTGCATTTAGTATATGACAGTTATCCCTGATCAGTGTGCTTAGTTTTGTGTGCTGAAAATTTTGACAATACCTGTCAAAACTTTTATATTTCTAGGTTCAAATCAATAGGTTAAAATTAATTTAAAAGCAGATAAGATTTAGTTTATTTAAATGATAAGTATTATTTTATATAAAAATTCTTGCATTTAACACTTTTGTTAAAGAGATAAATTTTAACAAAGCTTGATTTGGTATTTTGGATTGGTTCAAAAGATATAAATTTCAATATTTGATCTTTTTTGCTGCTTAATTTTTAAGTTGTACCTTCAAATTATAATTTAGGCTACATTGTCTATTTTTGTAATTTAAAATTTTATACATATACTACAAACACAGATAAAAAAAAATTATGATTACTTTTATTGGAAGATTACTTACACATCAATTGCATAAAAACACCACACAAAATAAACATGGATTAAAAAAATATAATAGCACTTTGTTTTTTAAGGAATGATTTATTAAGTTATTCATTTTATTTTAATAAGATTTTGAAATTTACAGTTGCACAAGGAAAAATATGTAGATTTTGAGGTTGCATAAAAAGTGTTCCATATTAACATATCTGCAAACCTTTAAATATACAACAAATATTCTTACATACTATTAATTTTCAAAAAGTCAATATGACGAGAGATGACATTAAGAATTTGTATGAGGTTGAATGACTTACTTTATCATCGCACATTCATTGGCCAATGAATTTGAAACCTGTGAACATTTATGCAAATGTTAGTTATGGACATGGTTACAAAAAATCCGTCTGTGATGTAGGTGACATATAATTCAAATGGCAGAGTAAATATGATGCGCTTGTTTGCTTCATTAGAAAAAACTAGAATGGGAAGAGCAAGACCTTTTAAAAAAAATTATTATTAGGGCTTGTTTAACAGAAGACATAATTGAAAGGCACAAGCATTCAATGGGTTCTCTAAATAGGCAGTATAGAAGGAATTTAAAAGTTGGAAACGGAACCCACAATGCCTGTCCAAAAGAAATAAAAGCTTTGTTGTGAAAGCAATAGTTCAAGACTGTAATTCAGATAGTAAAAAAGGTTTTCAAAATACAAAAACCATTTAATAAATTATGTATCTATGGTGTAACAGCAATTGTAGAATCAATGGCTATACCTATAATGCTTATTCATGTAAAAGGAGGTGCTATATAACATCAGATCTCAAAATCGTTGGCCAATATGTATAGATTCCTCATATATTGTAATATCCAAATAAGGTAACGTTTTTGCTGGGGTAAAAATGCACTGGAATAACTTTACTTCTAGTTATAACTTTACCAACATTTTTTGGACAAATGTATATTATATGAAAATTATTATTAATGTTTGAAGGAGAAAACAAAAACTTAAGGGAAAGTAAAATATAATTAATGTTTAAAATCCAAATAACAGTAACGTAAACATGTAATAAATAACAATATATAAATCTTAGTATAACCAAAGCCAGGTAAATAGTATAACAAAAGGTATATAGTTCAAAGTCAAGAGCAATTTTTGTATAGACAAGCGTTAGCAAGGCCCCTGTTTTAACTTGACCTTTCGCCTGTCTGTAAATTTGTTTGATACACAATCACAACCAAATGTGTTGTTAGATTTTCTTCAAATTTGGCCTGAACGTTAAAATTTTTTGTATTTCTGGCAATCATGAAAAACAACGTTGTTGACTACCACACTATAGTTACACAACCAATGAGCAAAAGGAAGCAGTTCAAGATCTATCACATAGGAAAGAACTAGGACACTGCCTCACTATTTTGAACCATCAGGGGTCAGTTTAAGATAAATTTGGGACCATTAGCGGACCCTTCACAATTTTTTTTATCTTAAAAAGAGATTTAACATATTTTCTTTATTTCAAAATGGACCCTTCCCAAAAGTATGTCTCTTAATAACGCAGCTTCCACAATTCTTCTTTTGCTCCAAAACAAACCTTTCGAAAATTAAATGTACGAATAAAACCTCCTTAAAATAAAATCCGACGAATGTGCCTTCTTTCTATGCTAAAGATTAAACTACCATAGCAAAAACAAAATCATTTATAGTACAAATATAACTTAAAATAAGTTACTCTATACAGTAAGTATTTCATTATGAAATCAAATTTGTATATACATAATTACAAACACTTTAATATATATATATATATATACCCATAATTTTTTCATTTATCGCATGTCTTTTACCACAAAAAAATTCATAAAAGCAATACTTTAATATGTTCTCTGTCTGTTTAATTTCATTAAAACTAAACCTTTTGCCCTCAAAGAACATTGAAATTTACGTTCTTTTAAGTATCAGTGTAGCATTTGCCTGTTCTTGCCAATGCATATTAAGTATTGATTGCACAATATATTTATCATATCTGTCACTTCTGATGGGAAATCACATGCCGCTTCAAATGGTGCTTCAGTCTGTACTTATTCCCACAGAATTCACACTCAAAGGGCCTTTCCCCGGTGTGCATTCTCACGTGCTGCTTGAGAGTCGATGCACTTGCCGAGCTGTATTTGCACACCTTGCACACAAATACACTTACAGAGCGCAAGTTTTCAAGGCTAGTGTTGAACATGCGGTAAAATAAAGGATCTTGATCATCTCCACTCTGTTGACCTATAAAAGTACCTTGGATCGATCATTTAAAATAGGCAAGTTGTAAATTTTTTAACAGGAGTACAAGAGAACTGCAGATGTAATTTTTTATTTGAATCAGCCGTCTTATGAACTAAGCAAGCCAGTTACATACAAATAAAAATGTGAAAAAAAATTATAATTCAACACCAATAATCAGCAGTTGGGCAACACCTCATGAAACTGGTTTCAACGAAAAAGTTTTGGGGAGTTAAAATCGATTTTTATCTAAATACTATAAACTGAGTCGCACTAAAAAACTTTTAGTTGTATTTCAAATAATTATTTTTTATGCTGATGTCATCATTTTTGTCGCTAAATATTTTTATTAATGTGCATAAATATGACTTAAAATAATTTAGAAATTTGACTTAATGCCTGAAATTATTTGATTCACTAAAAAATTGGGTATATATTTTGGAAAAAATATGTTTAATCATCATGATATAATTAATCTAAATTTATAACTTACAATCCACAAGCTATTTACAATTGCAATGGGCATCAATATTGTGTAATGCTAAAATAACATATAATATAAACAAAGAAAATGTTAAAAATAAAAAAAAGTGCTATAGAATTAAATATATTCATTAAAACGTTACAATATTTATATTCAATTTAATAGTAGGAACAATGTGCATTTTTAAATATAAAAACTTTGTAAATATATTATTGAATCAATTTAGATTAAATTATTATGCTAAATGAATGTGTTGATAATAATAAATTATAATCTAAAAGTATATGAAGAAATATATAAATGTCTTATATTTAATTAAAAGTTTTAGACAAGGATATTTTTTTTTGTTGAGGTTTCCAGTATAAAAGTAAAGTTAGCAAACATATAATTCACACATTATCAAAAATAATCAGACAGAAAGAAAATTTAAATGCATTTTCAGGCAAGTTAGTTTTAAAATACAAAATGATTTTTTTCAGATGCTAATTAGTTTGCCTTTATTTCTAGTTGTTCTAAAACTTCTAAACTAAAGTTATATTTAAAAAACATTTTAGACATTAACAAAAAAAAAGTAAAATTTAATTCAAATTATGATTAAAAAAAAGGTAATGAATGCACAAAAAATATTTAGGCAATATAATTGAATACTAGTACAAAATTAGATAAACTTGAATTGTTATGTTACTGTAATTTAAAAAAAGTAAATTATTATAAAGAATAAAGTTATAATTTAAAAAAATATATTTAGTAAAATTAAGTACCTATTAAGTTAAATATTTTGTTTGTTGTTCAATTATTGATTAAATATTTGGATTAATAAAGAAAATTGTGAAAGTAGTGTTTTACCAAGAGGTAGTTGCAATACCATAGTTATCTGATGCCCATGGGGCTTCTTTGCAATGATATTCTTATCCATAATTTATAGTCCGCAGTTTCGGCAAAATAATAAATATTTTGTATAAATAAAATACATAAAATGCTGCAATACTTTCAATACTAGAAATAAGTGTAAACATAAAATTTTTTCTTAAGAGAAATATTATTAGCTTCATTGACATTTCAATTCATTTTTATGTGGCACCCAACATATAAACTAAATACATTTTGAAATGCAGATAAAATAGACACTCGAAGCACTAGTAACATAAATTTGTATTAACGAACAGAAGTTAACAACAGGGTAACCCCAATTAAGAAAATATTAATTTTTTAAAACATAATAGAAATCTTATTTTAAGACTGACGCCTGCACTGTTCACTTTTCGGTAAAAACTCCACTGGAGGAATAGTGAATGGAAAGACTTTAGCGTTCACAGTACACTGCTGGTGTTCTTTTAAACCAATTTTACAAGCAAATAAATTTTATTTAGACAAATTCTTATTGTTTAGTGTCTCAGTCAACCAATGCAATTTTATATAAAAAATGACACTTTAATTTGTTATAGGAAAAAAGGTATCTACAATAAAGAAGATGGTAGAAATAAGCACATGATATGAACGTCTTGTAGATATGTAGGGGGCCAGAATAGTTATTATTACCCTTTGAAAACTCTTATTTAACCCTTTTAGCAAAATTGATGTACTCATTTGTATGTAACTGACACTTTTGTCACAAATTTTATTTAAATGAGTAAATTTTTATTCAGAGTAAATAAAGTGTTACAACCATGCTGTTTTTACTTAAAGTTAAAAAAATATGTCAAATACATTATCATTAAATATCTGTCTTAGTAATAGAATGGGCACTATCCGCATGACTTCTGCTTATGAATTTATACAAAATAAGTTATAAAAAAAATTAAAAGAATCTTTTTATTTTTCTCCCAAAAAACTGGTTTTAGTACATATTATATAATTCTAAATACAAATAGCTTCAATTAAAAAAAAAAAATTGTGAGGAAAATGCATATTTACTAACAATAGTGTTCTTTAAAAACTAAGATGGAAAAATTAAAGAGAAAAAAAAGTATTATTAATATATGGTAGACTTTGCCGCCAAGTGATACAAGTAACAAAAATACGAAAATGAACCAACATTTTTTTCCATAACTAGGGAACTAGATATATCATTTGGCCAAATGATGTATGTCCCAGTTCAATAGGTTGCCTAATAAAGAGTTGAATGTCATTTCAATGAAATATTACAGCCAAGGTGGTTTACAAACTTTAAAAGCTAATTTCTTGAAACTTTGTTCTTGGACTTATATCACTTAGTGGCCAAGCTGTCCGTAAAATTTGAAAAGCTTATATATTTATTTCTAATTTTAGATGAGTGTTAAATTTACATATGCAGATACACACATAAAAATCATAGTAAATATATGTATTAGATTTTAATTTAGGAATACAAAACTGCAGAAAAGAATATCCTGTATACAGGTCGCATTCCATTTTCACACACACATATACCAATGTTTCAAAAACAATCTTTTTGAATCAAGGGGCTTTAAAACAAGTTAAAAAATACATAAAAAAACATTATATATAATTTTGACCAGAAACAAATATTTTACAAATACAGAGTTCTATATTTTATATTGGATAAAATAAAGTAAGCAATACAAATTTCATTTCTTAAATAAAAATCTATTACTGCATCAAAAGTGTTACAGAAAGCATTGATTAGGTATACTTTGTATTAAGTAATATATCTTGATGATATACAAATAAAAAAAATATACTAAGAACCTCGTAAGCACTAGTATAATAAAAATAAATTATAATGAGCGCAGAAAACATTGATAATACTTTATAATAAATACTGCATCTTGATGAAATGCAAAAATAATTTTAAGGATATTTTTAAATGATATAGAATATTTAGAAAAAGATATTAGGAACTGTGAAGATACTAGTAGAATATAAATAGATTATAATGAAATAATTTCAATTAAAAAAGCTTCTTATATCACAACTACGTTAATTTAAGAGTGGTTGACTGATGTAAAAAAGTTATCAGTGTATCTTAGACACTGACTTCATGTAAATAAACGATAATTTTGAAAATTTTCTCACATAAAATCATACAATTTCTGTTTACTCACAACCTATGAACAAGCATGTGATTTGTTAAATGGTGTTTTAATCGGAAAGTTTTACCACACGCTGTGCATATGAACGGTTTTTCTCCGGTATGTATTCTCATATGTCGATCGATATTTTGCTTTTTATTTGTTGTGTAGGAACAAACAGGACAAGTGAATAATCGATATTGGTGGGCACCAGAGTTCGTTATTTGCTGCATCCAATCACGGGTTGTCCTTCCTAAAAGGGAGGACATAACCATAAATATTAGTTTGTGAAGTTTCCAGGTATATTTGAGTTTTATGTTTTGTAGGAATAAAACTTTTGGAAATATAACTGTAATAAGAGAAATAAATTTGGATAAATTAAAATTGGAAAAATTAAAAACAAACTTATAGATTAAAAAAGTCAGCATAATGATACATATAAAAATATTAAACAAGTTAAAAATATAATTTTTTAATCAGAAATCACAAATGGATTTCGACTAAAAATGAACGAAACTCTTACAGTTATTGTTTATACAGCTTATTAAATTGCATTTTTTTTGGTCATAATTATTGCAGCTAGTTAAAGTAGTACAATTACAATAGATATATATAAAAAAATCATTTTAACGAGAATACAACATCAGGGATTTTACTAGTGGGATACCATAAAATAGAATCTATTACTCTGTGGATGTAGAGATATCCTTAACAAAACTGCACGTTACTTTACTGAAAATTTAATGAAATTATTTGTACAAATTTCAAATGAGGGTGCTAGAAGAAAAGGGATACAAGTAGCAATTTCATACAGTTTAAAGATAGATGATTTTCAAGATGCTCGATTTCGTACATGACAGACATTTCTTTTTATCCCGTTGCCATCAATATTTCATATGTATTAACTATTCATAACCACCACTTAGCTCTTATTTTTTTTAAAGTCACTTAAATCGATTTCTCTTCCCCCTCAAATAAGAACGATAGATAACAGGCAAATTAAAAAATTCTGTTTAATAGAATAATTTCTTAAAAGTCAGAATTATCTTTAAAAATTGCACATATGAACATTATATTTAAAACTGAATTAAATTGAAAAAAATTAAATATAAAAATCTAAATTAGTTAAAATAGCAAGCTAAGAATTTTGTTTGATTAATTAAGTTTTAAATTTAACAATAAGAGTTTAAAGACAATTTAAAAAAAAAACTATTTTTTAACAAAAAGATAAAAAAAACTTACATTTTAAAATTCAAGAGGGATAAATAATGAAAGAAACTAAGGTTTTATGAAGTTGTGTACTATAAATCAGTTATTAACATAAATACTTAATTGAAACATACATTGAGAAAGTAGGTTTATTTTTTGCAAATTAAAGGTATAAATAGGTTTCAAAGTGGACAAGATCCACTAAAGATAGAAAATGAGATTATAGCAGGTTCTATATTATAATTTCAATTATCATAATTTGTTTGACAGGTGTTTCTGAAACAAGTGTTTTAACATGCTTTCACTAAATTACAACATAATACATAAATTATAATAATATTCTTGTAAGTAGTTTAATTTATAAACTTTTACTAATATCAAAATATTAATAAAAGCAGAGACTAAATTTTAAATAAATATAAGAGAAATTGCTTGTCTAATATTAGAAGAAAAATTTCTTTGACGAGTTTCAATATACAAATGTTTATTAATATACGCAAAAATTGTATACCCATATCATATCTCATACGGTGAAAAACCTTTATATAAAAAATATTAAATTTTTAAAAAAAATTTAATTAAAAGTAGATCAGAGAAAATTTTAAAGTTCAATGCCATTTTGTTTATTGCTTTGGCACTGAATTCAATATTATAAAATAAATAATTAGTATTTTAAGAGCACATTCAAGCAACTTTCAGTAATTATATTCACACCAATTTCTATATTGAATGAGCCAATTTATAAAACACACAATAGGGAAACTATCAATAACTTGAAGACAACTCAAATACAATAAATAAAATATATTTATTGAAAAAAAATTTGTAAACTACAAATAAGGTATAAAAATATGATAAACCTTGTAAACACACCAGATCAAAAAATTTAACAAGGGGAGTATAAAAAACATGAGCATAAAAACTTTTGAATAGACTCATGCATCTATTTAAATTGGGACAACACCAATATACAAAGTATGTTACAACATAACGTAATATTTACAATAATAAATAAGTTATGTAAAGAACTTAAATAGATAATTTTATACAAATATAAGAGTTATGATAAGCTATTATTTCTTTTAAAAAAAACTTGATATTTTAATCACTGTAAAATACATTTCTGTAAAAGTAAAAAACAATAAAATGTAGTTATTTTCTTCAAATGTATTTCTTAACTAAACTTGAGTGATGCAAAAAGTATTTTTTGTATTTATTAGACTTTAAAGAAAGATGGTCTTTTTCAGGCTTTTATAAATTTTATCATCAATGAAAGCTAAAATTTTGAATTTTCACACTTAACAAAACATAAGGATAAAAAGCAAATTAATCACCAATTATATAAAGTTTGAATTTTGTTTTCTCAATACAAATAAAAAAATCCACATTTAAAAGATTTTCTGAAGGTTTAAAATTATCAATTAAAATATACAACGATATTTAATAAAATATATAAAATTAAGTGTACACAAAATGGCTGTGTACTCTCATTTTATGGAAACTACTGCATACACAATGCTGATGTAAAGCTTATTTTTAAAGTTATATTTTAGAAACAGGCTTGTTTAAAAAAGGTCGGCTAAAAATACCTCAAGCATTTTAATTTACAATATGAATTTCAGTAAATTTCATCAATGGCATTTTAAGAGTGATACTTGAAATTTAATCTCTATAAACTTTTAAACAAGGGAATATCGTCTTATTTTAATTTTTAGTTATGCTAATCAAAGTAAATTAAACTGCTGCTTAATAATTTCAAGAAGACAATTGTATTCTAATAATATTAATTTTAAAACCAGCATATTTATGTATAATTGGTTATCTTAGATATGTGCATAGTTTCATCAATATTAAAAGTTTTAGGTTAAACTGTACCATCAAGGAAGACAACTATTGTAAGGGTATGTTCAAATAATAATAAAATCTAATTGTTTTAGTTACATCATTAAACTTGGTAATAGCAGAGCAAAGTTTGCCTATTTTTTTATAAAATAAATTAGTATTCTTTGAATACTTCAGGAGATTTCCCCCTTTTTTTACTTATTAGACTATAAAAAAAAGAGGCATATTTTTATGGTTCTTAAATAGATTTTATAATTAACACAAGCTAAATTTTTAAACCAAATATGTAAAAGTACTTACTGTAAACCTAAAACAAATTGAGTTTGTATATACATAAATACATTAAATTCAAAATATAACTGTTTAATATTTTGTGGAGCTGCTATGCTGTACAGGCATACAAAAAGTAATGAAACATTTAAATTGTATCATGAATTACCAAAATAAAAATTTTGCTGGTTATTAACATTAGAAATTAATATAATGTATATATATCGTATAAGCCAAGAAATTTCATATATTCCTATATAGATGGAAAGGGGTGGTAATTTATCAGCGAAGTTCAGAATAAAATTACCTCAAACAAGAATGTGAGTAAAATTGTGAGAGCTTTCTTTATATGTTGCCCAAACCAAATGTGTATACTTGATAATTGAAGGCTGTCCATAATGCCTAAAATTAGTCAAAATAAAAACTACACAGTTTAATGATTCCTTGGTAAATAGAATACTTAAAAATAATTTTGGATGGACAGCTAAGAAATTAACATAAAAGAAATCTGTTCATGGATGACAACTAGCTGCTAAAAGTAAACATTTTCAATATTTACTTTCAAATGAGTATATACAACTAAAAATTAGGGTATGTTCAAATAATAATAAGATATAATTAAGGGTTTTGTTCAATTTAGGAAATTCTATTAACATTTTGAATGGAATAACTACAAAGTTGTTAAAAAAAATAATATTGTTTCATTATTCCAAGCAATTTCATAAATTTAAATTCTTTGCTTAACTATGCAAAGGAATAAAAAATGGCATACTTTGATGAAAAATTAATTGGGATACTATGTTTTATTATAATATTCTGTGTTCCTTAATTAAAATTTTGGATATGAGGCTTAAAAAGAGACAAGCAAAGATGAAGTGGTGTGTTGCTTCTCAACATGATTAACTGTAAATTTAGGCAAGAACATTTCTTGGCTTCAATATTCACTTTAAAATAGGCTGTTCGTAGACAATACAATAGGGATGAACCGGATAGCAGTTTTGCTGGATACCGGATTACAAACCGGATATTCAAACTGTTTTTTGCCGGATATTTGGCAGTTTTTTTAATGAAAAGATCTTCTCTTAGTAACAGTTCTGTAATAAATTTATAAGTTCTTAATAAAATTATATTCATACTAATTTTGAAACGGCCGGAGATGTACTGTACAATGCGTTTGAAAATGTAATTTTGAAATATTTCCAAATTGCCGATTTAAATTGCACTATATTTAAATGCTGAAAGTAGCTCTTACTAGATTGGAGAATAAAACAATTTCTAATATATAACGAACAGAGATTCTGTTGAATGCTTTGGTAGTATTTTCAGGAAAATACTTAAAGAAAGAACTAAAGTTATAGATCACCATAAAAAAAAATCTTCGCAATTTTCTTTATCCAGATATCTGACATGGTAATAGGATATCTGGCACTTTGCTTTCAGATATTGGATAATTACCGGATAGTTAAAAATCAACCGGATATCGGATATCCGTTTCATCCCTAAATAATAATAAAAAATGCACATATTAAAAAGAAAACTATATTTTTTCAATTTTGGACAGAAAATTCCTACTGAAATACAGCTTATACACAGTAGGTGATTAAGAAACATAAACCACAGGTATTTATATTGAAAGAAACCTTGCCAAAATTATGGAAGTTACCACATCCAAAATTTAATTTAGAAAATCAATATCTACTACACTATTAATTTATTTAGAGTGATCAGCAAGAGCCACGCAAGTGTTTGCAAAAGTGTCAAGTAATGAAAATAGACATTTAGCATAGGCAAGCTGCTATAACCAGTTATCTACTAAAAAAAGCCCATAAAAAAACCAATGACTTTACTCGTAAATGCACTTGTCTCATTTGGCATTTTAAATTTCAGTATTTAAGAAGGAAATCTTCATTGCACTACTTCATTTATGCGCTAAACTCACTGCCTGAAATTAAGTAGAAAGTTCTAAGACTACATTGAATTACCGCTGCTTTTGGTGAATAGTCATATGCTGTTTCAAATGATGCTTTAAGCGAAACATATTTCCACAGTAACAGCACATAAAAGGACGCTCGCCAGTGTGAATTCTCACATGCCGCTTGAGGGTAGCAGCGTTCGAAGCACTATACGAACATATACGACACACGAACACGGAAGGTTGCTTTGACCCGAAATTTACTAAACGAAAATACAGGGGCTCTTCACTTTGAGAATCTTTACTTTCTTCACCTGGAAAAAGACAATGTTGCATTAAATATTAAGTAATAAATTTTTAAGTTAGATTAAATATAAAAATGAAAAGATAACAAACAAAGTGATTTTAGTGGAAAACTAATGATGATTAATGAGTTTTAGATATTACAGCAAAACTTTTCGTATCCATCAAATTCTGGTAATCGTACATGCATAATTTGTTTATGTTTTGTAATGTGCAAAACATCAACAAAATTGTATTTGCTATCATATTATATATATTCAGGGTGCAAAATTAGAGAATGTCATTTCTGTTATTATGTTTTCTTAATATTTTATTTATCAGCTTAAATATTTATTTTAAAAACTAAAATGTCATTCTTTTTGATGATTTGTCAATTTGAATTTTCCACGTAAGGAAATACGATTCGGCTTGTACACAAGTTTTCAATTTTGAACAAAAAAATGAAAATTTTCTATTGAATTTTTTTGTGGTTTTGTACTCTTAAATTACTGCTAGACTGGAAGTTTATTGTACATTTTTTAAAATTTCATATCCTGAGATTGCATTAATAAGCATTGGGTTTTTACAGACCTACCTGAAATCAAAATGAATCTTGAAATAGAAATTATCAATGTTGGGATTTTGTATGAAATAATACAAATATTATGTTTTTGCGATATGAAATCAGAAGTTGCAACAAAATTAACCAGATATCTCACAACTGTTATGTGATCCTAAGATTTGACGGATAATAAAAGTTCAACTGTACAACTATCTTATTATACAATTTTAAGTATTTTATATTATAAATGAAATATTACCTAACTAGGTATAATGATATTCTAGAAATATAATGTAATTTTTTTAATATATTAAGGATGGGAGAAATATATTTAAGCTTATAACTGAATAAAGGGAACCAATTAAAATATGTTGCAGAAAATAAATGAAAATGACAGTTTATCACATACATCACAAATAAAAATAAATCTTAACACTAGATGAACATGATTTCAAAGCAAATATTAAGATACTTACTAGCATAAGTTCACAATCGCTATATAATGTAAAAAAAGAAAACACTTTAAACATAAAGACTTTTTAAAACATTCAGAATAAATATTTTATATTAAAAACATTCAGAAACAGGAAAAAAATTGTACAAGTTTACTTTAGGATGTTTTAGTAAAATTTCAATAATGCAATCTTAATTAGTGAGAAATGGGTAAAAGCAAAACACGAAGAGGCTACTTTGTCAAATCAATTATCATAAACAAACTTGGCATGGAAGATCGACGGTTAATATTGCCAACGATGAGATATCGATGTGACATAATTAAGTGAGAGGAGCAACTTACTGTAAATTAAACTAACGATAGACACACAATGAAAATCCTACATTGAATTATGAAAACAACAACATAATGGGGAAGGAAAACTAATAAAATGAAGGAATTGTTATGAATTATTGCGTGTTAAACTTTTTATGCAAATATTTTTGCATGCATGCAAAACATTAAAATATTTTCTCATGCATGTGTGATGTTACAAGTAGACAGAGCTAATTATTTGTGTATGAATTGTAATACAGATTAACACAAATATTGGGCATGGTTGCCCCCTTATTTTTTACTTTAACAGAGAAATGTACACAATTTATTTTTTCAAATTAATAAGCAAATTAGTGGAGAATTATTTTTCAAATTCAGTCAAAACTTGATAAAGGGACGAATTAAAATAAAATCCATAACCACAGTTTTGAAACACATCACTACAAAACCATGACAAAAAAACAAAGTGAGAATTTCCATACATTTATGGCCAATAACAAGTTGCATTTTAGCTTAAATAAATAGATATTAAATCGACAATCATCGAGTTAATATAATTAAATATATATTTTTTTAATTCCTGTTATGTGTCTAAACTGCACGCTAAACTGATTAGGCGAATCTAAACACATAAAAGAACATTCTGATTCCTTAATCTTGACGAATGAAAAAAAATTGAATGGGTTGGTTTTAGAACTTGTTAAAACTATTTAAATAATTTAGACACCAAAGCATCCATGCCACACATGGGGATTGCATTAGTTTTTCACGGTAAATATGACAACTAGGAAATAGGACACATTATAATACCAAGATGTCTGGCATATATACTTAATTTGCACTTCAATTTAAATATGTAAAGTATAGGTTAGAATAAACAATAATCAAAGAACTTTCTTTGTTTAACATAAAAATATACTCTTAATCATAGAAACTATAATACAAGATTACACACATTATACTTTCGAGAACTGAGATAAACTTTGGAGAAAAAATAAATAAAATATAAAGATGTCATATATTTAGGATACATATGTTTAAACAATTTAGTTTCATACGATTGATAGTTTATCTGCATTAAAATATCATAAGTAATTAAAAGAAGCAAAGTTATTTATTAGATACTAAAAGATTTTAAATAAAATGGAACATATAAATATTGTTTTCTAAACTATGAAATTGACATCGGTAATCAATTCTAGCAAAAATATAAAGTTAACAGTTTATATATTTATGCATAAGAAAACAAACTGCAAAGCTATTTCTTTGAATTTCTTTAGAAATCAATGTTTGAAATTATATGATTTTGATTAACAAACTAAATGATCATAAATATAAATATGACTATGACAGACAGCCGCACTTGAAGCAGCGCAGCCATCATATGATAGAAGTAGAAGTGCGAATAAGCAATGTAAATATAAATCTAATAAATGGAATATAATAAATCTAATAAATGAAGAATATGAGTTAATATTAATAATATATTTTTTATATGAAAACAAAATTGAACACCACCAAACTTTAATTGCTTTCTCAAAAATAAAGACTTAGATATTGAGCTAAAATAATATAAACACTGGTATGAGGACTAAGCGTGTACGACCACTCTACACCTTTTTTAGCGAAGGCAGAAAAAATATACATACTTTTTTGCATAGGCTTGCGCAGATTTAAAAATTCAATCCTAGCTTTAAAAAACACTTGAAAGGTTACACGTTAAATGTTTTGACATACTTGCTTTCTTATAAGAAAAATATGACAAAAATATTAAATAATTAATCAATTACTCAAGACTGACGCAACCCGACTAACTGTGCAATAGTCAAGGTAGTAAGGTTTCTAATATTCTATTCTTTCTTCTATCCAAAAATTTTATAAAGAATTAGGTGTCATATTTAGATGACTAGAAAATACAACTTTAAAGAAAAAACATGTTTTTTACTACAACAAAAAAGTTATGAGTTAAAGGGGTAACTATAGGCGAGTTGCCGTTAAATCGATGCCTGCCGTAGTTTAAAATATATGTCAGATATAAGCATCCCAATAAATTTAGGATTATATATATATATATATATATATATATATATATATATTATAGCTGAAAATTTGAGGATTAATTCCCCTTTGCATGTACAATTAATCCTGAAAAGTCCCCTGATTTTCCATATGACCTATAAATCCAAAATGGCTCAAAGATGGCCGCTATAAGCATATCTAAGTAAAAAAATTTAATTCTCAAAAAAACTATATGCTGTACACGGATTTTGTTGTTTCGATGTATGTCATAAAATTACCAATCAAATTTTTTAACTGAGTGTACATTAATTTTTTTGACGTCGAAACCCAAAATTTCTGAGTTTGGAGCTAAACTGATAATAATTTGGGAATATAAATAAATTGAGGAAGATGTCATAGGTAAGATAACGTTTTTTCTTGCAGAGAATTTTCTAAAGTAAATAAAAAAAAATAATCAAAGAAAATGGCTGATATATTTAACTTTTTCTTGAGCAATCCAGCATTTTTTTTTAGCTTCGAAGTGAGACGTTGTCTGTTAAACATTGAAAAATAAAAACCACGAAAAAACAACAACAGAAAAACATGTCTGCCTTTCATATAATAACTGTTATAAGTTGAGCAAGATTGACAGAGAGAGAGAAGTGTGTGCGTATTTGTAAAGAGAATTTATATGAAAAACAAAATGTTGTAGAACTTTTACACTTAAATATTTTTTTTTAAATATAAGAGATATAATTCAATAATAGTAGAAATACTAGTAAGAATAACTTAGTCTGTTCATAAAAAAACAAAATCTATAGACTACACAAGAGGTACAAAACTTGGAACACTGAAGGTTTGCCTTTTTGTATTGGCATCTTGCGTCGCAGTCCTTTGTTGCAGTTTATTTTGAAGTCGCAAGATTTTAGTTGTAGTTCTTCGAAAACTGCATGAATCGTTGAATGTACTGAGTTCAATCTACCTTCCTTTATGAATCATACCCATTTGGTAGTATTCAGATTGTTCATATTTGGTAGTAAATCATATCAGCTAAAAAAAATCAGAATAAATCTTTATTAAAAACCTGCATAAAACCTTATAATACCTTCATTCAAACTGCAGGTTGCTTCAAACACCTTCATGAAACCTGAAATTTTTTTAAATTTGCCTATTTAAAAATCATCAATTTCCTTTCAAAAATGAATTTTTCAACATTAAACATGTGTAAAACCTTCATTTTCCATAACTTTCATGAAAGTGTTCTGCTGATTTGTTTTAGTTGTGTAAGAATATAAAAAAAATATTGAGATTTGGTAACGTGCGAAACTTTATATTTTACTAAAAATACATTTATTTCATATTTAGGTTCATTTAAAATTGACAGTTTTATATATCAGGATAACTTATAAACGTATTGAATTACGGAGGAATTCCGCGAGTCAGAATCATTCTGGACATATGCGATTCTAATTTTGAACAATGCTGACTCTTCTGGAAAGTCAAATACAAATCGTAAATTGCTTCGCCAAGTTTAACAAACGTTTGAACTGCAGGCATTCTCGAAATTAACTTGTTTATCTTAGATCGAACCCATTTCATTATATCGATTGGATTTCCACTGTGTTCGTAATTATTTTAAAATTCAAAAAAGTTAATAGTTGAAATGTTAATCGTTTAAAAATTTGAGAAAATACGTATAATAAATATTGTGTTAGAAAATAAAATTACAGTAATTTTTGTATTACAAGATTTGACGTTATTTGGTTTTATGTACTTACACAATGTTGTGTGTAGAACTTAAATTTATTCAGTTAAAAAAACTATGTGCTCTATTAAATTTTTTTTTGTTTACAAAAAGATAAAGCATAATTTGTTTTCTTTGATAACTCTAAATTAGATATTTTTTCCATAAATTTTGTTGCATCCGGACAACAATTATAAAAACAAAACTTCTTTATACTCAACTGTTTATATTAGTAGCTGGATGTCAATTGACGGGCAGCCGCGTTAAATCTTAAAAAAATATATATACTGATCTTCAATATACCTATTAAACAATTTTTTAGAGGAAGCTATTTATAAATATTAAACTAAATAGCTAAACTTTCGATTCTTTAAATTTAAAATGATTGAAATTTCTTTGCTAAATTGTTGAATATTCGCTATTTAAGGCTAAACAACGGTTTAATCAAAACTACCAAAACATTTATAACATTTCTATAATAATTTAAGAGATTTATCGATGATTAAGGACTTAAAATAATTTAATTTATATTTTTAGGATCGACTCTTTTGAACCATTAGTACAATATAAACATTGATGATAAAATAAAAATGAATAATTGATTGCTTATTAAATTTGGAAAAGATTATATGCTAATTTATTGATCAATAATTAAACTATCACATTTTGTTCTTTATTTTCGTCTTCTCATATGTAAAAAAAGTATTTTATCATTTTTATTATATTTTTTTTACTTTATTACAATTAAAACAATATAGATTAAAGGTTACTTTGAAGTTTTAACCTACTTAAGAGCGTGCCAACCAATTTCAAAAGAGCGCCAAAGGAGACTAGTTATTTATCAATTCGACAGTTATTTTTATTTTTTTATGTATGTTCGCGCAAGATTTCTGTTCTAATTCAAATATTTGGACAATTTTTTTTGTTGGATAGGGGGTGTTTCACCTTTTGAAAAAAATATCCTGTTATCTGGCATTTAACTATACTGAATTTTCGATTAACTGGACCGTTTGAAAACTAATATTGTTCGATTTCGAAAAATTTCTCTTTGTGGGATAGAAAGAAGTTTACTTTGACAAAAACTGCAAAAAATAAATGATTATCGGCCTTTTATTTACCCGAAAATATCGATTAACCGGACTTTTTTTTAAACATTTTTTCCCGATTTCAAAATATTTTTATTGTTGAATAGAGGTTGTACAACAATAAAATTTCGTTTAACCAGCATTTATTAAACCGGATATTCTTAAAATATACTATCCGTGGCGTGAAAAAAAATGAGTAACACTTGATCTTCCTAGTGAATAATAGTAGGAGGTGATGCCCCTTGCTAAATTAGAAATTAAAAAGGGAAAAATAAAATAATCTCTTTAAAAAATAAATAGAAAACTTACTGTAAGAAAAAAGCACTAAAAAGTTAAAAATAACTTTTAATTTTACGAACAAGTTAAAAAAAAATTATTTATTTAATACCAATTTTATACTTATTACAACTTTTTGAAGTTGATGCAGATTTACAAAAAAACTATCCAAATTTTGACGCCGATTTCAAAACGTTGAAATACGTATAAAATTAATATTTACTAATTCAATTTGTTCGTAATTTTTTTTTTTAGTTTTGAGCACATTTTTCTAAAGTCGGGTTTTCTTTAAAAAAAAAGATTATTTTATGTTATGTAACGTTTACTAAGTCCAAAATTATTTCATTGTCATATTTTTTACATGTACAACTCTGATGTGAAAAAAAAATCTTATAATGCCAGAAGACGAATTAATCGCTCTTTTCTGCTGCGTTAAACAGAAATACACATACAATAACTTATGAAATCAAATTGTTCATCACTCAATTGAACACTCAAATTGTTCATCGATAAGTTTTGTTCAATTTTATTCTTGAGTCAAAATAATGTTTGTTAAAATAAAGTAATTCTCTCTTTTGTAAATGTTTAACCCTTTGCACTCCAAGAACACTTTGCGATTTGTGTTCTTTTTATGGAACAGTTATTACTCTCTCTTTACGTTCTTTTCCACAGATGTTTTTCATACTCATAGAGGGAAAAAAAATCCTAAACTGTTTTGTATTTGCAAGAGAACAAGTTGAAAGAAAGATTGATGTTCTAAACACAAGATCATGCTGTTCTCGTTTATTTTAAAGAACAGGGAAACAAAATAACTGGTCGTTATGTTGGCGCCTGGAGGAGGAGTGCAAATGGTTAAAGATATATACTGTTTTAAAGTATCGCATCTAATTTTTAATTTATGTAACCACATAACATTTATTAGTATTTGATGTGCAAGTAATTGATGTAAGGTTTTTTTAAAGGAAAGATAAAAAAATAAAAAAAAATAATGTTTGGACCTTTTTTGAAACTAAATCCTAGCTACGCCACTGACTGCACCACGTCACGTGCTGTTGGTACGTGGACTTGGGAAAGTTCGCGAAAATTTATAGTTAAGAATTTTTATACCACCAAACACTATAAACTGTTAAAAATACTCAAAAATAAGTAAAATATACTGATTTTTGAGTACATTTGATGTTTATCATGGCTCCGAATGCATAAGTTAAATTTTTGAAAAAGCCATGTACTCCAAAATGAGTACAATGATTAAAAAGTGCAGTTTCTTGCTTACATGGGCTGCCTTCATAAATCACTTTCAAATAAATATAAACAATTACAACCAAGACTTACGGGGAATCGAACCCAGATCCCAGTCCAGTGCCTTATCCTTTGTACTACCAGGGCGACGTGAAGAACTTATAAACAGAAGAAATGTTAAAAAGTGCGTCAAAAGAATGGGAAGTAAGATAATTGAGTTTTAATAACTCAGTTTTCATTTAAGCAATCGACATCTAATAAGGCGGAAAACCATCTTCTGAACAAGCATTTTAAGTTTGTCAGGTCGCTTTGTTAAGATGACTTGAGCAGAAACTGAGATTAGCAATATTAAATCACGCTGTTCATTTTTGAGAAAGTACGCTTACTTAAATTTGAGTACGTCGTAGCTCATTTACGAGGAAATTGTACTTAAAGAAAAACGAGTAGGTTCAAGTACCTTTTTTTTTTACAATGTAGAGAAGTAGAAACAAGAAGCTTTCCTGTGTGAAAAACGTAGGCTCACTGTTATTAAAATAATAATATATTCAATTAAAAAAAAATGTTAGCAAAAATGAAGATCTTTTATTTCGTTTTGCGGTTAATTGTTCTAATAAGATCCACTGTCCACTGCATTTTTTTGTACTACTTTCTGTTCGCCTATTGTTGTTAAAATAACTAAATAAAGAATAAGCATACACATTTTTATATACAAAATATTTATTATAAAAGGTTAAGTTACAAACATATCAAATACACATATAACATGTCATTAATATTTTTACAAACAGACACACTCGTAAACTAGAATAAATTAAAAAATACATTTTTAAATTACGACGCTTTCGCATTTAACGTTATCATATTGTTCAGTCAGCCCTTCGATGAACACATTAACTTTGGAGAATCGGAATTCCATTGTCTTTGGAAGTTTTCATACACATTCCAGTAGTCGATGCCTACTTTGAAATATTTCTGATCTTTCATCAATTTGCTCGAATTCAATGATTCATTTAATACATTGAAACAGCGTCGGTGATCTTTGTTTGCTGCATGCTTCATTCCTAAAATTCCTTCTTTACTTTTGAAAAGCATCAAGATTGTGTAGTTCCTCTTCTTCTGGATGTTTCATCAGCAGAATTTTCCATAATTGAAGGAGGATTCTTATTTGAGTAATATTATTTCACAAGTAATGCAACGGCGAATGTTTATCTCACTTGAAAATTAATAGGAAACATTAAATCCAAGGTAATGGCTGCCAGAAGGGGCCAAAAGAGAAACCTGGAACAGTCTGAAGTCTAGAAAAAAAATAATACAATTTTTGTAGTTATATAACAGAGAACAAGAAAATAATACTAATTAATTCGTTAGAATTCATTCAAACCTCTAATGAATATGCAAATAGTCTTCTATTAATTGATATTAGTATTAATTTTTAAAGAACTAGGGGCTCCGCTCGGCTTCCTATTCGCAGCGCTCGTTTACCTAATGCTTGTAAAAAATGAATTTAATTTTTTATAACTTTAAAACTAATTAGTTTTTTTTTATAGAAAGTAACAGGCAGACAAATTCAATTCATTGGCTACTATTTTACAAAAAATTATAATTATACGGTGTTTGCTTATATCTGCCACTGAGTTCAAATAATCACTGTAAGGAAGCCTGAGCGTGCGCGACCACTTTACACCTTTATGACGCAAGGTAGAAAAATAGTCCTTTCGCATGGTATTTGTCGTAGGATGAAGTGCATACTAGTTTTAAAACCTCATTTCTGGCTTTCAAAAATACATTAAATGTTACACATTCAATGTTTTGCCATACTTGCCTTTTTATTTACAAGAAAAAAAAATATATAAATTAATTAATCAATGAAATACTGAAGACCGACGCAATGCGTGACTGTGCAATAGCTGAGGTAGAATGTTCTCAATCTTATCTTCCAAATAGTATTCGTCCGTGTCAAGTACATCCCCCCCCCCCCCCCCCCCCCCCCTAAGGGAGTCATCACTCCAGTGTTTATTATTTTAGATTAATGGTTCTGCCTCATAATGATCATAAAATAGCTTCAACATAAAAAAAAAAATCTCCTATTTTGAAACAAAAATACTCTCACCATATAGTCCAAACACATCCATCCTGATGTACAAACAAATGTACATGCAGGCACAGATACATAAATATTTGAACAATACCTACCAACAGTTCAGGATTTCCTAACTATGTAAGATAATTACAATGTTGAAATATTGCAATGTTACAGTGTTGCCATTATTGTAATTAGGTTTTTGGAAGAAGTCAAAGAAAGTTACTTGGTTGGAAAGGGTGATGGGGGCGGATGTCCGAAATTTCATTTAGACAGCCATCTTCCCCTTGCTTCGAAAGGTCAAATGCGTAAAATTTCATCAAGATCGGAATAAAACTGTAGATTTGTATAAAAAACATACACTCTTCTTTATATATTTACATTACAATAATTGAGTTATATTAATGTTATTGCAAACAAACAAATGTACATGCAGGCACAGATACATAAATATTTGAACAATACCTACCAACAGTTCAGGATTTCCTAATCGTCTCCTGATTCTCTCTTCAAAAGCGGTGCTCATCAACTTCAGCAATTGGCCGGTTCTGATGATTGTCTCGTTGTTCATTTTTGATCTAAGCAGAAAGGGGAAAATTAATTAAAAAAATTCTAATTACAAAAATAATGTTTTTTGAATCGCAGTTTATAGTCATTTAATAAAGTACAAAAAATACGCATAGTCTCGTATAGTTACAAACCAATGTTTAAAAGTTTGTTATATGTAATTGTTTTATATATAAAGGTTTATGTATTAAGCCTTTGCACTCGTCATTCGAGATGGCATCAAAGTCCAAGATGCTAAAATAATGGTCTTTTTCTGTTCCTTGCTCTTCAAAAATGAATAATCACAATTTGTTTTTGTGTCTAAAAAAGTCGTTCCTTCATTAGCCTGGGTCATACATTAACTTTAAAAAAAATATGTTTCTATTACTCAGAATATCATGGCACAAAAAGCAGAAAAGGAAGGCTGGCAAAAGTTTTTCACCCTATTAATAGATGTAAAACAAAACTAGGAATCTTGAAAGAAAAAGACCTAAAAATTTACGGATAAATTTGAAATTTTTAATGTACGCTGGTGTCTGATTTTTGATATGCAACTGCAGAAAATGGAAATGCACAAAACACTGTACGCTGGTGTCATAATTTTTGATATGCAACTGCAGAAAATGGAAATGCACAAAACATAGCATGTAAAGCGACCTGTCTGATTTAATTGCTTATTTTTAATAAATATCGATCATATTTAATAAAGTTATTATAAATCTGATTTAAAACATTTTTCTTCAACATTTTAATAATTTTCTGTTATATAGTTCAAACTTAGAATATTACCATAATATTTTTTGTTAGGTGTTTATAATATTTTTCAATGTTGAGTTCATTGGTTTTCTTCAGTAATGTTCTTAAATTTCTAATCATCAAGTATATTAACTTCAACTACTATCCAACACGCGAAAAGCGAATTGTGTTATATTTGTTTTTTAATCACAACAAAAGATACAAAGATTATAATACTACTCATGAGAGTTCTTCGCAATCAGAAAGTTGTGTGTAAGCGAATCTGATCTTGTAAACAATCATTTTTTTGATACCAGACTATAGTAGTAAAAAGATTAAAAAAAATTGTCAATGCTTGCATTCAGTTTCTCTTTAGGATACGACCATAGGCGTAAACTTGTATTGGGCCCATGGGCCCGAGCCCCTCCAATATTTTGAAAACGCGGCTGAGCCCCCCCAATAATTTCGAAGTTCTTATTTATATTATGCAGAAAAAAAAATTCCTATATTTTTATTTAAATTTTCTTTATTATTTATTCAACATGTAACAGGAACATTTAGCAACTACGATCATCTCCTTCAACAAAAGCATTTATTCTACAAAGACCCCTATAACCTCCCCCCCTTCTAGCTGTTGGGCAGTTATTTTGGGGTGGCGTCTCGCTTCTTCTCCCAGCCCCTCCCCTCCCCCCCCTAGTGTCCTTCTCCTACCCCAGGACCATTCCTACCCTGCTGCTGGGTCCTCCCAGTAGGACTTAGCCGAAAGGCCTTCAGCAGATAAATTTCCCACATATGTCCCTTTCAGAAAAGAGCAACAAAATACGCCGACTTTCAGGAACTCACAAGTTCTGTGAAATGTACATTGAGTGAGCGACAGTTTTTCACGCAAACAAACGCATTCTCTGTCCGCAGTTAATTTAACACCCGCTGCGATAACCAGAGCAGGGCCGAACTGGATTGTGTGCAGACCTCGACCGCAGCCCTCCAGGTCTTGACCTGAGGGTTCCTAACTCTGAAGTCCCCGACAGTCCCCCGAAGACTCGAGCGAGAAGACTATAGGAACGTGACAATAAGGCCCCCCCCCCCCCTTCACCACATTTGGGTTATAGGTTTTCAAGGATGATGGCGAAGTAATTCTATGAGCTGATAAGTTATAGTTATAGTCTAAAGTGGAGGTCCTTGAGCTTGTATAATTTTGTTAAGTATATATATTTGAGAGGTGAAAAATGTATTTGAGAGGAAAAGTTCACAACTTACGTGTTGAAAACAAACTTAAAGTAAGAATCTTTTCATTTACATTATAGTTTTTAATGCTAATAGTTGGTCGTAATTGAAAAAATTAACTTTTTTTAAACTTTTATGTATTTTAACATTGTTTAATCATATAGACTCCTATATGTTAATTGTTTTGTCCGAAGAAAAATCCTTTCTTCATTACGTCAGTTTATATTTTAACTCAAGAAATCTTTGTAGTATATAATGATGCTTAAAGAATATTTAAAAAAAATATATTAAAAATGTTTTAAAAGTAAAAAGTATTTCTGTATTGAAAGTATTGTATTATTTAACAGAAAATCAAATTATCGAAAGTTAATTAAACGAAGTATAAATTTTGTAAAGAATTTTTAACATTAATTAAAGTACTTTAATTACATGTTGTATTCAATTATCTTGTAAACATTTAAAGTGATTGACAAAATAAAACCGCGGACTATTTTGAAATGGCGCTCTCACTTTAGGAGAAATTTGAATAATATTTTTAAAGTTATTTCGTGTGATACATTTAATTGGATAAAATTTTTTGTCTATATTTCGGTTAAAACTCGTTTTATAGCTGCAATGATGAAGGGAGGAAGAAAAAATTCGCAGCTAGCAATTTGAAATGTCTTGAGAATTCAATGGCATCAAACGTACTATTTTGAAGAAACAAAGCTACTATTTAAAATTTATTTTTAAATTCTTTGAAAAATTAATGTGAATAATGTATATTTTTCAGTAAAACATATTTAAAACATTTATTTCATAAAGTTGTAAATCATAGATAAAGTTAACCAATCTTATATAATCATATATATGTGATAATTTTGAATGTAGGAAAATCTGGCAGAATCGTATGAAGGGTCGTTCATATATTGCAGAATGCGCATGTAGGGAAAGAGATTTTTGTCCTGCATGGATATTTATGTTTAATTCCTAAGTTATGGTGTCCCTTTTTCCAATTTTTTATGTCGCGATTCTTAAAATTTGAGCCAAGGCCATGATTTTCTTTTGTAAGCAGTGGCGGCTCTTGTACTACAGCAAGTACAGCCGGGCTGTAACTAAATTTATTAGAGTATTTTAAAACTAAAATAAGATATTTTACTAATTTTCTTAAATGAAGATTATAATTAAAAATGAAATTTCTGCGGTAAGTAAACAAAATCTCCGATGTTACCGTAATGCACAAATCAGAAGGGGAAAAAGCTCCATTAAATCAAAACTGCAGCCAAAAAGCGGAATTCACATGATTTCGGCTGCACTAACATTTTCGACCTCGGGCCGCCACTGCCAGTAAGTATTGTCTTACGCATTAACATCAACAGTTTTAAGCACACTCACGCATCGTGTGCTAATGTCACAGGCTTCTAACGTCGATTTATGGCACCGGGCAATTATGATTTCCGGATTTCGGCTAAACATGATAGCAGCTGGTACTCCGTCGAGAAGTCAACTATGGTGCTCATAGGCAAACCTTGGAGCAGTCGATTATGACACCTCGCACTCAAATGCTTTGCTATGTAAAGAACAATATGTGTCAAATTACTGGTTCACACACGCAAGAGTAATTAGTATAATTTCCTACTTAAGTTCAGTTGTAGCTTAAATTATATTTTTTTGGTAAAGAACCTATAATACAACATAAATTCATGCAGGACAGAAAATCTCTTTCCTTACATGTGCGTTAGGCAATATATGGACAACCCCTCGCACCATCCAGTCAAATTTACCTCCTCCCGGTAATTTTGGAAGCTTTTGGGGTGTTCCCAATATAATTTTTTATGTAACACTTATTATTCAATATCAAAACATTATTATACGTTAAAAAGAAATTTACAAAACATTTTATATTTTGTAAAACCGTCAATTTTTTTTTAAAAAAAAGTGGAAATTGTATTACACTAGAAGGGCAGTTTTTTTAGCTGATTGATATAGCACAGAATTTTATACACAGTTTTATAATACAAGAGGTTATGAAAATAAATAACAAAACTATTTTCTTTCTTTTGCCTATGCACATTTTGAAAATATTTTTAGGCACCCGGAAATATTTTCAGCTACAGGCCTGCCTTGAGGTTAAACGATGTTGCGGCCCTTTTTGATCATTTGAATATAATTTAGCACCCCTAAAAAATTGTGCAAATACCTTTACTTGAAAGTTATAATTTTGAGCCCCCCCAATAATTTTGATAACTTTACGCCTATGGATACGACTAGACAGTGACTAGAAGTTCTAGGCAACGAATAACGTTTTTCTTACAGATATTCTTTCTTATATTTACAAGCGTAGGAAATACAAACTGATTTGATAGTAACAATCAAAATACTCTCCGATTGACTTTCATGATCAACGTTGTGGGTATTTTTTAAAAGTTATATCTATTTAAATGAATACAATTTAAAACAATTATAAAATGCATGGTTTTGTTAATATAAATCTTTCTTGTAGTGAAAACCCCTTTACAATTTGTTGTTGTCCGTCCAAATAATAATAATAAAAAAAATAACGTTAAATAAACCATTTTAATTGTTGTTGAAAATGTGAAAGTGAAGTTTATCTTTTAAAGAAAGTGTAAGAGTATAAAATATCTGATCTATAAAAAAAAGTTTGAACCATTTATTACGAATAAGATGGTCTCAATTTCATAAAGACCACTTCAAAATTAAGAAAACACTTTTATTTCTTATTTAACTGACAGTTTTAACAAATAAACAATAAAACAAACAAATGTTATGCTCACAAGTGCTTTAAAATATATTTGGAAGAATTATAAACATATATTAAAAAATCCATTATATATATTTTTAAAAGGACTATTTCTGTATAAAAGATATTGATGTATTATCTAAAGGAATACGATTTTTATCTTATGCTGCAAAAGCATACCTTCAATTAAAAGAAAGCGCGCTGAGTTATTCGTCACATTTAATGCATTAATATAAAATATATAAATATTGCTTACCCCAAATTGATCGCAATGAATGTTATTTAAAGCAACTGTAATACTTGACAAAATAAAATAAATATTTTGAAGATGCTATGCTGTTAATCAGTGGAGGAAGCGTAAACGCGAATATGTTTATTTAGAATAACTATCAAACGTAATTCGAATTCCCTTTTATATCTGGATTTCACGCCATTGAGAATAAACTTTATTGCGTTATCTGGTTCTCTATCTACAACTACGTTTGGCGCCTCTGATAATGATTTTTTTTTCTAGAAATAATTTCAATTAGTTTGAATATATTTTTTCATTGGAACTGTTGGCGACTTTACGCATTTTTTTCTAAACTTCAAAATATATAAGGCATAACTAATAATTTTACTACATAACAATTTACATACTTCTTAATTGAATTTTTCGAATGTAAAATTTTTCTAGTATTAAATTTATTTGGGAGGGGTTCAGACCTCAAGTACCTCTTCTTTGGGTACTTCCTTGCGGCTACCCAATTGTTCAGAAAATTTACGACAGTCCAATTGTTCAGAAAATTTACGACTGTCCAATTGTTCAGAAAAATTAATTATGACTACTTAATTGTTCAAAATATTTATGACTCCCAAAAGTTCAAAAACTTTACGACTGCTCAATTGTTCAGAAAACTTGCGACTGCTCAATCGTTCAAAAAATTTACGACTGCCCATGTCCAATGATGACGATAAATTTGAAGCCAGCAATAAAGCACAATTTTATTTTCTTCGAAATATTTAAAATTTTCAATTATACATTTGTTTTTTAATTGTTTTTGAACTATTTTGCACAAGAAAAAGTCAAAGGTTCCTAAATCCATGGGGTAATGTGTTACGTATTCTTGCCCCTTATTATTTTACAAATCTTGTGCGTAATTAATTTCTGCATTGAAATATCACGCTTCAATTGGTAATCGACTTTTTTTTAAAACTTGTGCAGCAATTTAATTTAATTTGGGATTTAACTTAGATGATTTTCCCAAAACTTTAATGGAGAAAATTTTGCTGATTTCGTAAAAGGTAAATTATCTGAGAGAAAAGTCATTTTCAAGATTGCTTATTTCAAGTATACAACTGCTGCTTATTTGTAATTTATTGCTAGTTAGAATAAGCCCTGCAATGGATAATAAAATTGATTAACTGGTAGGAATCGGCAAGTACATATCAAAGGTAAATAGTATTAGTTGGCAGATGTTAAAAGTGGAGTACCACAGGGTTCTGTTTAAGAACTACTTTTATTTATAGTTGTTATTGAGGATATTAGTTAGAGATTAGGGGTCAGTATCTTTGCAAATGATTTGAAAATTATGTGGACTGTGAGTTAACCGGAACAAATTGAACAATTGCAAGGCGATTTAATAAAAATAACAGAATGGGCTGTTAAAAGGGACATGGGTTTTAAAAGCAGTAAATGTCAGGTTTTGTACACGGGTATAAAAAAAAGATACATATTTTTTATATGGGTTAAAACCCAAGATAGTGGACACAGTCAGAGATCTGGAGGAATTAGTAAATGGGGAATTTAAAAGGAGTCATCAATATACAGTAATCGCATTTTAATCGGGAAGGGAGAAAGTCTTATTTTTATAATAAAACAACTTGCCTGTGACAAAAAACACAAACTTGCCAATTGCATATTCTACAAGGGTAAATGATTTAAGAAGTTAGATATTCATTTGGAAATGGTCAGGAGATACAAGATTGGACCAACCTTGATGGGCTTCGACCATCAAGATTTGTATTAATTAATTTGTTCAAAAGAATCATGACATATTAATTAAAAAGCCATGTAATAACATTAAAAAAAAATCTCTGCTTAATATATGGCTATTAAATTAATAAAGCATTGTGCATAAGGAGATTTTTTTTGAATGACGCTGCTGATTTTATACAAATAAATGACAACTCTCTTTTCACGGCAAGGGACTTGGTGATATAAGGGTTTATCTTTGTGAAGCTGTTTGTTATCAAAATCAATCAAGAAATGGCATTGTTTTTCATTTATTCATCTTCCCCGCTATATAGATACACAACAAAACAACACAATTTCTTGATTTTGATAACAACCAGCTTCAAAAAGATAAATCGTAAATTTGTCACATATATAGATTATTGTATAAATAATAATCAATCATGTTATTTAAAACTTACTTTCCCATATTTTAAAAATGTGACTTAAAACTCTAATTTTGCAATATTTTTTTTTAAATATTACATTTTCTAATTGATTAAATTGTTCTAAAAGTCCAGCAATTCCTCTTTCTACGACATAGACACTTTTTGATAGACATTGCAACTGTTTTTTAAAATTTTATTTCTAAGAATAAATTGTTGATTTCTCACGAAATCATATGATAGTTTTCGAAACTTACTGATCTCAGTTTAAAAAAAATAAATACACAATCATTAAAAAAAAATTATAAAAAAAAACCATAAACAAAAATAAAAAAACACGCTACATATAATTAAAAACAAATCACAAATATCAACCACACAAAAAAAATCATTGAAAAACAAGCACTATACAACTATAATCCATTAAAACAACTGCAATAAAAATAATCGAAACACAACACTCCAATCGCTAGTAGGAGATTAGGCCTAACAATAAACAACCGGCAGTGCACTAAAGAGGCTATTATTACCGCTCTTCATGATAAGGGGGAAGAATTTCTTGGACTTCCTGCTCTTCCGAGATTCGTGACGTAAATGAAAGGAAACGACACTTCACATGATAAAAGTGTGTCGAACGGACAGACAGTGGCCTTGAAGGGGTTGGACACCTTTCACCTTTGCTTACAGTTACAGTTTGGAACGCACGTGTACTGCTAATTGTAGCGCCTTTTCAACATGTGTGGGCATGTGCGTTGTTCCATGGAAGACCGGAACCTCAATGGAATGTAAAAAATCCCGGTCTCTTGTGAAGGTATTTGGGATCTTATTTTAGTTTTAACGTTATTTTTAGCTTCTCTTCGTTTGATTAGAGTTTGCTTTTCATCTACGAAAAACTGGTATTTTTTTGTTTGGTTTTCATTCGTTAATAAATTATTTTATTGGCGTTTGATGCTTGCGTCATCTGGTTTTTCTGGGAATGTGAACATTTTCTTTTGTAAGACATTCGCAATAGACGACTTGTAAGTCATCGCAAATGTTAACCATCGACTTGTTTAACAACTTTGGGAAGGTTAGTATTATCAGATGTTATTTAATAAGTAACGAGTGACTTTTGGTAATTTTCAAACAGAAAATAAGTTAGCAAAGTTATCGAGAGTTTTTTTTTTGTGAATCACAGGGTGACTTTGTCCACCATTCTCTTTGTCTTTATATATTTACATTTACAAAAATAAATTAGAATCATGCTTATATTATATTACTTGTTAATTTATCTTTCGTTGTAGTAGGAAGCACGAACAAAAAAATTCACCACATTAAATATTGCTTGTTTGGAATTGGAGGTCTTGCCAAAAAAACACAAGTAGGGATTGATAATCTATCTTTATGATGCAAAAACATATTGATACCTGCATCTGAGGAGGTTGAAACAAGTGCATTTAATTGCTTTTTTTGGCGGTATAAAAGATTATTTTAGAACATAGAACATGATAAGAAATATTTATTTACAGATTCAAATATTTTTCAACTTTAGTGAAACGCAAATATCATTCAAGAGAAATTTTAATACGAGCGTATGCATTTTGTTGTTATATTCAACAAAATAACTTTGCATTTTACAGAGAGAAAAAATGTCTAGTGGAAATTTGAATAATATATAAAAATGTTCAATCAGATTAGATATCCAGTTTTTAAATATGTTAAGAGCATTGTATTTTCAAGTAAGATAGGTTGCCAATAAACTAAAATGATCTCAATACATAAATCTCATGCATATTTTAGTAATGTTATCTCAGCTTATAACATCATTAAAAATTCAAAAAGTTTTATTCGGTAAGTTTTATGATTGGTTTACGGTAACTCACATAAATATTTATTTTAATTATATTCAATTCCTCAGGGAAATCAAAAGAGTAAAGAGTTTAAAAATTCTCATTCCTTATGAATTTACTATGCAAATTAGAAAACTATTCTCATGTGTAATTCTGCTTTCTTTACCAAATCGAAATTTTAAAAAAATCAGAATAAAATCCTCATTTCTACTCCTTTTACGATTACAAAAGAATGTAATTAATTTTAGAGACCTTTTAAAGCTGGATCTTGGAATATTAATATTGATCGATCGATTGGAATCGTTTGAATCGGCCGCTCTTAACAGAAATGTCTACTCTAAAATAGTATTCGAGATTTTATGCAAATTCTGCAGTTTCATTTGTCATTTTAGTAGATAGCAGAAAAATAATTTGAAGTTGAATTACAGAAGAAAACGTAAGATTTTAAAGTTAAATTTAAAATGCTTTTTATATTTGAATTTACAATTTTGTAAATGGAACGCAATAAATCAGAATTTTGTCTACTGAATTTTTATTGGAAAGACTACTAAAAGAGTGATAATTTATTACGTCAAGATGCTGTTATATGCCCCCCCCCCCCCCTCACTTCCACGTCTCGTATTGCCACGGTCGCTTTTGCTCACCACTCTAAATTATTAAACAATCCCTTTATAAGTTTTTGTAAATTATATTTATGTTAATTTTATTTTTATTGGACGAAAAAAGGAAATGCAAAGAGAAAGAAAATTCCATTTGTATATACTTTAGATACTTTTTTTACTCTTTTTGTTCATACAATGCTTTATATAATCTTTAATTTAAAAATACTATTATAATTTATTTCATCAGATAAGAAAATATTTTTATGAATTCCAGAAATTAGTTATTTTTACACAGATAAATCACAAGAAAATTCAAAAGAAATGTTCATAGAAAATTAAAATTTTAAATAATAAACAAGTTTCACTTACTTCAGTTTCTTCACAAAATACAAAACGGAATTATTAATCCTATAAAACACTGTCGACGTCATTTCCAACCAAAGTTGTCACTTAGTAACGAAAATAGGCTCTTCCTAGACACAGAGCATACGAATAATACAGTGCTATCTCTTCGGGAGTTCAAAGCAAATGTGGCTTTCCCCGGTCAGACTGTGGTCGCCGGTAGTTGTTGCAAAGACTGATGTGACGTGTCTGTCGAAGGCCAACAGGTTTCTGGTGTTGTGGGTTAATGACCCAGACTGAAGAAGGTGAATCACACGACTATTTCTTTGCGTAACTTGGTTAATAATTCAATTTTTAGAAATGTCAATGCGATGCTTTGGAATTTCAAGGTAGAAGAAGAGACATTCTGGGTGGTTTATTGGTGAAAATGTTCTCATCCGATTGTTTGAAAAGTGTCTTAGGGGATCATTCAAAAACTACGTGACGTACTTAGGGGGGGGGATAAGGACAGCGTGACTTGTCGAGAGAAGAGGTCAAAGTATGCGTCACGTTGCGTTTTTTTTCTTTTCATTTTGGTTAGCTTATACATTGTTAAAAATCGGTACTCAAAAATAAGTAAAATATACTCATTTTTGAATACATTCGATGCTGATCATAGTTCCGAATAAATAAGTTTCAAGAGTTAGTTTCATTAATAAGTTTCATTTTTGAAAAAGACAGGTTCTCAAAAATGAGTAAAATGATTAAAAATTAATAAAAAGAGCAATGGTTGCTTGCCTACACAGGCTGTCTTCTTCATAAATCACTTTCAATTAATATCAACAATTACAATTTACCGGGAATCGAACCCAGATCCTCATGCACAGCAGCCCACTGTCTTATCCATTGTACTACAAGAGCGATGTGAAGAGGTTATTAACAGAAGAAATGTTAAAAAGGTGTTCTAAAAGAATGGGAAGTAAAATAATTGAGTTGTAATAATTTAATTTCCATTTAAGCAATCGTCATCAAATAATGTGGGAAACCTTCTGCTGAACAACTATTTTAAGTTTTCCAGGTCGCTTTGTTAAGATAGCTTGAACAGAAGCTGTGATTAGTAATATTAAATCACCCTGATAATTTTTGAGAAAGTACGGTTACTTAAATCTAAGTACATCGTCACTCATTAACGATGCAATTGTACTTAAACAAAAAGAGTAGGTTCAAGTACTCATTTTTAAGTATCTTTTTTTTACAGTGTAGTATGAAGTAAAACCATACCATACACCGTCTCAACGTAAAGTCAGCGTGAAGCTTTCAAACCCCTCGCTCCCCTTTTTAGTTTTAGTGTTAAGTGATTCTCGGTAAAGATAAATAAATAAATATTATGTTTTATCTGACTATAAGTAAAAATATATGAGCAAAATTCCCCGAGCACCGTTTAGCCATTTACTCAGTCACTTGTTTATTTACAAAGACAGTTTTTGACTAACTTGAATTGTGCTCTCTTCTGGGAATTTGAAGCAGACAAGAGATATATTTTTCAAATCTTTGGTATTTCATTTGAAGTTTGTTGTACTTAAAAAAAATATATTTGCGGAAACGGTCTTATATGTCACTATGAATAAGGGAATATAAAAATACTGAATATGTGACACGAATATTTCGTATAAATATTTTACATTTCAACACGCAACACTAAAAAAGGTTGGGGGGGGGGGGGGGGGGGGGGGTCGAAAGCTTCACGGATGACTTCACGTTGAAGTGAGAGGGTGTTAAAAATGGTTTAAAAAGTATGTCAAGTGTATTTCGAACGACCCATTACTTTTCGATGGCAATAGAATAAAAGGATTAGTTTTTTACCTGTGTTTCAGTCTATGCTGTATTTTTTGGAGGTTTTTTTAGGCCATGTCAGAATATATACACATAAAAGTATCTAATATGTTTAGTTAACGTTTACACTGCGTATAGTATAGGTGTAAACAAAGTAGAAATAACAAAAACATATATCTTGCAGATACTATTTAAGAAGTGTTCATTCAATTGTTTTTTATATTGGAGATCATAGGATATATAACAAGATTTGGAGATCACAGGTGGATCACAAATCTAATTTCAAATAAAGAATCTACTTAAATCCGATTTGGAAGGGTTTGATACTTGAAATGTTTATATTGTCCAAATGCAAGAAAAACGTAGCGCAATTTGTCTTTAAGTATTTCACATTATACGACCTTAAAATTTAGTATTAATGTAACAACATTTTTGAAAAATATAGCATTATTAAAAAAACTTGTTATTAAAATGCTCATTTCTACAAATTGTTAATTTATGTTACGAGTGTACTTAAATATAATACCAATACATATTTTGGAGTATATCTTTAAAAGCTGAATTAATATGAGAAGCTCAAATGGATAGACAGCAGTGGCGGCCAGTGGTCAAAAATGTTAGTGCAGCCGAAATCAAGTGACTCCGCCCCCCCCCCCCCCCCTCTACTACTTTCCACAACCATACATGAACGGAAATTCTTTAATATTTATTATTCAAACTCAAATCAAAGTTTCCTTTCAATTTTTTATGAAATGATAACATGCGAAAAAAATAGAAAACACTTACTTATTTTTTGAAGATTAAATCAATTATCCTTTCTTTTAAATTTGCAAATCGGTCAATGATGTCGTCATAAAATGGCGTTGTTTTCATAAGATCGTCAATTATTCCTCGTTCGATTGACAGTGTTGATAATGCAGTCAATCGTTCTTCGGTCATGGAGTTTCTTAAATAGTTTTTAATTCTGCGCTTGTAACGGGAATTGTCAAGTCAATATCAAACACAGAAGTTTATATACTTCTTTGAATATGTCATTCGTTCCGTTATTATGCATTCTTTTTATTATTTCTTGTACTCTACAATCCCTGTATGATGAATCGGAATAAAAAAGTTTTAATTAATTTTTTAGTCTAGGAATATCACATATCATTGGATAAGAGTTTTTCAAACTATCAATTGCCGTTTCTGGGATATTTATCGAAAAATCCTCAAACTTTGAGGAATCGGCGAGACAAAAAAAAATATAGACATTCGCTATCTTTAAATCTTACGTCAAATTCCATTATTATGGTATCCAAAATTTCAAAATATAACATTTTAAATTTCTTAAACACATCTTTGTGAATTCAGAAGTCCTCTTGTCTTTTGAAAACAATCTGTTTTCGAATTCGCAATTTCAAAAAAACTTTGAACGTGTTCTCATTACGGTTTTGTCTTATAATGTTCTGAGTTACCTTGACTTGCTGAAGACAATAATTTATATCTATTACGGCAAAAAGGTTTGCTATTTAACGGAGATTTTGTTTACTACCGTAGAAATAACATTTTCAATTCTAATCTTCATTTAAGAAAATTAGTAAAATATGATATGATGAATTTAGGTGCAGCCCGGCTGTACTTGCTGTAGTGGGCGAGCCGCCACTGATAGACAGCTATATGTATTTTTAAATTTTTGGAGTAAATCACGAAAAACTATCAAATCACTTAACTAATGTTCATAAAATAATACTTTTTTGTAAAATTGTGTGAAGAAAAAATACAACAATTGTTCACTAAAACGTGTAAGTTCTCAGTTTACTGAATAAGTTATATTCCAAACTTTCATTTTCATATGACTTATTTTTCACTTATATGAAGGATTTAACTGGTTTTGCAAATATATGCGTCAATATCTTGTTTTTGTTCAAGAAGCAAAACCCTAAATATCCCCATTCCAAACACTCAGAAACCACGTTCACTGGATCTAACTGTTTCTGCATCTGTAATGTAGATAGCGTGGATATATTTACTTTTGCTTCTACGTGACTGATTTTTAAGTAATAAATACCGTTTTCTTGTGATCCTTTATTATATTTTAAAATTGAATCTAAACTGATAAAGTTGCCAATGATTTCAAAATCTAAAAATTTGAATTTTTGGATATAACACGTTTTGCATCTGTTCTACTCGTATGTAGTAGTACAAATATGAGCGTAGTATATTTTTTTTTTTAAATTTAGCATTTTTATCGATGAATGGATGAATCTATTTTCCATTTTTTGTGTATCTTTGTTATCTTATCAAAACTAAATTTCCAGATTTTTCTAAACAGAACAATGGGTTTGCTAGTTTCAGTTACATTTCATATATCTCAAAATAAAACTAAAATCGAAGCGAAACTTATAGATATTCTAAAAATTTGACCGAATGTAGCACAGTAAATTGTTGTGCAAATTAATTATATGAAACAACTATTTTATCACCAATATACGATTAGCATATAACATACACGATTAGGATATAATGTGATTTAAATCATATGGTAGCTTTTTTAAGCATTGGATTTAAAAGCGATCTATTACAGAAATCACTGATTCTGGTCGATATTTCGGCCAGAATCCCATGTTAAAATCGAACGCTCACCTTCTAAAAGTAGTCATCATATCAAATTCTTTCATATGCCATTTTGTTTAAGTTATTTGTAGTAACTTTTACAAGTTATTTGTAGTAACTTTTTCAAGTTATTTCTAGTAACTTTTTCGAGTTATTTGTAGTAACTTTTTCAAGTTATTTGTAAATAACTTGTTTTTAACAATGTTTAAGGACTTTTTATTGTTCTTTTCGTATCAATATTTGCTGAATTTAAAACACTGGTTTTTAATATCAGCAGAAAAGGTAACATTTTAAAATGAAAAACGATATCCTTCATTAGCATTGTTGTGCATAAAGTACATACAATCAAAGGAAGTGTTACATACAGATTTAATTTTCTTAATTGTTAAAGATTTATTAGCTGCTTTTATAAATTGCTAAATATTATAGAAAATACTTATTTATTCCTGTTCTAAAATGTAATAAAATATGTACAAAACATATTAAGAAGTTGACATTTTTTTTATAATTTTAAAAGAAAAAATAACGTAGAAATTAATGGGGATACTTAAGTTCATCTGACAAATATGTTTTTAAATTGCTTCTGCAATTAAAATCAAATTGATTATTTCGGAAAAGTTACACATTTATATTGTGCGGCGATCAAGGCATATGATATTTGTATTCACATATACGTATTAAAATGAAAAGTTATAGAATTTGAATGAATATTGAGATTTTAATGAATCTTTTTCAATAGTGTAATTCTAGGAGACATAACTATTACTAAGCGTTGCAAACAAAGCGTGGATGTACAGCCGCGGAAAAAAAAAACGAACCACCGATGATTATTTCGTTAGTTTTTATAGTAGAGCTAAACTTAATATACCATTTTGTAGGAAATAAAGTCTACTATACATTGATATACAAAAAATTTGCATAGGGGACTATCCTCATATTAAAATCCGCACCAACTTTAAAATTTCCAATAGCAACACCCAATTTTGATTCAATATTTAAAATCTACGACAAAATTTATCGTTGAATATCAATTTGCAAGTCATTTGTTTAAGTAGTTTTTTAATTATGAATATCGAAAGTTTAGAACTTGTAATGTTAAATGAATTTCTTAAACTTTTAATCATATCTTTCGAAATAATAATTTTTTTAAGCTGAAATTTTTATGCGTGTTACTTCTAAACGACCCAAATAAAATACACTAACTTTCATTACTTATATGTAAATTTTTTAATTTTATTTAAATTAGGATATTAATATTCATAAAATTTATGAATAGCAACCATGCTATATTTTGATAGTGATGGACTCAGAAAAACGTTTTATATGCATATCTAAAATTTCATGATTTTCCTCTTTGTAGTTTTTTGGCAATATTATAATGTGCATCAAATGATCATTTAAGGGGTCATACACAAATTTAAAATCTGCAGAACTTAACAGAAATCTACTAATTTTGAGAATTAAAAGCGCTGTGATCGCGTTGGTATAAAATTCTAAATTCTTATATAGAGGCGAAGGGTATACAGGAGTGGGGAATGAATGACCACGGAAAAATAAGAACCACGGCTAACGCCAAAACATTTTCTACCAGCGTACTTTATTTCGAAGTCTCACTAATACTTTGTTCACTGTGGAAGTAGCCCCCCAAATAAGATCGATACATATTGTCTAATATCTCTGCATATAAATGTAGGAAATTAACGAAAATTTGTATTTAGATTATTTTGAGGGCGGGGAACATTTCTGCGCTATCAAAAGTAGGTGTTGCTATTGAAAATTTTAAAGTTGGTGCGGATTCGAGTATGAAGATAGTCTCCTATGCAAATTTTTTGTATATAAATGTATAGTAGACTTTATTTCCTACAAAATGGTATATTAAGTTTAGCTCTACTATAAAAACTAACGAAATAATCATCGGTGGTTCGTTTTTTTTTCCGCGGCTGTACCTATTATAATGTAAACGATACTGCACATTCGCAAGTCAAACATAATGTAGTGAAAGAATATCTATCTTATTAACCATGCACGAATCACAAGTAAATCTCACTAAGAAATAACATTGGAAATGTTTAAAAAACTTCTGTTTTTTACTTAACGATATTATTGTAAACAAGTAAAATTTCTGTGTAAAATGACAAAGTCCCAAAATTGAAATAAAATCCACACATTTTTATTAAACAAATACATATATTCGGAAACAAAATTCACTATAAGAAGATATAATTTTTTTTATAAAAAAACACATATATTATTAACAAAGTTTACAACTGATAACAATGCAAAACCAAAAGACGCGATTACAGAAGCGTAATATGTCTCATGCACTGCCTTGTTGTTTAGGTTTCAAAACGTTTTTTAAAGTTGGTTTTTGATAAACCTCTTTCAATGTAATCTTTTCGAAAGCATTAAATGGAAAATATTTTTCGTTTACGTAAAAGTACATTGACTTAAATTGTTTTTACTAATGGAGACATTTAGAAGGTTTGGAATATTTTTTACTGTTAAAATTTTGAAGTATAAAACGGAATTTGGGCAACACAAACAATAATAACGTTTCAATTTTGTAAGAACTTTCGTTTTTATATCCACTATTTTCGTCAAACTAGTATCCCTTTGCAAATAGGAACATTTTCCGTTGTTTAAAAAAAACATTTTCACGTAGACAGACATCTGAAGTATATTTTACCTAAAGGAAATTTGTAGATTTAGATTATTATTATTATATGGATTTTTTTAAAACTGTTTAGTAGCAAGTATAGTATAGTATTTAAAGTCTGGTACACTTCTTGGGATGGTTAAACATCTCAAAAAGAATAGTTTACCATGTACTTTCGAAAATACTGCATTGAATTAGAAATACTGATTTAACATGAAATGAAAAAAATGTCTAGTAGCGTTTACTATTTTTTCACTTCTTTGGTAGTTTTCGATATAATCTGGGCACGGCATTTAATGCAAGCAAAAATATTGTCAACCCATTCCAAAGCACACCTATTTCGAACTTCATTGTTCTTTGTACGAATATTTTCCCACTGCGCATGCATTTTTGTAGAACAGTTTTAAAAAGAAAGCATAAAATATTGAGCTCGGCTTGGTTATTTCTTTTAAAAAACGTTGGATTTCAAACACATTTTTCACATATATCTCAGGGAAAAATAGATATTTTTATAAACGGTTCATCACATGTGTTTTCTCACAGGATATCTGTACAATCGATCGCTTCGAACATTCATTCCGAAGCCATTTGTAATCTCTTTGGCACACCCACCAAGAGACTCATACGAGCAAAATCTCTTTTTCGTATGTACATTTTTATATATATTTTTTTTAGAAAGAGGTTTTGCTTCTTTTGTCTCACGTCCCTTCGTATTCGTCTTTCTGGTTCGTAAAGCATTTCGTGAAGAATTCTTCCATCGTTCTGTACATGTGGCGGCGCACGTTTTTCAAGTAGTGATTCTCATCGGTGTAGATCTATAAGATAAAACAAAAATATTATTTATATCATTGGAAGGGGCGAATAAATGAAGGGGCACTGTTAAAAATACGTTATCAAAAATAAATAAAATGTACTCATTTTTAAGTACATTCGATGCTTATCATGGTTCGGAATGCTTTCAAATATGAAATATGAACAATTACAACCAATACTTACCGGGAATCGAACCCAGATTGTCATGCAGCTCAGTGCAATACCTTACTCATTAAACTACCAAGACGATTTCAAGAAGTTATATACAGTAGAAATGTTAAAAAGATGTGAAAAAAGAATGGGAAGTAAGTTTTTGGTTAATCAACGTCGCACTAGAGCTACACAGTGGGGGCGATGGTCCGGGGCTTATCTCGAAGGAAAGACCCAGGAACGATTCCTAGAATTTTTGAACCATGGTCAGATGACGAGGACAACACCTAAACCGGCACCCAATGCCTTCAATAGACGTCAGGACTTTGGACCCCGATCAGATTTATCGTGCGCTAGTCCCGTATACACGCCGATAATTTTTGTTGATGTTCTGGACGACAGTCCTAGTATTTTGTAGAGAAGCTGACAACCCTCCGATCACAAGATCACTACTTTATTAGTTTTCTTAGTCAAGACCGTCGCACAGGATCGAACCGGGAACCCTTCGATTCCCAGCTGACACCTTTATCCACTGGGCTATCCGGCCCCCGGACGGGAAGTAAAATAATTGAGTTGTAATAACTTCAATAATAAGCAATCGACATCAAATAATGTGGAAAACCATCTTCTGAACAACTATTTTAAGTTTGACAGGTTGCTTTGTTAGGATGGTTTGAACTAAGATTAGCAATATTCAATCACACTGCTCGTTTTTGAGAAAGTACGATTACTTAAATGTCAGTATGTCATTACACATTTACGGCAGTGGCGGCTCGCCCACTACAGCAAGTACAGCCGGGCTGCACCTAAATTCATCAAAAACTAAAATCAGATATTTTACTAATTTTCTTAAATGAAGATTAGAATTGAAAATGAAATTTCTACGGTAGTAAACAAAATCTCCGATAAATAGCAAACCTTTTTGCCGTAATGCACAATTCAGAAGGGAAAAAAACTTCAGTCAATAAAAATTGCAGCTAAAAAGCGAAGTCAGAAATCGGCTGCATCGTTGCCATGACAACCTTACGTGGTATGACTTACCCTTCACGCTAAAATGAAGTTGTGACGTCACGAACGCAGCTCAAAAGGATTTTTTCAACTCGAGCTGTAGTTGGGAATTCTGTGAATTGATTGGCTCCTGTGTTTGAATCGGCGGGACGTGTGGGGAGGGGACAGAGTATTTTACTAGCATCTCCAAACCGTTTTGCCTGATGGAGGAAAAGCCCCTTGGCTCGATAATTGTTTCAGCTTTGGCGGTATTGATAAGTTTGCTGTTTCGCAACCCTGTGGAAGGAATGGCTGTTGTGGGAGTGAATGGGAGCGATTCGACAAGCAAATGGACAAATTTTGATTTTATTTTTCAACAAACAGATGTTTTATATGACATTCTTAAAAAAATCTTTAGATATAAATTATTATTTTCAGCAAGTCAAGGTAATTCAGAACATTATAAGACAAAACCATAATAAGAACACGTTCAAACGTATTTTTGAAATTGCGAATTCGAAAACAGAAATTGTTTTCAAAAGACAAGATGACTTCCGAACTCACGAAGATGTGTTTAAGAAATTTAAAATCTTATATTTTGAAATTTTGGATACCATAATAATGGAATTTGACGTAAGATTTAAAGATAGCGAATGTCTATATTTTTTTTGTCTCGCCGATTCCTCAAAGATTGAGGATTTTTCGATAAATATCCCAGAAATGGCTTTTGAAAGTTTGAAAAACTCTTATCCAATGATATGTGATATTCATAGACTAAAAAATGAATTAAAACTTTTTTATTCCGATTCATCATACAGAGATTGTAGTGTACAAGAAATAATTAAGAAAATGCATAATAACGGAACGAATGACATATTCAAAGAAGTATATAAATTTCTGTGTTTGATATTGACAATTCCTGTTACAAGCGCAACAGCTGAAAGAAGTTTCTCTTGCTTAACGAGAATTAAAAACTCTTTAAGAAACTTCATGACAGAAGAACGATTGACTGCATTATCAACACTGTCAATCGAACGAGGAATAGTTGACGATCTTATGAAAACAACGCCATTTTATGACGACATCATTGACCGATTTGCAAATTTAAAAGAAAAGAGGATTGATTTAACCTTCAAAAAATAAGTAAGTGTTTTCTATTTTTTTCACATGTTATCATTTCATAAAAAAATCGAAAGGAAACTTTGATTTGAGTTTGAATAATAAATATTAAAGAATTTCCGTTCATGTATGGTTGGGGAAAGTGTGTGTGTGTGTGGGGGGGGGGGGGGGGGGATTTTTACATGATTCCGGCTGCACTAACATTTTCGACCACGGGCCGCCACTGATTTACGGAGCATTTGTACTCAAATAAAAACTAGTAATTTCAGGTATTATTTTCAGGTACCATTTTTTAATGTGACATAAATTAGTTTCCAAGTAAAACAGCTTTTTCATTTACTATAACCTTGAAGATAAGGATTGCGATCCATCTACCGCCAAGTAAAAAATTAGCACGATAATTTTTCCTACTTGAGTCGTCCAGTTGCAAAACCCTTTAAGCACCATCCAGATTTTTTTACAGAAAGTGAAACAAAAAAAAACTTTTGTAGAGTTTAAATTTTGGGAGAAATGCTTGAAATTTGACATTTTAACGAAAAAAGTTCGTACTGAACCCGATTTCATAAGTACTAAATTTGGTATAGTTTTTGTGTTATTTAACAATTTTTCTTGGATTTACTGAGTTTTGCTGTAATATGAAGAAATTAGTAAATTTTGCAGATATGTACAGCCATATTTCCCTCACGTGAAGCAGAGATGCAATTTTCTTACGCATAAATAAGTGAAAAGTATTGATAGAAGGCTGGTAATACGTTAAAAAACAGGAAAGAAAAGAGTTTTGCAGCCAAACCAAGTGCACGAAGTATTTACATCTGAGGATATTACGAGTTTTGACGCATGTTAAATCGAATGAATTTAACGGTATGCATGGAAGTTGGTGGCAATGGTCCGTTGCCAGACGCTCTTTGGAACATAATCATATATTTAATTTTTCTAACACACATTTATTTTGTAAACCCAAATCTCCAGTCAAACTTGACTTCCTGAATTCGTTTCACATTTCTGCAATATTGATTCGATTGTTAATGAAACCTTTGCTGTTCCGATATTTCCCGCTGGTTTGCGCTCAATAGTTTACTCCAATCGATTGAGACAGATTTTGTTCTTTGGAAAGGCTTTAAATTCCGGATTTATTTTCATTTTTTTTTTGCACGGAGACTTTTCAATTGTGCTGATGAAGGGAGATGTATCTCTCGAAACATGTCTAGATTTTATATATATTTATTGTGTAGTTTTAATGTTGTATTTGAATTTCAATAGTTTATTGTATGTTACATCTTTATTTGTAGTTTGTTAATTAACTCTGAATAATTGCTATTTAGAATATGGAATTAACATATTGCAAAATAATCTCAAGGATCTCTTTATAGCTTTATATGAACGGATACCCCAAATTCATGTCATTTGAATACTCTTCTTTTCAGGAATCCACAGCACACCTGCAAGGTATTTCTACTTAATTACATGCAAACCCTAATTAGTAGTATTAACTGACATTATAAAGTAGAAAGTAATTATCATCCAACCTTAACGCGCAATTAGAAATATTCTAATTATTCGTAATGATAAAAATTGTTTATTACGCAGCTGATAAATAATTGTGTTTATTTTCAAGATTTTTAAAAGTCGTGTTACATCTTCATTGCGAAATATTCATTGTTCCTCCAGAAATACATACTGGTGGTTGAATACAACATGGGTGGAACGCCATTTTTAAAGAAATCGGTTGATAAAGTGTTCGAACTGTTTTTATTGAAGAAATTAACAGATAAATGGAGCGAAACGTTATCACTTCTAGAGTTCTAGGCTCACTTCTAGGATTCAACACTATCAGTACTGTTATCACATGTAGTACCTTGTATAATACCGATAAGCAGTAGTTTCGTATTAGTAATATTTTTGTCTAAATGTCTCCAACTCGTTATCGACAGTGACCATTCTTTGAAATGTATCAGATAATTTTTTGTAGTTGACAGAATGATTATCGTTTTTAGCTGGTTCAATCCGTTCGTATGTAGATGTGGATGAAACGACTAAAAAGAAGCATGATTTTGCTCTTGAGAGCTCGATTGCAAAACAGAATATAGCACAAGCTTTTGATTGGATTAACATATCCCTGTAGTTTAATGGACAATTGATTCGGGATCTATCCTTAAGAAAAGACTCGCAAACAAATAATGTGCGAAAAGATCTTAATATTTCATTTAAACATATTAATTTTTGCATTATCTGGAAATTATTTTAGTGTTTAAAATAAATAAATGTAAAATTTAGTGTATTTAGTTAAACATGATTTTGCAATATTTTGATAATTTGAAAGGAATTGATTAAATTTATACGTCAAATAAACATAAAATGCAGTTTACTAAAGCAATACATATATATTTGAAAATATATTTTATACTTAAAATTTAATATTTGCTAAGACAAAAGCTTTTAAAATGTATCGAACCTGTGTTTGGAACAAAATGCCTTCCTCTGTTAGGGCTTTCATGAACATAGTCGAATGCTGTATGTGCACAGAAGCTAGAAATGAAAATAAAATAATTAAAAAGTACTTTTAAAGAGAAAAAAACATCAAGTTTATATATTTTTTACGAATTTTTGCTGTTATTTTAAGCTTTTGAGTAATTGAATAAAAATTTAAATTTCATAATTAATCAATAATTCTTATGTATAAACGAAGTTTAATATGACTCCAAATTAATATTTTATCATGTACAATTGACCACCACACACCCTTATATTTCTATTTAAAGAATATTGACAATTAATATATTTATTATTCACATATAGATAATTTGAAAATATGTTGTATATTTGACAAATAAATTGTAAGTATAGTTTTTAATTTGATTAGAAAAATAAACCATAGTTAAAAATAGTTTATGTGTGCTTCGATTTAACAAATACGATCGTTAAAATAAATAATTTAATTTAATGAAGAATATTTTATAAAAAAATGTTTGTTATTGATACTAGACATAGAGCACACTGTTTAAGATAGCTGTTATTTTTTTTACTTGCGAAATGAGCATTAAAAAAATATTAAAATACACCTTAAAATATTTGATTTGTATTTTTTGTTAATAATGGAACATTTTGAAACAGTTGATATAAAAATTAATAGAATTCTTTATTGTACTTGCAAAATATTACTTTTTAATATTGAGTTTCAAAGTCTAAATAAACAGCTATATGAAAAAAATATATTTTGCCCTTAAAATAATTTCAGTTGGTAAGTTTACTATAGACGATATACATTAAAATTTGCGTTTCAGAAGAAGCATGGTAAATTAAAAGAAGTTGAAGCGAATTATATTGTATATCCCTTTTTTATAATGATTTAAAACTGAGAGAAACGAAGTAATTCAAGAAATAAAAATACAAAATGGACATGGATTAAATGTGTAGGATTACAAGGGCCTAAATTTGACAAATATAACATTTTTCGAATATTAGGAGACAAGAATTTATAAAATAAAGTAAGATTAGAGGAAAGAAAATAAAAGTTCTGAAGGGAGATGGTAAAGTCGATAGAGAGGTCATTTCCGTCAGCTGTAGACTACTGTTAAAATTAGATCTTCATAAAAGCAATTTAAAGTGTATAACATTGGTTTTTTTCTTCACATTTATTTTTACAAATAAATATACATTTTTAACAAACATTTTGAATTTTATACATAAAATTGTATCATTTTAAAGCTGGTGTTTTAAGAAATGTTAAAAAATAAATAAATACAGAAATGGCATATTTGTGAATTTCAAGGTAGAAGTTGATAGCGTAATGCTCGGATATGGTAAGTGACAATTCCCTAATAATTTAGAAAATCCATTTTAATTGTCGTCCAACTAGAGTTGCACATTGGGCTATTTGCGACGGCACAGCCATTTGAAAGTTTGCAGCCTAATTGAATCGTCTATTTTAGAAACCTTCAAAGTGTACTTTAAAAAAATTTTGGGGTAAAAAAGAAACACATTCATCTTCGAGATTAATATAGATTTTATGTAATTTTTCTTTGGAGTAATAGTTAACATCTTATCAAAGTAGATGTTGCCTGTGATTAAAGTATAAGATTTTTTCCCTACTTTTAAGTTTAAAAAGAATTGCTATAGCAGCTGATTTCTGCAATAAAATGCGTTTTTACTGTAAAAATGCACATTTTTAGAATTAATTTGGCAGTTGATGGAATGGCAATGGACAAGATTGTACACAAAAATATGTGTTTTTCATATAAGATTCTGAATCCGTATTTTTTTTTAATTTCAGAAACCCGTCAACAAATGATTCAATTTTGCTTTAAGGCTCAACATGCTATCTAATGTAGCTTGTCTGGTTTCTGCACTAAACGCATATTCATTGTGATAAATAATCCATAAAACGGAATGAAACTTGTATGGATTGTGGCTAAAAATATGTGTTTACCATATGTGATTCCATTTCCGTAAAAAAAATCAAATATAAAAAATGTATATTGACTGGTTTCTAAAATAAATGATTCAATTATAAGAATTGTAATCAACATTCATCAGAAGTTTTTTTCAATGAAAACAATTGTTTTCGTCCAACCGAAATTAGCTAGTCTATAAATTACAATTTGAAGATTCAAATGAGCTCTTAACCACACATTCACAAAAAATGCACTTAACGCATCTGTACACAAAGGTGTATGAGACCAGAATTATGAAATAAAATGAGTGTGCAGGAAAAACAAAAATACACCCTGCACAAGAGGGTGTCGTGTAGAGAGATGGGAGGGGAAAGAGTAGTCGATAAAAGGGGTTGATTACCGTCTGCTGTTCCGTGCATAATGAGTATCTTCTTCCCTTTGAATTGATGCGCCTTCTTGATGAGGCTCGATCTCTCGTACCCCTTCAGGTTGTCCTGGGGGAGGGGCGTGCCCATGTAGCGCTCGGTGTACGCGGAACCTGGGGGCAAAAAAGAAAAGTTCTATTCTTAACATGGGAAGCAGGATTGAATTCCAATGATTTGTGAGGTACTTGGAGAAGAATAGTTACTTTGAGACCCTTACAAAACTAATGAAAGGAATTTTGGTATGTAACAATGATATCTGATGCATTTATACTAAAACTAGTTTTCGTTTGTTAGATTTAAAGGGTACTAGCATGCGTGTGAGATAATTCTAGCCATAGATGGCAGCACTACTAACGGCTCGTTTAAGAACTGCTTAGAAACTAATTATTTTTAAACGCATTTTTTAAAACTTCTGTTTCATATTCATGAGACAAAAGTACGATTCGTCACTGCTCTGGGAAATTCTCTTTTTTTTATACCTAACAGTTTAAGATCTGTTATGTGTGAGATCTACAAAGGGGATCTGTACTACTGAAATAATATATACTAGCATTTCCGTCGAGAGAATTCTTGCATAAACAATCCCCACCCCCTTTAAATTCTTATTAGCAAAAATGTTTAAGAGTTCTCCTCATTGGTGGCAGCACTATAAACGGGTCGTTTAAAAAGCGCTTGGAAACTAATTATTTTTAAACGTATTTTTTTTAAAAAAAAAGTCGTTAATATTCATGAAATTAAAGTATGGTATGTCACTGCTGCAGTAATTTCTCCTTTTTTTTATTCCACACATATTATACGATACAATAATTAGGTGTACTTTTCAATATCAAATCAAATGCAATTACCACAGCATGATGTGACTATTATCAAACGGTTATTTTCTTTAGATAGCATATTCAAGTTTTTAACAATAAAATGTTAATAAAATAACTTGGGATAATACCTTCAGCTTGATTTTTGATAATATTTAATTATCCATTCAGTTGTCAGCCAACTAAGAACTTTCAAAACAAAAGTACAGCACAAATACTACCTAATTTGGCGCCAAATTACGAAGAAATTGGCGATCTTGGCTTTTTCTTACCAGCTATTATCTTAATTACTTTGATTACCGAGGTTATTTTCCGTAGCCTCACGAAATTCTAGTTTTTCACAGAGGGTTTCAAATTACATTTAGTGCAATACCCGTAAAATAGATCTTTACTACTGAAATAATGTATATGATAGCACACAAAATACAAAATATCTAAAAATATTGTATTATTTAAAAAAATAGTTCATTTTATTTTGAATGACACTAAAATTATATTTACACTATACGTACAACTAATTTTTTTTTTGTGAATCAGTATTAAGCTTTGGTACAAACTTACCTGAATATGTGACTTTGAACTCATTTTTCTCATATATGACTTTTTTCATGTTTAATCAAGTTTAAATTAATATAAGTTCAGAAATATCGATATAACAGTATTATTGATTAATCGGAAATATCATAGAAATATCGATTAATAGGAAAATATCGATTATTGACTTGCGATTAATCGCGATATCAAAATGTCGCCATCGCCTAAGCCTAAATGTCAGCAATACTCACTATAGTATATCCAGTTAGTAATGGGAGCGATTGAGATAGCGCACTTGAAGACAGTGTTCTCGGCGGCCAGTGCAGAAGCTGCAACAAATCCACCGTAGGCTCGGCCCCAGATGGCGATGTGCGTCGGGTGTATGAAAGGGAGGTTGTCCCGCAAGTATCTATGAAAGCAAAAACACATTCTATCAATTGAAGTAGCAAATGCTTTGAATCGAATAATTTTTGGTCAAAATTATTAAGGGTTTTCAAGCTTAGATAAAAATTAATCGACAAGATACAGTTTAATGTAGAATTATGAAATTTCAGGATGTTAATGGTTGATACATGCTATTTTAAAGTTCTACATATATATATATATTTAAAGTTTAAAATTGAATTTGATGAGGTCAGGCGCAAAACCAACTATATCCTTTAGATCAAAATGTTCAGTTTTGCTATTTTTGTCTTCGAGCATGGATACTTAGTAGAGAAAACAAAGTTATAGACTCGCTAACATCAAAGCCTCAGACACGTGGTTAATTACGTCATTTCATTCATATATTTTCACTGTTACACATTTCCCAATTCATCAGCCAATCGCGAGTATTTTTTAATTCATAATTTTGAAGAGAAGTCACGTGTTTGATGCCATTCGGTCTGAAATGTTGGTTTTACGATTATGACATCATATTCGCTCTACTACAATCCATTCATGCTCGAAGATTTTTGTTCGTATTAAGATGGTTTTTCACGTATATGGACAGGATATAGTTGGTTTTGCGCTGTTTGGGTGAATAAAGTTGGTTTTGCTCCAACCTCTACTTTTCGAACCTTTCTTTTTAATGAATATCGATTGTCTTCAATGACTCTGTTCACACGAACTTACCTAAATGGTGTAAAGTCTTGTCTTGTGTGGCCGCGATCACTCTGTTTTAGATGCCTCTCAACATAAAGATCGATATCTAATTTGATATCTCGATAAGTTTTGTTTTGCGCCGGATTTCTTCATTTAGAAAAAGAACATTGGTATTTCCTCACAAATTACTTTGAATTAGTTAACCCTTCAATACCGCGTGTAATGTATCTAAAATAACAGATAAAGATTTTTTAGGTGAAATAACAGCATTTTCAATTATGGAATTTTTTTTTTTAAATAACATTTTTTTTTCTATAACTTTTGTGTGGTATTTTACTTGGTTATTTTCATTACTGATTTAAATATTGTACTACCATAATTGAAAATAAATTGATAATAATGTTTTGTACTCAAAGGGAAACTTCAGGAATTTTTTGAAAAAAAAATATTTTAGTTTTTTAATTAAAACGCTTTTTTTGAAAACTGTAAAATTCTACTTAAAGTGGAAGTGGTGGGGGAAATTATCTTCTTTAACCACCTTGGTGGATAAAACGTGTATCTCCAGTTTTCACAGAAGTACACGTAATATAAAAGTTCATAAAAATATCTAAAAGTTTTTCAATTTTAAAAACTTTTGAAATCCTTCTCTAATGAAAAAAAATGTTTTTTAAAGCAAGGGAATGTGTTGGAAATATAAATTAAACACTTCTGCAGTGAAAACAAACCTACAGATTCGGTAATTTGTTTATCCTACAGAGGGTTAAGATTATGTGTAACAGAACAAGAATTCACATAGAAGTTTAAAATGTTTTTAAGGATAAACAAAAAATACTTATGGTAAAACCATGGTTTGTGAAAAATTAAAATTTAGTAAACACATACGTATATTTATATGTAATATACACAATAAAAAAATGCCTTAAATGATTCTAAAAAAAAGAAGAAAAAATTAAACGCAGGCAGAAGCAGTAAAGTCGATAAAAATCAATAATTAAATGAGGCATTTCTCTTTGATTCGCGCACACTTTTAAATTTCCTACACACAACGCTCTTAGTCACCTGATGACGTCGATCTGGTCTTCCACTTCCACCGTGCCCAGGTGGTAGTACACCTCATGCATCATCCTGTCCCCTTGCAGCCCACTCCCCCTGCCGTCAATCCAGGCGTAGATGTGGTTCCTCCTGCCCGACAGGTAGGTGCCCCAATGGATGCCGAACTCATCAGTCACCAGCTGGGAACCAGGGGACCCGTCTCTGCACGACAACAACAATGCATTGTTTGTTTATTGATATTTCTATAGGTTTCCACAATGTATTTTAAAGGCACCACATTCAACTGATATCGGTGATAAATGTCTGTGTTTACTTTAAAAGCAGTAGACAGACTTTATCTTCTTTGCGAGTTGAGGCGGTTAAAGTGATAGAGGTGAAAGTCCATTTTGACTCACAGCAACTATTGTGACTATAAAACAGTTCATTTTGACTCTAAAACTATTACCTTCACCACAAACTGAAGCCGTACATATTTTTGGGGAATTGAAGGGTTTGCTGCAAAAAGGATGTAGCTCCAACTTATGGGAATTTGGAGTTACATGTACTATATTGCGGTAAAAAAAACTTGTTCGTTTGATGCCAGAAAGATGTATCTCCAATAGCTAGTTCTCGCGTTAGTCAATAGACGACAACGCAACAGATGAGCCGGACGTTACAGAGGGGAGTGTGATGATTAAAAATGTAATTTTCTGTTTTTAAAGCCAAGTTATATGCTATATTTCATTTGAAGTTTTCTTTAAATAAAATAATATTATAATAAATTGTATTTTTTTTTGTGAAATATTTTTCAGAGACAGAGCATCTATTTGGTTCCAAGAAAGAGGTAGCTACAACAATCCAACATGTGCCACGTCATCTGGAAGATATATTTTTGAGTGAAAATACTGTCATAATATGTAGGAACAATTAAGAAGATTGATCAAAAAGAATATCGTCACACAACTTGGAATTTTGAATTTTCGAAAGTTTTTTACGGCTTTCTGCAAACTTGAATAATTGGAGCTACTTCCTTTTTACAGCAAACACTTCAATTTTAGTTTGCTGTGAAAGTAATAGGGATGTGAGTCAAAATGAATTTTCACCACCTCAGTTATTAGTAGGGCATATGCACTGTGGGACATCTTTAGATATCAAGCCAATACTGACGCCTATTTGAATCCCATAAAATATCACAGAAATATAATTATGCATTCTTCAGTGCAGTGATATTACAACGTAGCCTTGGCGATCGCAGAATTCTCAAAATTGAGAGTGTTATTTTTGAGAGCGTAGCAATATACATCGCTGTGTTGCTATTATTATATATTTAAATTACCCTGCATATCATTATTCGAAGTGGTTCACGCACTTTTAAGTTGTTTGTGAGCATATATAAAATTACATCGTGTCTAATTCATAACCTCATCTTATCAGTGGCGGCCCGTGGTCAAAAATGTTAGTGCAGCCGAAAACATGTAACTCCCCCCTAGTACAGCTAATTTGAAAAAATCCTTTTGCGCTACGTTTGTGTCGTCACATCCTCCATTTTAGCGTGTTGGGGAAGTCATACTACGTAAGGTTGCCCTGGCACCGATGCAGCCGATTTCGAACTTCGCTTTTTGGCGGCAATTTTGATTGAATGGAGTTTTTTCTTCTCCTGAATTTGTGCATTAAGGAAACACGTTTGCTATTTATCGGAGATTTTTTTTTACTTAAGAGTTGAAATTTCATCTTCATTTACAATTCTAATCTTCATTTAAGAAAATTAGTAAAATATATAATTTTAGGTTTAAAATATAAGAAAATTAGGTGCAGCCCGGCTGTACTTGCTGTAGTGCACGAGCCGCCACTGCATCTTATTTCGAAGCTGGTGAAAAATACTCTATTGAAATTTTGTGACGTTCGTATTTTTATTCTCAAGTATCTACTGGCAGAAGTACTCAAGTATCTTATACGAATTACCATTTCAAATAAACAAAGAGAACTTGCAAATTGTACGAAATCGTATTCAATACTTACACATATACCACAAGAGGATAGAGTGAGACGACGTTGTCTGCTAAATCGGGTGGTAAAAGCAAGCGTACTTGGGCTTCTAAATGAACAGAAAAAAGATAAAATTAACATTTGATGCAATATAAATCACACATAATACAAATTCTTGTAATATATACATAACGTATTAATATAAAAGAAGTAAAATTGATATAACATTGTATTTAATTTAATTTCATGCCTTTCATTTTTAGATACATTTTATATTAAGGTTTACAATATAGGGAAGCGCTTATGTATAATTTTTTATAGATATTTATATTCAAAACGAATTATGCATCTAAAATATTTTTCTGTTTGTTTGTTTCAACATATCTTAATATAGATGAAAATATTTCACCAAAAAGTTACCATAAATTTATATCTAACTATTACTTAACAAAGCCTAATGAGCTGTTTTCCTTTGTAATTAAAAAACCTTTTATCAATTTGCAGTTGTAAGATCTAGTGATCATACGAACAAAAAAAGTGTATTTTCAGAAAACAATCTAATATATATTCGGTATAATATAAAGGGTTATATTTTAAAACTAGCTGTTACCCGCGGTTTCACACATGTTAAAAAAATGATACCTCATTGGTTCGTTCTCCCCGTTTCTTCCTTCTAATTTATTTTTTCGAAGGCAAAATAACTGATCTATTGTTAAGACATCTGGGTACATCTCCGAATATTTACTTTTCCGTTAGTTTTTCCGTTCAAGCATAATTGTCAGAAAGAGTTATTTCGACAAAAATCTCGTTATAATTCCAAAACCTTTTATCACTTTGCAATTGTAAGATTCAGTGATCATACGAACAAAAGAAGTTTATATTGTAAAAAAAGGAGTAAATTAAGATATATTCCATACAATATAAAAGATTATATATTAAAATGTTATTTTTCATAAAAACTATTAATTTATAAATTGTTAAAGGCAGTAAGGTATGTGTAAATAATTTAGTTGGGAATTCATAATTTCTTATCTTACTTACTGTAACCTCCTTTAACAGGGACATGGAATGTTCGAATTTGAGGCATGGTCCTCTCTTCCACTCTCTTCTTGAGATCACTGTTTGTATCCAACACGTCTAAAATAATATAAGGAAAGAGATAAAATTTTATAGTTTAGATTCCATTTTTTTTAAAAACCACAATGAACATTTTTAGGATTTAAATCGAATTTTTTATGTAATACGCCAATAGAGCACGTATCTAGTAATTTAATTAACTTGCCTGACTTATCCATACATAATTTCGTGAATTATATACTGTTTCGATTTGATATTTCTGATGACATGGATTTATTTAATTGTATTGTGGGGCGTATTTTAAAATGCGATTTCAGATTTTAAATAAACACAGGAAAGTTTTAGAAGCTACATAACTTTGAAAATTCTTTTGTCAAATTTTTATATTTCAAATGATGCATAATACATTAACAAAAAAAAACAACGAAGTATTCCTTCAGTTTCTTGTTTTAAAAATGCAAATTTTTCGTTTCTTAAAAGAAATCTATGTTTAAATTTATCTTTAACACATAAAATTCTGACAAATTTCTCTCTAACATATATTTAAAATAATAGTATGAATTTGTTTTTCAAAATAATATTTGTAACGTACATAATTATTCTTTGTTTCACAAAACAATAACCGATTTAAAAAAGTTTTTTCTTTCAAATATTTCTTTCTGAAATAGTTTTTACAGTCGATTTTCTTTACATTAAAGTAAATAAACACATGTGGAGACTAAAACATCAAAATAATTTATGTAAAATATTCAAAAGGAAGTTTTTCAGTCTTTCAAAGCCTTATAACTAAATGATAAATATTATATTAGAAATATAATAAATACTTGTTAGGTACGTATGTAGATAACTTTTAATTTTCAATTAATAAAATAAGAAAAAAATGTGATTATGATTGAGTAAAAAATAATTATCTTCTAGCAATATTCATTAGTCTTCTTATTTTCAGCTTTTAACCTTCTGAAGGAAAAGCAAAATGTCGAACCTGTAAGTTTTTTTCACTGAAAGAGGGTTGAAATTATTTTTACAGCACATTCCTCTTTCAAGAACATATTTTTATTGTTATTTTAGTTTGAAATGATTTCTAAATTATTTCCAAAGCTTTAAATTTAAACATGTTTTATAATAGGATTTTTTCAATAAATATTTAAATCATGTGTATTGCAGAGAAAATAAAAAGTGACGAACGAATATACATCTTCGTATCTCTTAGATGGTTTTAACAGATTCTAAGGTATTTATTTGTCAAGTTTGTTAAGTATGGTTTTTAAAATAGAAACTTTTAATATGTTACTTTATATATACTCATTTTTAAGGAAGAAATATAAATGTGAACATTGTCTGATCAATCTTAAATTCAAGATATTGAAATAACAAATATTCAGATTTCGTGCTGCCATCTAGTGGGAATAAATATGAAAATATTTATAATTCGCAAGATACTGATTTAAACTAAATTGAAATTAATGCATTTTAATTGTATATAGCAATAAATAAGATGATATAGTTTAAAAATTTTATATTTCGGCTAAAATTTTATAAAAGGATAAACATAAGAGCAAAGTATACTAACAAACTTATTAAAAATTACAATCAAATCAAACTAAAATTAAGTCATACTATCAAGTAACATATCTAAAAGTAATGCATATCGCACTCTCCAATACATGTATTACATAACTTAGAAATTAACATTTTTTAATAGTAATCGCAGAAAACATTGAAATCAGAGAACATATATACACTATCAATATATTTCTATAACGGTTTGATAAAAGAATATAAGAATCTCTACTTTTTCAAAGGATAAAATACAGGATCAGACATAGAAATTTTTGTTTGTTTTTATATACGCAGGTAGAAATTTATGTATAAAAAATATAACCTTGTTCCTAGTAACCCGAGGACAGATACTTAGTAGCACCAACATAAAAATAAAAAATCAAATAGCGGAGGATCCTACTGATGGTTTGATTGTAGATGGATCTTATTTCAATCTTGGGCACTCCCGGTCCCAGACACTCCAACACGTAGTACTCGACGTTGGGACTGAACACCGCGTTGTTGTAGAGGCACAGGTAGCCTTCCTGGCAAGTCAGACATTTTATGAGAGGGGAGTATTTGCTTTTCTTCGCCGGCACAGAATAAAGATGACGTTCGCTCGTTCGGTTCGCTTTCGTTGCGAGGAAGTATCTATAAAGGAAAGGAATATTTTATTGGGGAGACTCCGAAGTAAGAGATTCTACCTTCTTAATAAAATCTTACGTACGAGTTACTTCTTTTGTAGTTTTACGAAGTGTATAACATAGGGAGGAAGAAGTCTCAAAAATATATGCGACCATCTAGGCATGCAATCTATACCTTTGCAACAATACTATCAATACTATACTAGCAATACTTTCTGAAAATCGGTTTTACGTGGCTCTGTGAACTAATACATTTTATTATTGCACTAACATTTATATTAATTACAGTATTTATTATATAATTTATTATACAATCATAATTTTTCTCATATAATTTAATATATAATTATAATATATTTTATATAATGTATTATACAGTAAACTCTCGATAACTCGAATTTTTCGATATCTCGAAAAAAAATCGATTTCCCTGCACCTTCATTACTTATTTAATGTAATTTTATCTCTTTAATTCGAAGTTTTTTGTCGTTATTTTCGATAAATCGAAGTTTCCTCACAACTCAAAATTTTGTTTTCCTCTCAAAAGTACGGATTTTGAAGAACCTTTAGCATATATGTAATTGCCATGTTCTTCTTTATCAGTTCTCTTTCTAATTGTGCTTTATTGAAAGGGTGGGTATACATACAATGGATTCCTACATGTGCCTCACCCTTTTCTTTGAATGTCGCCAGACTGGATTCCCTGAGCTGTATCCCCTCCTCTTTAACACAGTCAGTCCAACAAGAAAGATTAATGATTTATCGTCCCTCAAGCCAGCTGCCGTTTTCGGTAAAGTGCGAGTCACTTTCTTGGAACGTTACCGACCGTCCAGAAAGTAACTCACTTAAAATATGAAGACGACACTCGACCCCATCTCATTTTTGTTTAGGCAATGCACTCTCTATAGCAGCATTTGATGAGAGATCGCTCTCAATAGAAGAATGATAATGAAGAATGCTAACCTCCTCCAAAGATAACTTTGCAAGAGGCTCTATCTTCTATAAAAACTATGCGTGCATTCATTGAATCGAGGCCGGAAATGAAAACATCAGAGACATTTCAAGCAATCGTGCATTTGGAAAATATAATTGATTTCGTAAAAAAATAGAAATACTCACCAAACTATTTTGGATAGATAAGTTAAATAAAGTCGTGTAAGTATACTAGTATTTATTTTTACCAAAACAGCTTTTTTATTGGATTTTCGATAACTTGAATTTTCGATATTTCGAATTTTTATACACTTCCCTTCGAGTTCGAGTTAACGAGAGTTGACTGTACATATAAAATCATAGTCTGTTTTATATAATTTATTGTATAATCATAATAATATTTCTATAACTTATTATATAATCATAGTATTTTTCATATAATTTATTATATAATCCTAGTCTTTTTCATATAATTTATTATATAATCCTAGTCTTTCTCACATAATTTATTATATAATCATAGGCTTTCTTTAATTCATCATATGTACCTCAAGGCCAGACGAGCGATTTATGTTTTATTGTAGATTATGTCTTAAAAGTTCGTTTTGTGTAGAATGATGCCATTAAAATTCACTCAAAAGTTATTTTTAAGCTTTTAGCAAAAGCTATAAAAAACAAAGTTCAAAGGTTTTGCAATGAGATTAGTATTCAGTTTTTCACCTCTCCTGTAAAGTTTCCCAGGTGTGACTTAGGCCCCGCCTGGTTCTGATGAACAAATATAATCATAATCATTGTTTTTTAACCACTTAGTTTTTGTTGGTTCCCAAAATGAGTACCTTTGTGGTGGACTATTATAGATTCCTACCATTTTTATATATTCAAATCAGCAAACACAATTTCTCCAACATACATTTTCCCTAATCTACGATGAAGCAAAAGGGAGATCTCCTACAGATACAAACTGTATTATTTTGAACATTATTGTCATTTTGTGTGCTTTTGTTGTTATTTATCGTATGCTTCTTTAAGTTTTCATATCTGTCCTGTTTTGTCTATGCTCTGTCCAACTCTTCGATTGTTTTAACGTCCGGCGCTCTCGCGCACCCACTTTGATAGATGGGTAAATGCTTTCGAGCAGACACCCTGTCGCTACACAAGATCCAAGATTTAATATCTTGTTCTAAATTTGAATTAGAGCGGGAATATGTCATTTTTAAGTTAGAGTTTTTCAGAGTTATAAATGACACTATAAAGCAACATATAGTAAGGGATCTCAAAAAGATAATTTATTATCTAAACAAATTAGATTACATTTTGTATCTTTTCCAACATATGTAGTTTTTGTAATGTGTGTTCTGACATTTTATAACAATTTAATAAAAGTTCTGAACTTTTGATAAACCATCGGAACTATCCCTATCTGCATCACTAGATAAATCAGCAAATGAATTTTCACAGCTGCCGGAGTCGTTCGCAGAAGTTCCCAAATCACTTGCATATTTAATAAATGAACCGTCTTCTATGAGGTGTTCACGATTAGTGTCGCTCATTATGCTTTAAATTAAATTCTAAATAAATATGAATGAGAAATACTAACACACTAAAAAAAGAAAAAAATGAGGCAAGTTATTAAATGTAAAAAAAAATATGTCAGAACGCCGTTCGGGCAAATCAGGAAACTTCCATATACGAGTTCCATATTCCGTCAAAACGGTTAAGGGTTAATAACAATAGTCTACATAATCATTAAATTTTTATTTACAACATGTTTATCCAATTAAACCATTTCTTGACCAATGCGAAATATGAACTGAATAGTTTTTATGGCGCAGTCTTCTCTCTTGTTTGTTGAAGATTACCGTATATACTCGCGTATAAGCCGAGAAATTTAAGTCAAAATTTTCATCAAAAAGTCGGCTTATACGCGGGACATTAAAATTTCTAATATAATTTGCCAAAAATGGGAAAAGGAGAGAAGTTGAAATTAGCGGATTCTTCTGAAACGCGCCGACACATTTCCGACATCGAGAATGTGCGTCACGTGCTGACTGGAGACGTTTCTGCTCATCGTGGCGTAATCGTAACACAAAATTGCACTACTCACATAAATAATCAGTTTAACTAAATAAAAAGTATATATTTTGATAAATATTTCATTGGTTTGTAGAATTTATGAAGCTAGCATACGTTACTTTAATAGAATTTAAGATGGAAGACTAAGAAGTTGACATCGTGCGTAGCGAATGACACCACTTTAAAGTCAATGTCTTTCTTGCTCGATTGCAATAATTAAACAAGATTTATTTCCCCAAAACAGATTTTATTCCTTGATAATATTATGTACAGATATTAATAGTTGTTTTATTAGTATTTTGGATGGAATTGGCTTTAAAGCGGTAAAATCGGGACGTTGCTAATCGCCGAATTCAAGTAATTTATTTTGTAATTAAAAATAAATTAAATATTTTAATAAGAAGTATTTATTCATCCATAAAATAGTAGTATTTCCTTCTGAGATGGATAAAAAAATACTCATCCGTATTTTAGCGACAGTAGTCAACGATGTTGACAGAAAATAGTTGACGTTTTCTAAGTTTTTAAATCTTTACAAAACAATGTTAAGGATTAGAAATTGCATATTTTGGTATTTAAGTTTGTGGTTTAAAATATTTTATTGGATAATAATGGAGATTTAATTTAAGAGTCCGATGGAGGTTTGAAAGACACCAGAACATCGCGAGTGGTACATACTTTTAAGCCCGATGAATCATCGCGAACTTCAAAGAAGGCCGTTTCTCCAGCCACTTTCTTTAAACTTTTAATTTCTAGGCTTAAATATTTATTTTTCTAATTAGAATTTCACTCTTTTTTCGAGGATTTGCCGTTTTTAATCGGAATTTTTCATGTACGAAAATACAACTCGGCTTGTACGCGAGTTTCCGATTTTGGACAAAAAATCGTTCTAAACTTTGGGGGTCGGCTTATACGCGGATCGGTTTATACGCGAATATATACGGTACTTATTAAAATAGCAAGAGCTAAGTTAAATTTCAAATAATAATTGTACTATTTCGTATAAATCTTATCTTTGGGACACGATATGGACCGCGCTATACAACAATGTATCAACCCACACAATGTTCGTTTTGAGAAAAATGGCTTGAAAGGTAACCAATGAATAGAAATATCCATGCCATAACAATTCGCTACAAGTCCATTGTCGAGGCTACTACTGCTATTTTTAGCATATAAAAAGAAACCTTGGAGTTCAATTTACGTTAAAAACGGCATTTTTTAAAATGTGTGGGTTGATACATTGTTGTGTAAAATTGTCCATAAATGTATCAAGTAACAATGCATTTACATGATATTGTTTTTTTTTTACAAACCAAAATGCGATTTTTTTTAATTAATTATTTTTTTGCATTCATAATAATCTAATTATTTCTGAAATGGGTGTAGCTTATACTAATAAAGTTATAGGTGGAGTGTGTTTGTTTGTTTGTTCATATCTCATTAAGGTTTTTCTTAGTTAAGGTATAGTATAGATTTAATTATATCTATTGGGCGTTTCCTATATTATACATTTTTCATGAAATTCAGAGAACTTTTTGGAAAATGAAAATGTAAAAAACCGTTAATGTTAAGGGATTTTCACATTTAGTTAAGATTTAGTTTAGATTTAATTATATCACTGGTGAATGTTTTTAATTAGCCTCGTACGATGGTTGAGTAACTACTTTGCTAGTTACTCAATAAGTTCTTTATTAAGAAATAATTTGAAACTGAATGAACTGTTTTAACAGCTTCCGGGAAACTTAAAAAGAAACTCGAACTTACATAGTGTTTGATCCTTCGTGGTATGCTACAATCTTTGTCACATCAAACTTTCCCTCGGTTAAAAACTCCACAAATCGAGTCTGAAAATATAAATTAAAATCTGATTATTAATCTGTCTACATGAGATTTCAGAAAACCACTCTATCCCACTTTCCACATCTTAAAGTAGCCTTGACTTCTTACTTAAACCGATAGATGGCACCATGCTTCAGAAATTGGCCACAACTATCCCTGGCTACGCCGGACCATATAACTAGTAAGTTATAAATTAAAAAAACAACTTTATCATCAGGTGAAGTATTTGATTATACTAACTCTTATGATAACTGTTGCATTGTCAACTAGTTTTGTGTATTTAATGCATTATAATCTTATTTATTTCCGTTTGAAGTGTTTTGTATTAACATAACCATGTACTTCATTTATTTTTATATTACGAAAACAACCCATAAGATGAATAAAAACGAAAATATAGCAAACTTATTTCAAGAAGAAAAGAACTAATAATTCTTATCAGACTTTTCTCTATCTTTTATTCATTCATAAAAAAAGTAAGTTTAGTAAATGTTAAATGGAATAAGAGTCATTTGTTGGATAAGAGTTATTCGTCATAATCTTATTAAGGAGAATATGGAAGAATTTGAAGTTTGTTGTGTGTTAAATTCCTTAGGATAAAGCTTTTAAAACACGATTTAAATTTAAAATTAATACTTGTGCATTCTCTTTAAATATTTAACAATATAAAAAAGTATCAGAAAAAAAAGAAAACATCTTTGTAGTATGTCTTTTATTTACAGCAAGTGTATGCAGTGTAAATTTAATATAAAGTACATTAAAATTTTTTACTCTATTTTTCCTTTGAAATTACACCAAAGGGCGACATTTTTTTAATGTTTCGAGAAAATTTCAAATAATACATTTCCTTGGGAAAGAAAGACTATTGTAGTGTTAATTGTTTATTACTATCACAAAATCCGTTAAATTTTAAACATAACTTATTTTTAAAAAAATTATTAAATAATAATATTTACTGAAAAAGTTACTGAATAAATATTATGTAGATATTTTAAATAAAGCTTTTCTTTAAATGGTAAAGCATTCAATAATACCAATAAGATGTGTCAATGTTTATCCTGTTTATACATTATTATTATTACTTAAAATATAATATCGCCTAATATTTACGTCGATTATATATGTTATCAATTATAGCACGCGTATTGTGACTTCATTAATATAATGACAAATTTCAACTTGATATATGTATAGAAATTGGTCGACACTTGATTAAAATTATTTTTAATCGAAATTAATAAATATTTTATTTTTTTTAAAAGAAGCGATAATGAGTAACAATGAAATTTTTTTACTTAAATTTAAAAATTAAAATAACTTTTAATTAAAAATTTGTTTTCAATATATAATCTTAAAGTTTTTGTGCTATGAATAGCAAGAATGCTTACACACAAAACATGAATGCTATGAATAGAACACTTAGTACGCTCGTTTGTTTGTTAGCGATGTCAAACACTGTTACGCTACGAAATTCTCAACAAGGATACATTGAGGTGCGGAAGCTGTCTTTTCGTGTTAAATTGATGTCGATCTACAACTTTGTTATTGACTATTTTCATGTATCTTGTATAATTTTAGAGATACGCACTTTAACTTCGGACTTTGCCACTAGAGGACGCTGTAAGGGATCTCCTCATACACCCCATAGTCACTGTACTGTATCTAGACACTACTTTTATGACTAGCTGTCGGTGTTCAACAGTTAAATGGGAGAGGAACACGGAGTAAAGAAAAAGGTGGGGATGATTTGGCGAGATTTCATGAGACGTAAGTTTGCAACCCCAAACTAGGCACAAACAAACCTAGTTTGCAGTGATTTTTCTACGAGGGATGCATTATTTTCAAATTAAGAAAACGCGTGCTAACACTTAAAAAAATATTATTTGTGCAGTTGTGGGATGCAGTACAAGTTCCAAATCGATAAAGGATGCTATTATTTCCACTTCATAGGTAAATTAAATGATAAAATAAATTATCGCCAAGTACTGGTACAAAGTAGGGCTTTGGAATAGCGCCAAATACTTCGCCAGTACCTACTTTTTAAGCGATTGCTTACTTTGCATTGCAAATCGGTTTTAGACTTGGTCGCACCTCCACCTTCTTCTTTACTCCGTGGAGAGGAAGGAATTTATAGGGTAACCTGTTTCGTGAGTTATACAATATGGGTACGATATTGGGGAGTTGATATGGGTACACATTCGACCAAATTATAAAGAATACCTTACTTCATTATGGGCAACTGCTATGTGTCTGTAATGTCCACTGATTCCTTCGGCCAGAGGAAGCTTCAGAAACCAGCTTTTTCCGTTCTGTCCAAAGATGAGAGGGTCGTACAAATCCACCCAACCTTTGCGGCTTGGGGGCCTTTGGTCATAAATCTAGAAAAGATAATTTATGTAATTGTTATATATCTTGTCTTTATGAAGTTCAAATTGTTAAAAGTAGGTATTCAAAAATAAGTAAATTGTACTTATTTTTGAATACATTCGATGCTTATCATGTCTCCGAATACAATGAGTTTCAATTTTGAAAAAGACATGTATTTAAAAATGATTACAATTTGAAAAATAAATAAAAAGAGCAGATGCTGGCCTACACAGGCTGCCTTCACAAATCGCTTTAAATAAATATCGACAATTAGAACCTTACCGGGAAAAGAACCCACATCTGCAGACACCGCTTTCCAGAGCCTTATCCGTTGAGTTACCAGGGTGACGTGAAGAAGTTATAAACAGAAGTAATGTTAAAAAGGTGAGCCAAAAGAATGGGAAGTAGGATAATTGAATTTTAATAACTTAGTTTCCATTTAAGCAATCAACGTCAAATAATGTGGAAACCACCTTGTGAACAAATATTTTAAGTGTGTCACGTCGCTTTGTTAAGATGGCTTGAACAGTAGTTGAGATTATCAATATTAAATCACACTGCTCATTTTTGAAAAAGTACGATTACTTAAATTTGAGTACGTGATCGCTCTTTTACGATGCAATTGTACTCAAAGAAAAATGACTACGTTCATATACTCCTTTTAGCACCTTTTTTTTACAGTGTAGTTTGTCTAAATTAATTACAGATATAAAGAAGAATATACGAAATCCTAGGTGTATTTCTTCAGAACGGTTTATATCTATTATTAAGGAATAAAAAAAGTTTTAGCAATTCGTCGCCTCAGGTATCGATTAAGTGAGGGCGTCATTTTCATACAAATTAATAGACAATTTATATATTTTTCTAAATTAATATTCCGGGGAATTTCCAAACCGTCTGTTTCATTCCACTTTCCACACTGTGAAATCGGGTGAAAAGAAGCAGTTTTGCGAAATGAGTTATTCTGGCCTATAGCGTTATCCATATTGAATGCAAAAATTATACAAAAAATAATAATATATAATCTTAAACATTTGAAAATAAAATAAATTTACCACTGGACTAAAAAATGGCGCAAAATGTGACGTCAGAGGTAATTTATATGCATATCCGATAAAGTGGCTTTCCGGCATCACTGATTAGAGGACCCCATTTACAACACGTCGTTTGCAATATACGTTTCTGGATTTTTGGGTTGACCTCATCCCAACTCAAACCTCTTTTAATATGTAAGTATATATTTATTTTTATTATTTTCCGTTATTTCATTACGATTTTTTAACTATATATAGTCATTTTTTCAGGTGAATAGAAACCGTTGTGATAAATATTTAAGGGGATAAATATTTTTAACACTTAAAACAAATTTTCAATGTGTCATTCTCCCTCGCCCTTTAGTCTTGTTAAATATTTTTTAAAGGGCAAAGAACGCTATATCTTTTTGAATGCAATAAAATGACAATTATAATATATAAGAGTATTTTGATTTATTGCGATTAATGCAAATAGCACGCAAGCAAATGCACACAAAAATAATGTGGCATAGCAACAAATGAGCAATTTCCCTATATTCCCACAGAATATTCATATAATAAATATACGAATTTGTTCTTCTAATCACTGCCAAGGGCAATAAATGACAACAGCACCCACAATGAACCAGCCAATCTATCATTGTTTGGCATTCTTAGAAGCATAACCGGCGCCATGATGCAGAAGAGTGATTAATTATTCACAAATGGATGCCGCTGACAACTACGACATAGACTCTATTTATATCGTTAAAGATGCATATCTGCAATAGACATTATGCATAAGACGATATTGGGAATTAAAACTATTTAAGAATTTTTTTCACTCTCAAGTAAAATCGTATTAAATATCAATTACACAAAATATGAATGTAGATGTAGAATTTTTATATTCTTCATGTTTAAAAGTAGTTATTTACGGGTTTGCAAGGTGTTGAGAGTTCGAATCCCGGTTTGGCCAACCAAACATTGACCGAGTAAGGGTCAACGGCACAAATGTTGAAAAGTTGGTTAATTTGGGGAGTGGGGTGCCAGTTAAGATGTTGTCCTCATCGTCTGATAGTGATTAAAAATTACAATGCATTATTCCTGGTTTTTCCTAGAGCCCCAGTTGCTCAGTTGGTAAGGCGTTCAGCTACTAATTAGAGGATTGGTGGTTCGAATCCGTGAAATGGACTTGACACAGAAAAGTAAAAAAGTAGTGATCTTGCGATCGGAGGGTTGCCAGCTTCGCTACAAAAATACTAGAAAGTCGTCCAGAATATCCAACAAATTATACTGGCGTGTATACGGGACTGGCGTGTATACGGGACTGGTGCACGATAAATCTGATCGGGGTCCAAAGTCCCGACGTCTATTGAAGTCGCTGGGTGCCAGTTCAGGTGTTTCCTCGTCATCTGACCATGGTTTTAAAATAACGAGGTGCATGTATGAATGTGTGTGTGAATGTGTATGTGTTCCCGGGTCTTTCCTTCGAGATTGACCCCGAACCGTCGCCAATAGCCCACTGTGCAGCTCTAGTGCGACGTTAATTTACAAAAACAAACCAACCAACCTGGTTTTTCCTAATAGGTATATTAATAGCTGTCACTAATAGCCCATTGTGTTGCTGTAGTGTAACGTTAATTTAACCAACCAGCTACAAACAATGCTTATACAGTATGAGTCATAGGGATTTGCAAGCCGATTACGAAATACTTGTATGAAATTTTTTATTTTCTTAAAAACTAAAATCAAACTTTTTTGTAATGTAAATCACGTATATATTTTCTCTGTAATTTTTGACTGACAATTGTTTAAATATAATTTCTATAAAAATTATTAAGAATTTTGGTTTATTTTCTTTCTTCTAATTGTAGTTTTCTTAGTAGTATGTTTCCTTTTCCAACATGGCCCAAATGATGTTTATAATGTAATACAGAATTTTATAATTAAAGATGTATGCTTTTTTCAGAACTGTCGTCGCATTTTCAAATTTTACTTTTTTATAAAAAAAACCTTACAGTACACATGCAATACATGAAAATTGATTAGATGAAGTTTTTACTTACATACTGCAATCTCTTAGCATGTGACGAGCATTTTACAAATTAAAATTTATTAGCGGTATCTAGCGTATAAATTATTAAAAGCGAGTTAAGATACTTTTGTGAAACCTCGTACGTGTCTGCTCTTTTCATTTCTTCTGCATTCTAAGAGAAATAAGTTTATAATAACTCAATTTTTAGTAGTTGAGAGAAGAAGGAAAATTCTTAGAATGTGAAGAAATATGATATCTAAGAGAAAGAGTAAAAAGAGTTTTCAGTGGTTTAAAATAAATTTAATTTTGTAGGATGCTTTTAACTGTTTAACTGAATAACTCGAGATAGTTAACGTTGATCTCTATGGCAAACCCATGTCATACCGAGTTATCTGATAAAGGAATCGATTAAATAATTTAGCTCTGTAGGGAATTACACCACCCCCGGGAATATATTAATATTATTATTTCATATGAATGAGATTAAAACTGAATTACCACAGTGTTACGAATATGTGAACTAGACGAATAAAACCATTGTTAAAATGTTTCTTAAGTAGCAAAGTTACAATACTTTTTTGGATATTTTATGTGGGTATTAAAAAAGAGGGTTTTTTTAAAGTGGTAATTATCTATCTTGCAACAGAAACCGTATTTAATCTGCTCAGAGTAACGGGCAAATGCTAGAAAAAAAAATAGTTGGTTTGTCAGAAATATTTGGCTTCTTGAACATTCTTCCCAAGGGATTGCAACAAAGTATCTTTCAAAGTGGGATTTTTTTTTCAGATTTTCTAAAACCTTTTTGTGAAAAGATGGTAATAAAATCATTTTAATTCGTGCTGTTGGGAAAATGTGGGAATTATTTGGAAAGAGCAACGCAATAATAATGGAATTAAAAATTTGGAAACTATATTTTATGATATTTTATAATAACTCTTATTGAGAACAGGAATTTGAACAATGCGACGTCAGTTCAATCATGATATATGAAGATATAAGATGATTATTAATATAATTAAATTCGCTGTATTTATTAATGCATATATTCAAAAATATGAATTTCATAAACAATTTTAAATGCTTTATTCTCTAATGCATTTAGTTTTCCAAAACATTTAGGATTGAACCCAGAAAACATCATATAATTTCTGTAGTAAAGTTTCCTGTTACTGCTCTTGTACTCAATGGATCTTAACACATGAGGTAAAAAAAAATAAAGATAATTTTTTGGAGTAGTGACGAATCGTGACGAATCATAAATATGAACGTTTCTTTAAATGCTTTAAAAGAAATTAATTTAACTTAAGTAGTAATTATTTTTAAACAAACCGTCGACTATGCTGCCATCTATGAATGAGCAGAAGCGCTAAACTTTTATGATTTTTTGGCTATAAGAAATACGCTAATAGATTTCGCCCTTACAACTAACGGGTGTATGTGCACGGGCGTGCTTGTATATACATAATTTTACAAACTGGATATATATTTTAATCCAGTTGAGTTCTTTAAAAGTGAGTTTTTATATAGTTTAGAGTGTTCAAGTACTGAAATGGAATATAAAAAGGAAACAAACGCCGTTATTAAAGAATATTTTTGAACCATTCTAAAAATCCTTTTCCACACTTTTCTTATCTGGAGTATTACGAAAAAGTAAAACGAAATTAGAGGCAACCATTTCTTATAGGTGACACTTTTAACCGAAGCTTTCCTACCCACTTTAGCCGTTCTCCCAAGGAACCGCCTAAACTGTCCAGATCGTACGAAGCAATTTCGGACAACGAGTTGAGACATTGAAGTTCTTTCTGCGACCATTAAGCTGTCAGAAACAAACAGATCTACTCATTACCTCATTTATCTCTCTTAAGACCGTTTCTATGACAAAAGGTTAAAGGCAAAGAATACTTTTTTATTTCTAAAAGCATTTAAATCGCTCTTACGGCAAACCTTCTGAAAAATATAGAAACGACCTAATAAAGCCCTGCTGCATATCCCACTTCAAGTTTAACGAGCTCATTTCGGAAGCAACGGCGTCTCCTTCTGCTTCGGTAAGACCATCCGGGCTTTTTTATTATGGAATATTTGAATAGCCAAGATGGGGTTCGAATTCGAGGAGTTTTATCAAATTATTCTTCATATCATTAACTTTTAGCAGACTTATTAAGTTTCTCATTTTGAAAACATCAGGGCTCATTTATGCGTTGTTTATGAAAGGATGTTTTAAATTTTCTCATACTTTATTTCCCTCCCATTTGCTTCTCCGAGCTATCAGCCGAACGTGGATGAAAATTCGCGCACGGAAATTTACTAAATTGTGCTTTTATATATTTAGAAACATCGATTGAGTGGGTTTTGTAATTTATAAAGGGTTTTGATGTTTTAAAAAGCTTTTATCCGGAATTCTTAAATGGCTAGTGATCAGAAATAAATTGGAAATAGTCAAGGGGAAAAATAGCTGTACGGAAGAGATTTAATGATAGGTGTTTACAAGTTGTGGACTTTAACATAAATATCATTATTTTCAAGCATTATTATGCTAATGAATGAAGTCAGACTGTTTTTGAAAAATAATTGTTTGCAATAAAACATATTGAATATTTTGGTATTTTGAGAGAAACGGTAATAGGCTCAAATGGATATTAAATGTAATTTCAAAGGTTAATATTTTTTAAGCAAATGTAATCAACTCTTTGTTTGAGGCATTTGATTTGATGGCATTTGATTGTGGGCATTTCTACTTTGGTTGAGGACTTACAAAGAACATTTATATTGACTAATCCATTTGTTCATGTTTTGTAAAACGGTATTAGACAGAGAGAGATTATTTCTTAAAGGGGACTAATGCACATTAAATCTATCGTGGTCCAAATTTCCTCGTAGTTACGTCAATTTCGTGGGATACTAGCTCAGGTGTTCTCCTCGTTATCTGACCAAGGCTCAAAATTATGAGGGGTTTTACTCAGGGTTTTTTCCTTCGGGATAGATACCATTAAACCGTTGTCAATAGCTCATTGTGTAGCTCTAGTTCAATGTTATTTCTGTGTAACTCTAGAAACGTTATTCAACTAATTAACCAACTCAATATATCGTACCCAAAAATACTAGAAAGTCGTCCAGAATATCCAACAAATTATACTGGCGTGTATACGGGACTGGTGCACGATAAATCTGATCGGGGTCCAATGTCTTGACGCCTATTGAGGTTGCGTCGGGTGCCAGCTCAGGGTGTTGTCCTCATCATCTGACCGTGGTTCAAAAATACGAGGCATCGTTCCCGGGTCTTTCAGCTCTAGTGCGACGTTAATTAAACAAATCAAACCAACCAATATATCGTACCAGTTTCAACATAGTGGTTGGTGGATTGAGTTACTGTCTCGCTAAATCCTCACAATGGGCTATTGGTGACGATTCGGGATCTATCTCGAAAGACAGACCCGGTGACGATGCCATGTATTTTTTGAATAGTCAGAGGACGGTATCAAAACCTGAGCTGGCACTCCATACACAACTGATGCTGACACCAGGACATTTGGACTACGACAGATTTAACACTAGTCTTCTATACACCTTAAATGTTTTGGTGGACATTGAGGAACAGAACCTTTCAATTACGTGTTCGTTACTGTCACACGTCGAGAATCGAACCCACCATCCTCTGATTATTAACTCGATATTCTTCCAACCAGGCCACCCCATAGACTCCGAGGCGTAATCCAAATTTAAACGAGAACAAAAACCATTCAAATCAAATAAAAACTCCCGCCCCTTCCAGCCACAACGCACCCCATAAAAGTAACCCGCAAAAATATGCCTCTCAAATTATTTCGGCGAGTCCGCTTGGGGGGGTCATTTGAAAAACATCGCTTCTATCTTTCACCGACTCTAACTCAGTTTCGCGTGTCTTCTGCAGGCAATTTAAACTTGAAGTGGGAAGGGTCGGCCATCTTCTCCATTATCGCGCACTTCGTCTGGGCCCCAGGTGGACCCGGGGGGATTGTAAACTCTTTTCGAATTCGGAAGTGACAATTTGTTATTCGGGAAGACCCCTCCTCCTTCCTCTCCTTCCACCCCCCTCTTCGTTTGGGGCTGTAAATAAAATGAGGGGACGATCGTAATAGAGGGGCTTCATATAAAGTTACTTGTGTTAAGGGTAGTGCATAATATAGCGACACATTGTTCGGCGATAGCCATTGCTTGGCTGTTTATCTATATATAAGCAATTCATTTTGCTGCACTTTAAATACTTTTTTTTGCTACTAAAGGTAAGGGACTTATTTTTTTATTATGGTTTTTATAAACAAATATAACTTAGAAAATAATCTTAAATTGAATAAGTATTAAAACTATGGAATAAATATTTGACCTCAGTTTTATATTAGATACTTTGCATAGTAGGACTAATAAGGGATTTTTTAATTGGTTCAAAATATAAATAAATTACACGTTTTCCTTCACTGTGCCCTGGGTATATTCAATACCTAATAATTAATATTTAATGCTTGTTAGTTTATAGTATTTTGAATGTTATTAGTTTTGAACTACTTTGGTAACTTATCCAACGGTTTAATATATTTAATTTTCAGAAAACTTTGTAATTTAGGTAAAATTTGTTTTTCGGCCATAAAGGGTCTTCTTGTAATCTCTGTGCGAACCGGGATCTCTCGCAATCCATCTGCATTACTGAGTGTCCAAGCGATTTGTTTAAAATATAAGCGAAGTAGTTGGAAAAAATAATTATATTATGCCAATACAACTAAAGGTGATACAGTCAAACAAATACCATGGCTCGAAAAATTGTAACAATCCTCTATACTGAATATTAACCCTATGAGGGATGTGCAAAATATAGAATCTCTAAGTAGTTTTTACTGAAGGAGAGTTTAATTTGTATTTTCAACACATTCGTTTTAACAAAATATTAAAAATATATTTTATTATGGGAGGATTTCAAAAGCCACCAATGCTTTAAATTTGAAATTGTTTCAAATTATATTTTTTTTGCATTTTTAAATGTTGTGTATTGCTAATAAAATTGGCAATACAAGAACGGACATACACATTCGTATCCCTTAGATGGGTTTCCGTTAATTTAATTTTTGTGTAAGGTTTCATGGCAGTTTAAACTGAATTGGAATTCGATTCTTCATTCATAAAAAACAATCACTATAAACTCAAATGTATACCTGTTTATTGCCAGCTTGAAACAAAACATATTTTAAATTATATATCAATTAAAAATTGCAGCAACAAACGAAAGTCCTACAGGTAAAGAATTTTCAAAGAAAGTTTACTAAGTGCTTATTGGTAGTATTTTAAACAAAACGGTTAAATTTATGCTTAATTTTTTTTAAAATTCTAAGCTAACCCATAGGTAGATAAAAGAAAATCAGAAATATATAAGTTTATGAATAAGTTTTATAAAACCAATCATAATATTTATTTGAAATGATCTATGGAAAGTTTCTCTACCATATAGTATACTTCTGTAAAGCATTTGTACAGATCATTGTGTTGATAATGCTGATTTAATCAGTAGGTTAAGGAGGACTAAAATGGGTATTTTTAAGTCAAATATAATTTACCCATTGTTAAACTTGCGCTTTGACTTCGTCCTATCTTAAAACTTTACATACAATGGTGTAAATTTCTGCAAACAAATAAATTTCTGAGTGATTTAACTCAAATTCGACAACCGATTTATTTGAGCATGCAAAATAACTTGTGATAGTTTGATGCATGAACATTTCTCTCTCTCTCTCTATATATATATATATAAAAACTAGAAAAGAGGAATTATTTACCAATAATCCTGGGTTTTGTATAAAAAAGAAACCTTTCAAAACATTCCAATGAACAAATTCTACTTTATTTAGTCTTTTTTCAATGTTAATGCTAAAGAATACGAAATTCATAAAAATTTAACAATCTAGTTAAAAATACGAATTTCAAAGCTTATAAATTAAGAAAAATTAACTGCAATGTATTCAAAACCGTTTATATATTAACAAAATCTAAATTAAATTCCGTTTTTTTTAAAACAAACAGTCAATAAGAACACTTTTGATAACAAAATGAACGTCATTTATTAATCCATTGCAAGATAAAAAATAATCAATTGGAATTATTTAATCCATTGCAAGATGAAAATAATGTATTGAATATAATAACAAAATCGCCTGTAGAACAAATTTATACTGTGTTTTTAAGAGTTGATGGTGGTTTGTTTATTCACTTTTATTCAAGTTACTAATTTGACTAAACAATTTGTTTTAATAATGCCTTATTACAAGAAAAATTCCACTGATTACTCATTTTTCCGCAGTAATATACCTTATACCTTATATATCTTTTATACCTTGATATATACCTTAGTATATAAAAATAATTATTAAAAATATATATGAACCTTAGAACAGAATAAAAATAAAATATTGTGTTCCCAATGAAAATGTGAACATTTTTATAAAATAATTTTAACAATAAATTTGTTTTAGAAGAAAACGGGTCTTATAGTTTTATTTTAAAATTCAGTTTTAATAATCATTTTCTCCCACCGTACTATATACATTTGGCGTGTGTGAAACCACAAAAAATAAAATATCAAAACTATACAAAAAATTTACGTTTTTTATATTGTGTAAAAGGAGAATATTAGGATAATAAAATGCAAGACAATTTGTTGGAGCTACAAAATAAGGGACAGAAAGGGGAATAAAAATAAAGATGTTTTCTCTCATATTATTCATTTTTCATGCGTTTTGAATGTGCTTATGTTGAGTTCTACACTTGTAAAAGTACCATCGCAAACGAATTCATCGAAAATATCTTCTGAATACAACATAAACTTATTATTGGTTACATTTTAGTTTTTAATATGATTTCATGTGACTGTATGACTAATGTATTTCTGATGTATTTATAATGCGTTTTTCTAGTTATATGTTGAACAAATAACTTTAAAAATACTACTACTACTACTGTTAACTGAAAGAAATGTATTAGAGTTAGAAGAAATTGAAATAAAGGGAATTTTTTTTCGCAAGAATTACCAAAATTTTTTGATATATCTATATTTACCATGGGTGTAAATTTTAACTTATAAATGAATTTTTTATACATATTACATATTTTTTATACATATTTATTATATAAATTTATTTTTATATATATTTTATAAACATTTATTTTTTATACATATTTATTATATAAATTTATTTTTATATATATTTTATATACATTTATTTTTTATACATATTTATTCATACATATTTTTTTATACATATTTATTTTATACATATACAATATTTAAACGGTTGATATGTATACACATATATCGTACATTTAATTCATAAATGACGTAGCTCCAAAATGTAAGACCTAACAACTGTATTGGCTTGGCATTAAAAATGTGCCAAATGGTCTGGTGCTTGTGCGCATGCGTAAGCTGATCGTTCACCATTAAAAAAGAGCAACCATTGCGGAGTAATATCCACGGCAACATAAAGAAAGTTATTTTTAATTTTGTTTATCCACTAACAGATGCAATAATCAAATGGTGTTTTTATTGTGAAAAAGTGTTCGTCTCTTTTTGAGTTTATTTGAAATAATACAGGTATATTATTTTCTATTATATTTCATTATAAATGGCTTAAAAATAAAAGCACATATTCAAAGTACATATTTAAAATCCATAGCGGAAAATGGTTGGCGACGAAACTTATTACACCTGAGGGGCTTGCAAAAACTAACAAATTTTTCAAGCAGACGATATTGCTTATGATATGAAAAAAAAGTGATCAGAGTTTCGAGTGGGGTTTGGTTTATTTTGTTGTTGTTCTACCCTTAGGGAAGTATATAAAAGTAATGTTTTATCTGGAATGAAAAGATTTATGAAAATTAGACATGTGATTTTTGCTTGCAATATTACAATTTATTCATGTGTTAAGATGAGCGTTTCTTATTAATAAGCTGGAAAATAAATAATAATCTTAACAAATATAGTTTGACAAGAACTAAATATCATTAATCTCAACAAATATAGATTGATCTAATTGACATTATAAAATTAACCTCCGATTTCAAAAAAAAATCTAAACTTCAAAATCGTTAGCTTGCAATATAATTTCATCCCAATCGCTTGTGCTCGGAAATAACGTTATTCTTGAAGCCAATCAAATCTACAATCTAAGCACAGGTATTCCAACCATTTATTCTTTTCAAATAATTCCACATTAAGAAGTGAATCGCCTTTATTTTGTCGCCATGCAACTTCCCTTATGGCTGATGAATCCCAGGGATTTGAGTTTATAAATTCAGCCGACGATATATTACTTATATCTGTACACATTAAGTGTTTAAATAAATTATTCAACATGTTATTGGAAATATGTATACATGTAAAACAAAAGTTAAGTATTTTTATACTTTCATTTATATTTGTAGTTTATAATAGTTCGTATTGTTATTTTCCCTGTGGAAAGACCCTCACCACTCTTTTATTCGAATTAAAGAACTCAGTGTGTTTTGTGTCCCTTACGATTTCATTTAGAACAGCATCTTAAAAGCGATTCATTATTTTCGGAAATATTTCTCTGTGAAGCCATACTTGGCCAATTAGCGATTTATTATTTCCGGAAATATTTCCCTGTGAAGCCATACTTGGCCAATTAGCGATTCATTATTTCCGGAAATATTTCACTGTGAAGCCATACTTGGCCAATTAGCGATTCATTATTTCCGGAAATATTTCCCTGTGAAGCCATACTTGGCCAATTAGCGATTCATTATTTCCGGAAATATTTCCCTGTGAAGCCATACTTGGCCAATTAGCGATTCATTATTTCCGGACATATTTCCCTGTGAAGCCATACTTGGCCAATTAGCGATTCATTATTTCCGGAAATATTTCCCTGTGAAGCCATACTTGGCCAAAGTGAAACAGTCTAATCCAAAATCCTCTGTGACAGTTAAAATGATGTTTGTTTTCTCACTGCGCAAACATATAAAATTAACAATAATAAAAAAAGTAAATAAATATCTAAAAAAAAAACATTAGTGAATGTCAACTTTTGTATTTGAAAAACATTTGGGCAATTTACCTGCAAGAACTTTAATCCCCCTACTTATAAACATTTAGCACCCGTTACAAGTTAGGAATTTATTCATGTTTTCGACAAACGATTTCACTTTGTATATTCTCTGCGGTATTAAAACTTATTTGTCGAAATTGCTAGGTTTTGAAGTTTCCAAACAAACTGCTTGTTTCGAAAGAAAATTCTTTTATAAGTACCGTTAATCGCGAATACAAAGCAATATTTTTTCTTCTTCTTTGATTAACGATAAGCGGATGTCGCAGCTTGATTGTTGTTTGTCCCCCAAAAAGAAGCCGTTCTTTCGTTCTGCCACACAATAGTGCAACATATGCTTTTGATATGTGTCACTTCTAAATGATACGAATGCGGCTTCTTTCAATAGATTTATACAGAAAGGTTTTCGCCTCTGTGCTAAATAAAAGTGAGATTCCTCTGAGAATTAATTAAATTATAATTTGGGAAGGGACACATATGCCCAGAAACTATTTAACATAGCTATTTTGTAAATTTATTTTCAAATAATAATATTTTATTATTCTGTTGTGAACAAATAATCATGATGGTGAGTTGAAAATTATCTGCATTTTCTCCTTAACTAAATTTTACGTTTGTCGAACTGTTTCCTTCAAATGAATGCTGCAGAATTGTTGACACTTCTGTGGTCATTAAATCAAAGTTCTACATTAATAGCGATATTTTTCTAATTTATGTTTTAGTGTAACCATGCTCGCTTTTCTACACTCCTAGAAATAACACTCTCATTTTTGACGAAACAAGAATCCTCTAAGTTTTGACGAAAGTAATTTACTCAGTTTCCTTTACGGCCCTTTTCGGAGGCATTGACTTAGTTTTTATACTTATATTCTCAGAATACGATCGAGATTATTTGATCGAGTGAATAGAGCTTTGGACTCTGAAGCGAGAGGTCCATGGTTCGTGTGAGCTCGTCGATATTGAATTATTATATTATTTGAAATCGTCCTCATTTTGAATGAAATAAATTTCGTAAACAAAACCGTCAAAATGAATTTTATTCCGTTTGACGAAATATTAAAGCAAGCGTCTATTTCGTCAAAAAAGACAAAAAGTTTCGTCAAATATGAGTGTACATTATTAGCAGTGCAGGATAAAAAAAACGAGGGCTCACTTTTTGTTAAAATAGAGATTTTGATACTGTATTTTTAAAGTATCAAGTTATGAAATGATAAGAGCGATGATTAGTAAGCGTCTTTTTCGTTAACAATGACAAACGTTTCGTCAAATATGAGTGTGCATTGTTAACAGTGTAATCGCGTGCACAACGGATAAACAAAGAACAATGATACACTGTAAAGAAAGGTAATTAAAATGAGTACCTAAACCTATTCGTGTTTCTTTCAGTATAATTGCATCGTTAATGAGAGACGAAGTACTCAAATTTAATCAACCGTACTTTCGCAAAAATGAACAGTGTCACTTAATATTGCTCATTTCAGTTTCTGTTTAAGACATCTTAATAAAGCGAACTGACAAACTTAAAATAGTCGTTCAGAAGATGGTTTTCTACGTTATTTGATGTCGATTGCTTAAAAGGAAACTGAGTTATTGTAACTCAATTATTTTACTTCTCATTCTTTCGGCACACTTTTTAACATTTCTACTGTTTATAACTTCTTCACGTCGAACTTGTAGTACAACGGATAAGGCACTAGATTGGGATCTGGGTTCGATTCCCGGTAAGTCTTTTTTGTAATTGTTGAAGTTTATTGAAAGGGATTTATGAAGGCAGCCTATGTAAACAAACAACTGCTCTCTTTATTAATTTAACTCATTTTTGAGTACACGTCTTTTTCAAAAACGAAACTTATTTATTCAGAGCTATGATAAGCATCGAATGTAATCAAAAATGAGTACATTTCATTTATTTTAAGTACCTATTTTTAACTGTGTGGAAATCTCTTTGTAATCATTCGAATTTTCAAAAGGCGGGGAATGGAATGGGATATGACACTTGACATCTAATTTATGTATTTTTGATGACAGAATCGAAGCACATAACCCATGAAATATGTGGAAAATAATCAACTTGCTTATTTTGTGAAACACAAAATAGTCACAGTGATTTCACAGAAAATGTGACACACTCAAGATGGAAGGCTGAACCACTGAAAATGAAATTAAGAGTCACAGCCTCACAATCAGTTGAATTACTTTTTCGTTAATGGAATTTTGAAAAACGTAATTAAAAATTACGCTTTTATAAATGAAATATTTCTCAGCGACGCTTTTAATTACATTTTAACATCAGATGGCATGAAACTAGATTTTTATTTTTAGTAAGACTTTCTAGAAATTTTAATTCGATTTTCGCATGAATTTATTTTCGCCTTTACTGAATCTAATGTAATTAATTATATATCCAACATAAATGAATTATTTAAGTGCATTAATGGAATTTTAAATGTAACATACATTGTACTTGATTTCTTTATTTTATTTGATTCCTACGGTAAGAAAAAATTTAGCTAACAAATAACCTATGGAACTGCTGGCGACGAGCGCTTGGCATTCACTCGAAATCAAACCGGGGACATTACATGTGCTATACCGATACTCTACCAGTCAGGCTAAAGTGGCAAACCACTCAAGCTAAAGCGGCAAACCACTCAAGCTAAAGCGGCAAACCACTCAAGCTAAAGCGGCAAACCACTCAGGCTAAAGGGGCAAACAAATCATCAACCACTGCCCACGTGATAACACTTAACTGCCATCAATCATTCGTTCCTCCGTCCGACTCACTAAGAAATGGATACTGTGTGGTAACTTCATATACCCGATACTCCCACTAGGGCTCGAGTGATCACTTTAGCCTGACTGGCAGAGTATCGGCGTAGCACATATAATGTCCCCGGTTTGATTTTGAGTGACTGCCAAGCGCACCTCGCAACAGTTCCCTAGGTTATTTATTAGTTAGTGAAGTGTTATCACGAGGGCCGTGGTTGTTGATTTGTTTGCCGGTATTGCATTTTTGATTGAAGATTGAATTTTGTTCGTAGTCCGGATTCGCCACTTTGTTGTGCCGTGGACTTGGCAGTCACTCGGAATCGAACCGGGGACCTTACGTATGCTACACCGATACTCTTCCAGTCAGGATAAAGTGATCCTCGTGCTCAAGTGGTAGCATCGGGTATATGAAGGGACCCCCCCCCACACGGAACTAATCACAATTTCATTTTTATTGATGTTCTAATTTATATACAGGATAATTGTTAACCACACAACTTAGAGCGTCATTCTGCATATAATTGTGAAAAGAAAATTCTGATTTGTCCGGCAAGAAAATTTTTTAAGCGCGTCTTTCATTTCACTGCAAAATAATTTGTTGTATATTGCCTGTTCGCGTTAACAGGATAACCGTACAACTTATTGAATTCTCTAAAAGTGAATTGGTTAAGATTGTTCAAGTGTTCTACACGAGTTTTTATCTTAAATACGGTATTCGTCCTATTAACAAGTGAATAATTAAATTTTTTTTCTCCAAATTTAGCAAAAAGGAGTGGCTTTGCAAATGCAAAAGTTCTAATCAGAAGTGTGACGAGGAGGAATTTCCCGCCAATTAAACGAAACATCAGAATATCTTCTAAGTTATTTGGTAGCGGAAATATAACCTTTCGAAGTTGTGATATTGTTTTGTAATCACCTTGTAAAATAAAAATCGGCTGACAAACATAAAATTGGATGTATTGCTATTGGAAACTTCAATACCCGATACTTATACCAATATTGGTGCCACCCAATGTTGGTGTGGCATGCAGAACGTCCCAGGTTCGATTTCGAACGACTTACAAATTGATTCCACACACAGAGGCATTTAGCCATCGGATCAATCTACATCTTAATCAGCATTTTACTTATTAATCCAACTCTACTTCGGATATTCTTCAACAAACAATACAAATTTTTATTTCCCTTGATCCTCTTAATAAAAACAATAAATTAAACACCAAAGAAAAACCGGGAACACAAAGAAACAGAAACAATGTTTTTAATAGTTTATGCTAATGCTAATAGATGTCCCTATATTTTCATTGTTAGAACAGGAACAATTCGCGCGATAAGTTTCCTTCCCAGAGGCAAAACACGTTTCTTTTCGAATTAATGTTAAGAAAATATTCATGGATCTCTCACCGGCACCACCTGTTTAAAGTATACTAATTAGGGAAGACAAGATGGGTATTTCTGAGACAATAGAACGGGAATATTAGTGAGATGAGAATATTTAAAAATGGTTTTCTGTTCGAAAGGCGTAGGAAATCATCTTTAAATAACATAAAGTAGATTTGTGTTCCTGCGTGAGATATTTATAAAGAATATTATTCTTTTAGAGAGTTGTATTTGTTTGTATAAAGAGTAATGCTGTGGAAGAGTATATTTTAGTTTTTACATATTTGTTCTTTGTTGGATAAATACTTGATCTTATTATGATAAATACAACTGCAAGAGGTCGTGAAAGAAAAATCATGTTTTTGTATAAATGCTTTTTATGTGAAAAATGCATTGTATTTTTAGAATAATAAATACTCTAAAAGTTTTTTTTGTTTCATAAATACTTTAGTCTTATTGTGTATCTCCGAAATTTAAAATATCTAAAATAATAAAAACAAAATTAAAAAATGAGACATCTTACTAACAAATTGATTTTTAAAGTTTAATCAGTTTATTATATAAAAAATAACATGATAAATTATTTTTAATAATTGTACAAAAATGTATTCTATATTAATTTTTAAAATACTTATTAGAAAAACTGATTTGTACGTACATAGGAGTAGATCTAAGAAAATAATATTTTTTTGTCAAGGTACACCAAAATCTGCTCAACTGGCTTATTAGGTTTACCACAACTTAGATGACTATAGCGGGCTCAGTCGAATTCGATAGAGTCTCGCATTCTATGGTAAGGCTCTTCGAGCGTGAATGGCCTGTAGTAAAGAGAATATGACGTCATAATCGTGAAGCCCACATCTCAGAGCGAAAGGCCCATATCACTTGTCATCTCTTCAAAATTATGAATTAAAAAAGACTCACGATTGGCTGATGAATTGAGAAATGTGTAATAGTGAAAATTTATGAATGAAATGACGTAATTAACCACGTGTCTGAGGCCATACATGTTGGCTTCACTTTGATGTTAGCGAGAGTGACGTCATGACTCCTCTACTACAAAGGATCCATGCTCGAAGGTAAGGCTACTCGGGCCCAAAGTGAGAAGTTGCAGTGGGTGGATTTTTTCTTTTGAGCTTTAATATAGGAAGAAGATTTTTGCGGTGGTGCACGTTGCTCCGACTATTGAACTTAAATAGTGGCAACTTCAGCATTTTTTTGTACAAAGAACTTTTAGGTCGAATTCTAGCTTTTTCGTTGTCACTGTTTCTTACGTTTAGCTACCCATTTTGAAAATTATTGTGTTAATAATTATTCTATTTAATGTACGAATTTACCTTTTTGTTAACTGTTATGGTGCTGAAATAAATTATACAAATTCACTTGTTCTTATCTCCTACATACGTACATAACAATGATAAACAGATGAATGTTATGTTGGATTTTATATTAGTTCGTTTTTATAATATTAACTTTAATTTTGTTTGAACTTTAGGGGCAGATCTGACTACTTTACATGCCTAGATCTTTTTTAATTTAAAGTTACAGAAAGTTTATTGTTATGTGTAATTTTTTTTTAATAATCTTTATATTTATCCGAAATTATTAAATGTTACAACCTAATAATGTTTTCAGGTATATATTATTTATTTATTATTCTTTAAAAATATTCCCAAAAGTATTTTATATATATTATGAAAAGTAAAAATTTTAATTCTGTACCGATCAATAATTGCAAGCTTGTATTACTTATTTAAGAGTTATATTTTCATATTTCAGACTTCAACCTTTTGGCGTTCTATCAAATTATATACGAAAACAGACCATCTTATTTACTCTAAACAGGTTTACAAAAATATTACTTTCCAATTATTTATAATATAATACTTAATAAGTTACTAATATTATTTTTGATAATTTTAAATATAACTCATTCATATCATTATTCAGCTATTGTGTTATTACTTATACGTAGCTTTCAAGTTTAAAAATAATTGATTGACAAACCAATGCTTATTACTTCTATGTTGCAAGTATATAGATCTTTGACTTATTATATCTGAATATGCAGGTAAAGAGAATTGCGACAATTGTGTTGGATTGACACCAGTATTGATTTCATGAATAAATCCCCATTTAATGAGCTCACATCATGTTGATTTGGCAGCTCGTCGATCTAAACACGCGTGGCACTGATTCGCAATGTTTCAGTGATTGATTTGAATTAATTGTAATTAGTCTCACAATGCCAATTAGCTTCCAAATGTGGTTGATTAAATCTGAATATAATTTCACAATCCTTTGAAGTCTCATCAAGCAAATGCAACTTTCATTCGAATAACGAACAATTTACTGTTTCAACGATTGTTATAAAGTAAATATGTAGATTATGTTTTATCTGAAAAGATTTCGATGGAGCTTTTATATATATATATATATATATATATATATATATATATATATATATATATATATATATATATATATATATATATATATATATATATATATATATATATATATATATATATATATATATATATATATATATATATATATATATATATATATATATATATATATATATATATATACATATATATATATATATATGGAATGTTATATTGGTACATAATACATGTGGTGGTCACACATTTTTGGCGATGGTCATTGTTTGCCTACTTAATTACACATAATAAACCATTGTTTTCTGTGTTTCAACTACTTTGTTTCTACTAAAACTAAGCGACTTGTTTAACACATATTCGAAGTAGTATAAAAAAAAGTGTTTTATTTTGCCAACGCTAGTTGTAATACAGCTAAACCATGACCATCGCCCGATAATTTGTGACCGCTTTATATTTGTGTGGAATCTGAGCACCAACTAACCTACATTTTAAACTGCTAATCGAACTCAGTAAAAAAATAACCGAAGTTATTAGACAAAAAGTGTTTTATTGTGTTAATGCAGCTAATTATGATACAGTTAAGTAATAACCATCGCCCAAAAATTTGTGACCACCTTATATTATTATGCGGAATGTGAACGCCAACTAACCTACAATTTATACAGCAATTCGAACTTAGCACATTTCGAAAAAGACAGAAATCCCTGCAGCTTAATCGGCGGATAAGAGTAACGATTATGAATTGAAGTACATTTTAATGCACTTTAAGATAAAACAGAAATAATTGTAAGAAATGATTCCAAAAAGCTAAAGTAAATAGGAACAATAACGAAACTATATATAAAAACGATGAACCAAGACAATTCTGAATTTGAGGTCAAATCAAATTATTTCCATTTAAAAAAATAAAAACAAAGCAAACATATAATTAAAAAAATGATAAATATAATGTAACACGCTTAGTATCTTAAACATTAACATTTAAGAAATATAAATAACAATAGTTTAGAACTATTTTAAAGCAAATAGTTTTAAAAATTACTATTTATTTTCAATGAGATGTATAGATCAAAGTAAAGAAGTATTTAAAGAAATTGCTTTGTAAATAGTTTCGAAGGAAATGATTAATCGAAATGCCGTTTCCCAAATATTTAAATAGACTTTTCAAGTTAGTTAAATCTAACAAATTTATAAAAAAACTAAAATAAAACAGCCAATCCATTAAGAAGTCGAATAGAATAGTTATACGTACTCTGGACTTATGTGTTTATTTACTGCTATAGTGGAACCAAATAATTAGTCACATTTCATGTAAGGACTTTATTTTAAAGAATATCCTTGATGTAATTTGTTAGAGTACATATAATATATTTTTTCAATGAAATGTTTAAAATGCTATATATTACTGTAAAATTTTAAGGACCACATTGTAAAGTATACATGGAAATATTAAAATGCATTAGTTGACTGAGCGTTAGCGAGGTCCCTGTTTTAACTCGACCATTTATCACTACGTCTATTTGACAGTACATTTGTTTGTTATTTTATTTACGACCAAAAGCTTTGTCCGATTTTCTTTACATTTGCCATTAATGTGATTTAAAGTCATTAAAATCGAAGAATATTTAAAAAAAAAATATTTTTATTTGGTAGTGAGGTCTATTTCCAGGACTACTAGTTTAAACCTCTGAAAGTGCTAAACGACTTAAGTCGTCCATGGATTTACAGTTAGTCTAGCAATACGCATAAATTTTAAATTTATAAAAGTATTAACTTTGAAATATTTTTTAATCTAAAGCCCTGGGGTGTTTCTTGAAAGCTATATATATTAAAAAAAAAATATGGAATATACATGCATTGAAAATATAAATTGGATTGCTTTTCCGAGAAAAATAACTTTATAACAGATCATAGGGTCAGGAATGCTTTTAAAGGGTTAGAACATCACACGTTAAAAAAATTTCACATAAAAGGAAAGCTTTATAAAGGAAAAACAGTCCTGTAAGGTCTGTGTTATGCAGTCTAATCTGTACTGTGTTTTATCTAAAGTGTTAAGTACACAAGAAAATAAACGACTCGTGTAGAATGCGGTCAGTTTGTACAGTACGTACATATTTCAGTATTATTTGGCCGATTGTGATACAGTTGTCTACTTTGTTATGCGAAACAACTGCCGTTGTCGACATATTCATACCACCGTTTATCCTTTATTCTTAATCTCGCATCTGAAATGCTTAATATCAGAAAAAGTTGAAATTCAGAACTGTTTAGAAAACATAGTAAGTGGTACTTATTGTAGAAACTATTTTTTTTATGTTAAACTTAATGTACGAATTGCGTTCTAGGGGACGAAAACTACAAAGTTATTGTATGGTGGTGTAGTAGTCACGCGCTTGAATTCATGCGTATAGCATTCTTTTTTTTTTAATAAAAATGTGTATGTAACTTATTCTAAAATTTTAAAATTTAGCATAAAATATCCAAACTTTTTTTCGCTCGCATAAATAAATAAAAAAAAATGAGTTGACAAGCGTTAACGATCAGGGCCGTGTCTCCGTACTACTGGAAAAATAATTGTTTTTTTTACATGAATTATATCTCTTTTATCAATATGCTTTTATATAGATAAAAATGGAAAAACTAATGAGATGTCTTTGTTGTATGTACAAAAACGTAGGTTACTAGTGCAGAAACTTTTAAAGAAACAAGGCGAAAAAGTAATGAAGGCATATATTTTAAATTGTTTAAGTTGAGTTTTTAAGTATTTGCCTTTTGGTATTTTACGAATTTCTTTTTGTAATGTAATGATATTTCATTAAAAAAATCATTCAATAATGCAGATATGCCAGTTTGAATGCTACAGTTTGCGATCAATTAACGAACAAAATAGTACACATATTTAAACAAAAAATATATTTAAAGTGAACTTTTAAAAAATTTTATCCATTGTGTAACGCATTTTTAATAATTATTGTTTAATTACATATACTTTTACATTTATTTGACAATAAATCCGAAGTTGGTACTTATACCTAAATTTATATTTAAACTTAAAATTAGTCCTAAATTACTTAAATAGTTTTATTCTAAATTTCATATCATAATCATTGACCGAGAGTTAGCGAAGTCCATGTTTTAACTCGACATTTCAGCACTTCGTTTGATTGTAAATGCGCTTGTTTGTTACGCATTTACGGACAAACACCCTGTTTGATTTTCTTTAAATTTGGCATGAATATTGCTTGAAGTCATTAAAATGGACGTATATGTTTTTAATCGACTTCAGCTCCAACCAATATTGCTAAACGCGATATGGTGATAGGTTATTAATTCAATCTGATTTCTGTTCTATTTCAGATATTTGGAAATTTTTTTTTCTTGTTCGATGTGGAATGTATCACTTTAAATCCGTTTTGAAAATATCCGGCATTTAATTATCCGGAATATTGAATTAACGGACAGTTTTTTGGCACGAGGTCTACTGTTCCCAGAAGTACTAGTATTATTTTTTAGAACAGTCACTTATATTACAAAGTTATCGAATCTGCAGAATTAGCATTATTGATAAAACGTCGTGATCCGAATTTAAAATAAGATCTCACCTAGCATATCTAACAAATAAACATGAAAGCAAATTTTAATGCTCTAAACTTTATTGCAATCTAAAATCGGAAGAAGTAGTAGTATTAATTTTTAGAACAGTCAATTATATTACAAAATTATCGAATCTGCAGAATTAGTATTATTGATAAAACGTCGTGATCCGAATTTAAAATAAAATCTCACCTAGCATCTTTGAAAGCAAATTTTAATCCTCTAAACTTTATTGCAATCTAATATCGGAAGAAGTAGTAGTATTAATTTTTAGAACATCAATTATATTACAAAATTATCGAATCTGCAGAAGTAGTAAACGTCGTGATCCGAATTTAAATTAAAATCTCACCTAGCATCTCTAATAAATAAACATGCATCTCTAATAAATAAACATGAAAGCAAATTTTAATTCTCTAAACTTTATTGCAATCTAAAATCGGAAGAAGTAGTAGTATTAATTTTTAGAACAGTCAATTATATTACAAAATTATTGAACCTGCAGAATTAGTAAACGTCGTGATCCGAATTTAAAATAAAATCTCACCTATCATCTCTAATAAATAAACATGAAAGCAAATTTTAATGCTCTATACTTTATTGCAATCCAAAATCGGAGAAGTCTTCCAAAGTAGCTACATCTCGGAGATATTTCACATCTCCCCCTTTCCCGATTTTTCCCGTTTCCTGCAACCTCAAGAAGTCGCCAAGTCTTTATGAATGCACATCCAATAGGAAAATGCTTCACAATTCTCCCTCAAGCCATGATTCCGATGTTTACAAAAGAGGTGGGGGGAGGGGGTTTGGGGGATTATACCCGGGGAGAAACGGGTATATCGGTCTGGCATGAAGTTGACAGCTATGGCAATATCAATTTCATTTGCTTGAATTGCTGTACTCTATTTCGGCGAATATCTTTTGGGAGTCGATTTTTGAAAAGTTACGAGAATTTTAAGCGTATTTTTGAAAACATGTTTTTCGGAGTTCGTGGAGTAAAATATAAAGAGTAAAATAGGGTTTGCGTATCAACTCTATTTTATTTATATATTAAGTAAAATTTTTTTTAGAACATTTGTTGATTTTTTTTAGATAAAGTGAAGAATTTCTGATATGGAATTTTTATACTGAAAATTGTCCGGTTGTATTTTATATATTGTCTTTTCGTACATTTTATACTTAATTTAATTTAAAGAGATGCGAGTTGGTTTGTTGAATTTTAAACATTTTTAGGAGATAAAATTTTACTTTAAAACGGAGAAGTTTATGGTTGAATAAAAATCTAAATGAAATTATTGCCTATGTTGAATGCAAGTTTCAGATGTAAAATTCTTTTTCTGCAAAAAATTATATTCAAATTGTCTTTAGAAATATAAATTAAATGAATAAATATAAATTTTATGCTTAAAAGATAAAAATTTTGAACTGCTTTTTACATACGTTTGAAATATTTTTTTGTATATTTTGAGCTTTCATGAAATTTTTTTTTAAAAAATGGGAGTCTTAAAAAAATAATATTCATGTTCAGATTTCTCAAAAGTCTCATAAAACATTCAGATATATTTCCTACTGATAATAATTGAAGTTTTTATACTTGCTCCAAAAAGTTTCATGATCATATGTGTAAAGAACATTTTTTTAATTAAAACAAATAAGAAATATTTTAAACTTTTCATTTTACAACACTTTTTTTAAATGGAAATACAGTAGATAATTATATAGCAAATAATAAGGAATCATTAAAAAAATATTTGATTGTTACTACCCCTAAAACCTATCTTTTAGACTAATTAATATTATATTAATTTAAAAATATTTTAATGCAATTGCAGACGAATGTTTTTACCGCTGATAATGCTTTTTTTTAATAAATAGATATTTTCAAATAAAATAATTTAAAAAAAATCTTTGCTTCAAATATGAGTATGTTTTAATTTTTTTAAAAAGTATATTTTTAATGATCTCAAATCAGATTTATTTTTATTTTTAATAAAAAACATAATTCTGCTAATTAGATACTCAATCTCTTTTCAAAATGAGGGAGTAATGCTGAAATAATTTTTAATTATTACTTGGTTTTTTCCATATAATGTACATTTTTTATTAATTAAAGTAAAATAATATGCTTTACTCATATTTTAAACTCATGATCTTATCGACTAAGTCATAAATTGGTATCCTACAGTTAAGTTATTTCACCAAAATTTACAAATATATAATTTTATAATATAAACCTAACCACACAAATCTATAGTACGCGCTAAAGTGGCAGTAACTTATAGATTGTGTTCATATAATACAAAATTTGAATACGAAAAATTTAAATAGCATTTTATATATAGGAATATTGTAAACAAGCCAACAATCGAAATTCTAAATAGGATAAAGTGGACAAGATTAAAAATTACAAATAAACGAATAAATAAAATCAAGAAGAACCGGCAAATTTCTTTTTTAAAGGATTCCAATTAGCTGGAACTTCTAGCTGAGATTTTTCTGCATGATCTGTAGGTATTAAACCTATAACAGATGCAAACCTATGCAAAATGAAAATAAATTTATTTTGTTCCTTCCTTCATTTTCATGCTCAAACAAAATTGAAACGTATACATGCCCAGAAAGCGGGAGGACTTCCATGAGCATATATGAAAGAAGGGGTCCCCGATCGTATTTTAGTTTTAGCTAGTGGTCCGTGACTTAATGCTCAATGGGAACCACGGGACTACACACCCTAAAAGATAGCAACAGTCAACCTTGCTGATTAGCAATTTTCTCAGCAGTATACATAATTATTATTTTCCTAAAAAATACTCTATTTCAAAACATTTATCAGTTTTGACAGTTCAGAAAATTAACCAAATTATAAAGTTGTTTTTTAAATGACATTTTAATATATTATTATCAATTAAAAAAACTTGTTTATTCTTAAAGATATGGCTTTGAATTTATACCCCAATAAAAAAAAGTTTGGAAAATATTAGAAATTAAAGTATTTTTAGGAATTTAAAAATGGTGTGTATTGCTGAAAAAACTAGAGATATAAGGACGCAAAAATACGTTTGTAACGGTCAGAAGGTTAAATCAATAGCTGAACTTTTAAAAGTCATATATCTCCTGAAACATATTCCATAATTAGGTATTTATATGGATTAAAAAATTTCCAGAAAAACTGGAAATCCATTGACCAGACATCATCTCTTTGAGCGTCAGAGGGTTAAGAATAAAAATTAAATTAATTAAAGGTAAAAAAGGGGGTCCATTATGTCCCAGTCATCGCTATACATAAATAAATAATTTTTAACCCACCTCAAAGATGAATAGCCCTCTTATACCCTCCCTACACACTGGGCGATAAAGCGAACACAACAAAGCCAAGCAATCGTTAAATCCTTCCACAAAAAAACAACTCGATTGAATACCGTTCCCACAGCCCTATCACTGCACCCCTCCTCATCACATAACTCATATTCCTTTCTCCTCCAACTTATCTCGCGCATTGGGCACACTCAGCAATTCTGAGTGATAACCGCAAGCGGCCGTCTCTTCAAAACAAGTTATTAACACCCTCTGTACAGCGTTCCGCCTCACCTCCGCCCAGGGATAACACACGAAAAGAAAAGCCGAGATACCAGGGAGAAAAGGAATGTGAAAAGCCACCGAGAACTGATAGGCAGCCAGCCGAAAGGGAGAGTCGCATTACAGCGACTATCCATCAAGATTTAGTGCGGTCAATGCACTGCGAAGATGGTCCGTGGATGGTTCACCGCTGGAGTCCTGGATTCGGCTGGAGATTTGGCAGGATTTGGACCGATTGCGGATTTAGAGAGAGTTTAAAGAGAGTCTTTGTAATTACCGTTTTCTCAGTTTCATTATAAAGTTGATGAATGTCTGCATTTGTGGATGTATTCTAGTACAATTTTGGAATGCGTTGGGAGTTGGTTATTATTCTTAAACCGAATTCAACTTAGTTCATTTTTATTATATTTTTCAAAGAAAGAGATAAGACAGTCAAAAAACGGTACATGAAAATGAGTATCTATACCTACTATTAAAATGAGTATTACGGATGGCCAATTGCAAGTAACCGTACATTATCAAAAAGCAGCAATGTGTTTAAATATTACTAATCTGAGCTTCATTTTAAACTATCTTTATGAACCTGAAAACTTAAAATAGTAGTTCAGAAGATGTTCTTTCACTTTATTTGATGTCGTTTTTATAGATAAAAACTGAGTTATTACAACTCAATTATCTTACTTCCCATTCTTTTGACACACCTTTTTTAAACATTTCTTCTGTTTATAACTTCTTAATGTCGTCCTGGTCGCTTAAAAGATAAGGCAATGGATTACGGTTGCTGAGAATCTGGGTCCTGATTTTGAGGTGTTCACGGATGAGTCAAAGATTGATGGTATTGTTGGACTGTGTATCTTTAGGAATAATAGGATGGTTGAGATTTTGACTAGATTTTTCAGTAAGTATAATTCGGTCTTTCAATCTGAGTCGGTTAACCTTGAGATCGAATGCCCTGCGGAGAACCAGGTGAAAATTAAAATTTATAGTGACAGTAGGTCTTCGATGGAGGCGCTGCAGGGTGGGAATAATAAATCTATATTCTCAAAGACTGTTAAAATTAATGCTGTTAAATAAAGTAACCTGTTTCAGCTACATTGGGTTAAGGCTCATGTGGGGATTATGAAAAATGATGGTTTCGCTAAGACTGGGGCTTTTTTGGGAAAATTTCTTGACGTTCAACTTGCCCGTTCCCAGTTAAATAGACACATTAAAAATATTATTTTAAGGGAATGGGATGACTTCTGGTTGGGATTAGAGAGTAAAAACTATCTTATAAAATCAGACTTTAAAAAGCAAATTTCAAATAAGTATATTAGTTACTTTTTAACTGGTCATCACCCGTTCCATCCTACTTATATAGATTTAACTGAAAAGCGACTGAGGAATTCCCTTGCGGCGCTCCTGTTGGCGATCCTGACCATTATATTTTTGAATGCAAATTTACCACAATATTTTATTTAACCAGACCCTCTCCAGTCAATTCTCAGGCCTGGCTGGACAACATTCTACAAAACAAGGGATCGATATATAGATTGGTTATCAGTGTTAAAATTTCTGCTGACATATGTAAGATTGAAGGCGTTCTTCCTTTCCTAGGTTTAACACTTTTTTTTTGAGTGTGTGTTTTCAAATTCTTTTTGCATGTTTTTTTCCTTTTCTGTTTTTAAATTGTGTTTTACACTATGTTTTTGCACTCATTTAATTTATTTTAATTCTTTTTGCTTGTTTATCTTTTTATATTTGAATTGTTGTATGTATGCGTGTATGTTTTGTTAATTGTAATTTGTGTATATTAATCGATTTCTTTTGCGTTTATCTCTTTTTCGCCCACTATTGGCGTTGAGTTTTGTTTTTGTATTTTTTTTTCTCCCGGGCATGTCCGTAGCTTTACAGATTTTTGAGCCGAGTTGGGCATGTCTTGTGTGTTAAAAAAATCTTTCTAAATTATTGAACCCTTTTGTTTGTATATGTTTATAACAATATACTCGTAGAATTAAATTAAATTACAAAGGAAGGATTAATTTTCTTGTTGATATTCTAATAAGAAAATGTTTGAGAACGAATAGATGTAAAAAGCGAAAGACTAAAACATTTTAATTATACCAGAGAATTCGCAGTATTTCACCCACGGTTATGATTAAAATCGAGGAAGGGAATTGAAAGAGAGCTTTCAATTTAGATTATATTTACTCTTTGTGATAGACAGTAATAATATGTAGTAAGTTTTTGATGAAATTTCAGGGAATTTCAATCTTTTTTGGGGGTTGAATTTATTTTTTTCTAAAGCAAAGTTAAGTCTGCTTTCATTTAATTAGCAATATTTTAATCAAGGAGAGTTATACTTGAAAACACCAATAGCCTTTAATATCTATAGAAGCTTTTGTTGGGTTAGAAATCTAAGCATCCAAGATTGAGGCGGTTTTCTCGCTACGAACATATTTTCAAATCTGCTGATTGAAAGGTTTTCCGATACCTAAAGTGATATATAACCGGAATAGTTTGGCAAATGCTAACGAAAAGAAACATAAAAAAGTATGATTACCATCTGGCAGTACCACAGCTGACCAATGCATTGGGTTACCACCGAATAGTTTTGGGAACGTGCCATCCATATAACTGCAATGCTTCGAGAATTTATCCACTGCACTGAGGTGAAGTAATAATCCCTGTAAAAGCATAATTATATTTTTATTAGAATATATATTAAACAATAAAACTAAAACAATCCTAAACTGCTACCTAAAAGCTTATTTAAAACTATTTTGTTAGGAGTATAACCATCACCATTGAAGCATCACATGCTTTATTTGGTTTTCATGTTCTTTATAGAGTTTTTCTTTGGTGTTTTTGCAATAGCAACACTAACCACTCAATAGTTTCCTTTATTTTTTTTTGCCATATTGGTTCTAAATGTAAATATCTTTTTTTCATAAAACTTTGGTAGTATTTCAAATTTATAATAAATACGAATCGAAAGGAATAACCTATTAAAAAGATATAAAAAAATCCTGGCATTTCAGCGATTTGGTGTAGGAAAAAAATTTACCCGTCGGTCTAGAGCAAAATTATTATATTAATTTTTTTATCCTACCTTACAAATTAAATGTTTATTTGATTAATGACTATTTAAATTTAGAGTTATAAAAATAATATTTTTATTTTATATATTAACAATATTCGTAGTTCAGAAGAGAAGGAATTTTGAAATACTTTAAGAAAGCGATACAATCACTTAATACACTCCGATTCTATCAAATGACAATAGTGTTCTTAGTTTCAAATCGCATTAATACTTAAGCTCCTATTGGTAGAATAGTAAGGTAGGGGATTTAAGGGTTGAGTTGAGTTGAACTGTCCCATCTGTTGAAGTTGACCTCATTACTGCGAAGAGAGGAGAGGGTGATAATTATTTGAGCAGAATGGACATTCCGAATTACGTGTATTTATACATCATTACGTAGGCATAGACATTAATTGACCTTAAAGAGTGATAGGACTCAAATGTTTGGTATATGTTGAAAAGTGATATATGTTGCGCAAAAGGGGAACTTTTTAGTTGTAATTAAAAGCAAAAATAATATTCTGTTCATAAAGTAAAAATCTATATGCCAGAATTTTATTCTTTTTAATGAAGAATTTGTAAATGTTCGTCGAATCAGAATATTATTGATTTTAAGTCTTATTTTTATGGCTATGCAGTAAGTAACTTGTTTAAAAGGTTATTTTATACTTTTACTGTACCTTTACGAATATTAAACTTTTAACTAAACAAAAGCCTTAAGGATAAGGATAACTTATATATCCTTTAACATATGATACACATTTTACAGGCATAAATACTCTTGAAAATATTTAAAGATTTTAAGTTATATTTTTATGGCCATGCAGTAAGTAACTTGTTTAAAGGGCTATTTTATACTTTTACTGTTCCTTTACGATTATTAAACTATTAAATAAACAAAAGGTCTTAAGGATAAATATAATATAACTTATTTCACCATATGATACAGTTTTCACAGGCATAAATACTCTTGAAAATAATTAATAATATATATATATATATATATATATATAAAATAAATATATATATAAAATATATTAAAAAAAATAACTAAATAATTAATTTTATATATATATATATATATATATATATATATATATATATATATATATATATATATATATATATATATATATATATATATATATATATATATATATATATATATATATATATATATATATATATATATATATATATATATATATATATATATATATATATATATATATGTATATATATATATATATATATATATATATATATTAATTAAATAAATATGTATAATATAAAATAAGTAAATTTTATTGTAATGCAAGTTTTTAGAAGCAAAGTAAAGGTTTTCTGCGTGCAATTTTAAGACCGCAAAAAAATTTAACTTTAGTGTTGAAGGAACGTTGAGATATTTGAAAAAAACAAACAAAAAACCAACAGCAGTTTTCTTGAAGTTGTATTCAAATAATTTCATGTTTTTAGCTGGTTTATTTACATCAAATGCAAATGTTGTAAAAAGACACGCAACAAAAACGAATGTAAAAATCGAATGAAATCCTCAGATTTAATTTTAAAGGGACGTTCAAACACTCCATCGATCAATTATAACGCTCCAAACGCTCAAAATATTGCTACCGAATGAATGGTAGTCCTCTCCATCGTCGATGATAAATGCACTTTCGACAGACAATAAGATCGAAAGTAACTGTGCAATAAGAAATAACGTCCTTCTCACCCAGTAGCAAAATACTTTATGAAAGTAAACCTCGAACGGAGAGAATTAAGAAAAGCGGGAGCGAAAAAACTTCCTGTCTCAGACACGTCTGTGAACTCCAAATTAATGATCTCTCTCACGTCACCCCCCCGAGTGAAAAAGAACAGCTTTATAGAAGATTTATTGAATTTTTTTTCCCTGTATGAAGAAGATGGTCTTGATAAGAAAGAAAAAGCTTTGCATATAGATGACATCCGCGGAGTTTTTATGATTTTAGTCGTTTTCGAATCGGAGTTGGAATGTTCTTTCTCGGAAGATATGAAAAGATTTCGGGCTGTTGAAAGTCGTGGGCGCGCAGTCCCTCTTCCTGTTCCGAGGGTTCGGAGAATGGGGGACGATAAAAGGACAAGACGCGAGTAAATGAACGTTTGGCGGGTATAAAGGGTGTGAGAAACGTCAATCGTCTGTTTGGGACGTTTGGTAATGTTCGGGTTGGGACTTTTGAATTTGAAATTATTTGATCTTATTATTTTTGTGCGAAGTTTCGCTAAAACATTTAACTCCATCAGACCTGGTATCGTATATCCATCTACATTCGACCTCTACACTTTACCAAAGGCTTAAATTAATTTTTAATTTGATTTTTGTACTAATTGATTCTCTACTTTCTGTAGAATAATCTTTTATAATTTTTTTTTTATTTCAGGATATGGCAACACGAGGATATTGTTGATGTTTTGCAGCAATCATATCGGCGAAGCGAAAAGGGGATTGTTAAATACATTGGTAAAATACAGTAAAATATTGTATAAATTTTAATAAATAAATATTTCTTTCGTAATCTTTGAAGTGTATTTTTTTATAAGTAATGAATAAATTGAAAGTAAAATTGAAAGATTTTAGATTTTTTTTGATGTTTTACTTTTTTAATTTTGATTCAAATTTTCTAAAAATTTGTATAAATAATCTTTATTACTGAAGATCATCAGAGTTTGAAAAGAAATAATTTAACACAAATATTTCAAAATTTTGATTACAGTGGTTAATGCCAAAATTTAACATTTATAACAGAAAATCACAGAAATAATTAAACAATTACCATCGGTTAGTTAAGACAATACATTACAATACTGTTCTGCTTAAAAACAATCGATTGGGTTTAATGGATTTGGAACACCACCATCAACCGTCCTGTAATACACTAACATTATCAACTGACATTTTTGTTGTTGTTTGTTAAAAGTACCTCTTTTGATGACTTTCTTTTGATTACGTTTTTTCAAACATATGATTTAAATTATTGATCCGGATATTGAAACAGCAGGTAATATTTTGTAATAACGGTTAAGGCAGTGGAAGACAGTGTTATATTATAATTCATACATGGTGATCGCAAATTGCTAGGTGATGATCATTGTTTTCCTATTTAACTACACATAATATTTTTTGCTTTATTTAACTACTTTGGTTGTTGCTACTAAAGCTAAGCGACTTGTTTACAAAATAAGTGAAGTAGTTGGGCAAAAATAACTTTTAATAATGCCAATACAGCCAAACAATGACCATCTCTCAACAATTTATGACCACCTTGTACTTTTTTCATAAAAATTAAACAATTGAAGTTTAATGGCTCTAGAGTACTATTTTCCCTCAAATTGGTGCAATGGACTAAGACTATCAACTAACACATTTTTGTTGTCTATTCATAATATCTTTTTTGATACTTTCTTTCCATTACAATTTAAAAAAAATGAAATATAATTAAAATGAGGATTTGAAGTCATTGATGTCTTATTTTGTAATAACGATTAACTGGACGACAATGGATAAAGCAAGTCTATTAGCTTCATTGAACCTTAAGAAGATTAACAGAATAATTTTGTTGTGATTTATTTCTAGAATAGAAATTTTCCATGTTATTGTTTTTGGCAATATTGTAGACTTTGGAAAGCCTTTTTCTTGTTTCGAACTTGGCCATTTTCACATAAATGCTTGCAATGGACTTATATTTTATAAGTTAGTTTTAAGGTTGCATATAATTTATTATTTGTAAAATTTGCGACTTAGTAAGTTTTTATTTAACAAATAAACATAATTAAACATTTCAGCTTCAAGGAGTACCTGTTACTTTTAAGAACTAAAGCTTTTCTTTTAATCTTCTTAATGCTGTCTGTCTTGAGCGGGTGAAGTGTGAAGTATTATGTTTTTCTTTCCAAGAAGTACGTAATATTTTTAATCTTTAATCTATAAAATTTCAACACTCTTGCTTTTAAGATCTTCTTTATTTTGTACATTTAACACTTTGAAAGTACGTTTAGGATTAAAATTAATCCTTCTTTACGGATTTTTAATTCTCCTCTACATTTAAATCGCGAAAGTTTATTTCAAAGCTACTTTAGACATTTATTCATGTTTTTTCAAAATAATTTTTTAAAACTTGAGGGATACTAAATTTTTTATAAGTAAAACCAAGTTCTTTAAAAATAAACAAAAGAAGACAATAAAAATTTTTAATGTTTAAAAATATATATAAGTTGACATATTTCTGGTAATTCACTTTTCGTAAAATTTAATTTTAATAAAAAAAATCAAAATAGTATATTTTTAAATATACTTAAAAATGAATGGTACACAATTCTTAAATAATTATTCGGCTGTAAATTTTTTCCATAAATTAGATTATAAAAAAGCATATTTTGCCCTTGTTTACGAGTGAATACCATTAAAAAAAGAAATTCATTATTTTATTGTTTACTATATGCATTGTCTGCTATAAAATTTTTTATTATTTTTTTAAGGAATGTTTATAGACTAATTAGGATTTTGTATTTCCCTTTAAAAAAATCTTAAGTACAATGCAAAATTAGCATTTTATGACACTGGATATAAAGCAGGCAGTTCGAAAAGATAAGAAACCTAAAACTCTATCTTATCTCTAATACCTTTAATAAACTCTAATTTGCAAAGGAAAAATCGCGCAAGATCCATAAAGAGAAAAACGTTAAAAAATTATATTTCACAAGTCTGTGCAAAGATTACCCAAAACTCTTTTGGGAAACATTTGCAAATGAGACGTCTTTGTCAAACCTCTCCCTCCAGCTTGGAATCGAGCCAACTGCATAAAAAGGGAAAATATAAACTTTTCTCAATGGAATTATGTTGCAACAGCCTGTTGTAACCTGGTATAGTTGTTCAACGGGGATAAATATGCGATTTATTACACTACAGGAAGTGAGGGCCGAAGAATTGTTTCGAGATATTATTATGCAAAAAGTGCGATATTCGAAGAAAAAAGATCTTTATAATTTGATATGGTAATATCGATTTTGAGGGTAGTCTCATTACAATGATTTTAACGTGTGGCTGTGTCGAAGCACGGTCCGATGGTATTTATGTGAAACATCATTTCAGGATGGAATTATGTTTTAACAGCCTATTTGATCATAATCTAGTTTTTCGGCGACGATAAATATACGATTTTCGGGGGCCGTAATCATTTGAGTTTTATATGGCCACGCTATTGCAGACTCCATTTAAGATTCAGAAGGTTTAGTTTAAAGGTAATGAATAAGTGGATGAATGCCATATTATTTAGAGAATAAATAAAATTTAATAATGCAATTATAAAAGTTAAGAGTTTACATTTAAAGGATAAATTAACGGTATTGCAATTACATGAGTAGCACGCGGAATGTGCTTGTGGTAACTATGACTGTCTGTCTGGGATTTAGTTCCCTTGAGGCAGTGTTTATCGCATTCGGCCGTTCCCTGTATGGGGCCTCTTTCGTTGTCGATCTCTTTTTGGTTTGAGATATAAACACTGGTTAAAGTGGTGCATGCTTTCAACGATTTCTTGGAACCGAAAGAAAGGTGGATGAACTGCATGTCGCTGCAGATTTATTACATTGGAGGAAGTGAAGATTGAGGAATTGATTCGAGATATTATGAAGATAAGGGCAATATTGGAGCAAAACAACAACGATTTCTTGGAACCGAAAGAAAGGTGGATGAACTGCATGTCGCTGCAGATTTATTACATTGGAGGAAGTGAAGATTGAGGAATTGATTCGAGATATTATGAAGATAAGGGCAATATTGGAGCAAAACAACAACGATTTCTTGGAACCGAAAGAAAGGTGGATGAACTGCATGTCGCTGCAGATTTATTACATTGGAGGAAGTGAAGATTGAGGAATTGATTCGAGATATTATGAAGATAAGGGCAATATTGGAGCAAAACAACAACGATTTCTTGGAACCGAAAGAAAGGTGGATGAACTGCATGTCGCTGCAGATTTATTACATTGGAGGAAGTGAAGATTGAGGAATTGATTCGAGATATTATGAAGATAAGGGCAATATTGGAGCAAAACAACAACGATTTCTTGGAACCGAAAGAAAGGTGGATGAACTGCATGTCGCTGCAGATTTATTACATTGGAGGAAGTGAAGATTGAGGAATTGATTCGAGATATTATGAAGATAAGGGCAATATTGGAGCAAAACAACAAAATAATTCTTATTTGATATCGTAATGTCAATGACAGTGATTTTGAGGGTTGTCTCATAAAGATATATTTGTAAAATTCTGGTGTGGTTATTTTTAGTGAAATGTCATTTCTCATTACAGTAGATCATAGATATAGGAATTGGTGTTCAACGCAATGAAAATACGACATCTGTTACGTTTCACTCCGTGGGCCACCATTCATGTTCCGTATGTGATTTAATTTATTTTAAGATTTTGCACGCATAGGTGCATAATTTCTTATCGAACGTAACTAGTTTTATGTTAATAGAGAGCTATTTGTCACGGAGTTATAGTGTCGGAATAAATCTCGTTAAAATCATGACATATTGTTTTTATCCTGATAACCATGTAGCTTATTTTAAAGAGTTTCACGCTAAAATATTTGGTAGCAAAATAAGCCCTAAGTACACAATTCATTGTTTATATTGTTAGAAGAATTTAAAATAACAGCTAGTTTAAGCCAATTTTGATTTATATTTCTTAAAATTGTTTTCTATGCTTGCATATTAAGGCAAGGTTGCATGTCAAACGGATTGTTATGTTCTTATTTATTGCGCTATTTTATTCGAGATTAAATTTTGAACCAATGTTACAACTCCCCACAAGTTCTTTCAGGCAAATTAAGAAACGACATTACCTGTAAGAACTTGACATGGATTTGATAGAAGTTGTCATTATATTTACATTATTATTGGTCTTTCTATTGTAGTTCGATTGCGCGTATTACTTAATTATAGTGAATATCATAAAACATAAGAGATATTCAACAACAAAAATTAATTTACAAAAATTACATAGCACTGTAGAATTTTAATAAAAACAGCATCTGAGAAGAAAATGAGCGTTTATAGAAATTAATATTCGAGTGCATTATTCCCATTCTTACATCAATTAATGTCTCACACTACCGAGCTTAGCTATTTCAAGGTAGTTCCACGCATTCCTTACCCGCAATTAATGAACCATCTCATGTTGGTTACTCTAATTATACCCAATTCCCTAACTCAACGCAGCCTCAAACTCATATCAATCCACACCACATACCCCTAATCCATTCCTTTCAAGAAATATTCCCCTACTTCTTGCTTATCACGACGCAACCTCCCCAAAAACTGCTTCTTCAAGACCAGTAATCTCTCCCAAGATTCATTCCTTGTAATCCATCACGGTTGTAACTGCAGGCAGGGTGCGAAACTAATGCAGACAGATCCAGCCGTCTTCAGCTCAAAGCCTTTGGAATTGTTCTGCTTAATCGTTGCTGCTGCTGCGCGAGTACACGAATGTCCGGTGAAATAAATTACACCCTGCTCTTATAGCTGTTACGGTATTCAAATGCATGCAGCCTCAACTGTAAATAACAAATTTCGCACTCTAGACTGATCTTTGAGTCAGGAACGTGAACTTTGTGGCATTCCTGGATGTGTAATGATGGTTTCTGGACTGGAAATGGCCTTCTTTTTGGAGTTTTACCGGTAATTATCCAGAAATGAACGCTTATTAGAAATTAAAGAACACATATAATTTATTATCTTAGAACAAAAAGTAAGACGAAGGAACTCAATAAAAAAAAAGATAATTTCAGAGAATGATTTAACGATCCTTTACTCACATTCAGTTAGTAAATCTGTTCTATAATTATTAGGGGATATTTAGGAGAACTTATTATGATAATTGTTTTAGCTCTGCATAAATGATTAGTTAAAAATTTATATCGATTGAAGTTTGAAAAATTGATAAAATGCTTTGATTATTTATTTGAGTTTGTTATGATTTGATTCAAAGAAGGGTTCTAGTGACATATTGAGTTAATTTTAAAAAAAAAGAATATTGCTTATTACGATGCATGTTAATTTTAGATAATTATAAACTATTAATGAAATTTTAGGAAATATATATAACTAATTTTCTTAATTGATATATACATATATAAATGTAGTTAAATTAAAACACCTCAATGTTTCTGGCATAACAAAACAACAAAAAAAAAACCTTTGGAATATAACATGTAAAATTCTTTGTGCAAATTTATCACAATATAATGACGCAAAATGAAACAAATATAACAACCTTTTAAAAGTACAAAGGATTTTTTTCTTTTATAGAAACGTTTGAGGCAATTCATTTTAAATTACATTTTACTGATGAACAGAACAAACTTTAACTTTATTGTTATAATAGCGCATTTCATTTTAATCTATAAATTTAATATTTGTCCATTTTGAATTGGATATTTAAGCAATGATTACTAAAAATAAAAATAATAAAAACTTACTCATTCGCAAAACAAAAAATAAATAAATATATGTTACATTTATCTGTTATATATTCTAAATAACTAAAGAAACTATTAATTTCAGAATACTTATTTAAATTCCTTTTCCGTTTCGTTTAGAATTCCCATGGAACGAACATTTGTAATTAACTTCATTCTCAACTTCTGCATTTTCGTTGATCTTTCGAAATGTATTTTCAACTTTCTGTAAGTTCTTTTTAATATATTTTGCGCCCTTTTTGAAATTGCAAGCTAACAAGTTTTGTTACTTAACCGAAATGATATAGTGACATTTTCTCTCAAATATTTAAGTTTTTAGTTTAATTATAGTTATTATTATTTTTCATTTTAAATTTCTGTAGCTATTCAGTAATCCGCTTTTTCAACAACTTTAAAGTTATTTTCGTTAAGGTTAATGCTGAATTTTAGTCATTTAATTCGTAATAAAAAAGAAGTTTAATTATTTAGAAGTTTTCCCAGCTCTATGTATCTCTTTGTTATAATTTTTACATCAATGTATTTTATATGGTTCCATTTGTAAACTCGAAACCATTGTATATAGTGAGGATAAAAATGAATAGTTGACGTTCTTATATATTTGTTATTTCTTCTATTATACTTATAATTATTTATTTAATAATAGTATTTTTATAAAAAAATTATAAAAATATGAAAGCTTGCATTTATTCCAACAAGAATAAAAAACACAAGATATTTCCATTTTTTTTATGAACGTTTTTGTATATTATTTTGTAACAACACTAATCTATTTTAAATTAAAACGTAAACTAACATGTACTTCTAATTACATTTGCATCTCAAAAGAATACCTTTCAAATATGTGTATATATTATAAACACCGACAATTAGCAATGCGACTTATTAATGAGACTTATTATACGACTCATTTATTTATTAATGACTTAAACAGTAATGAGTTAATTATTTATAACTATATTAGTAATGATTTATTAATAAATTAATTAGCAATGGTTGACATTAATACTTAATTGACTTAATTAATAATAATGACCATATTAGATCAATTAGGTTTCTCATCAACAAGTACAAGTAAAATATTGTAACGATCAGATATCAAGTGGTTATAGACTATTTTTATATTAAAAAACAACGTAATTATAAAAAATGATTATTTACAAAATTGGTTCCCTTCTGTGCACTAAAACCACTAAATTACGCATACTTTTAATTTAAAAATAGAATTAAAATTACTCTGTGTAATAAAAACCAAGAAAATCCTAAGAAAATATCACAATTGACTCATTACAAAATACACTGTTTACAGAGAAATTTTACTTTATTGTACACCGTAAAAAAAGTGCTTAAAAATGAGTACATGACCGTACTTGTTTTTATGTGAGTACAATTGCATCATAAATGAGCGATTACGTACTCATATTTAAGTAATCGTACTTTCGCCAATAATGATCAATGCGATTTAATATTGCTAATCTCAGCTTCTGTTCAAGCCATCTTAACAAAGCGACCTAACAAACTTAGAATAGTTGTTCAGAAGATGTTTTTCCACGTTATTTGATGTCGATTGCTTAAATGGAAACCGGCTTATTACAATTCAATTATCTTATTTCCTATTCCTTTGGCACCTCTTTAACATTACTTCTGTTTATAACTTCCTGCCCTAGCAGCTTAAAGGATAAGCCACTGAATAGCAGTGCATGCAGATATAGGTTCAATTCCCGGCAAGTTGTAATTGTCGATATTTATTGAAAGTGATTTATGAAGGCAACATATGCAGGCAAGCATCTGCTCTTTTTATTCAATTTTACCCATTGTACCCATTTTTAAGTACATGTATTTTTCAAAATTGAAACTTATGTATTCGGAGCCATTATAAGCATCAAATAAACTCAAAAATCAGTAAATTTTATTTGTTTTTAACACTTTCACTGCCGATGTCTAAAAGGATGCAAGTTGACTATTGCCTTTTACGTGTTATTTTAAAGAATGTATCACGCGCCAGCGCGTCAGTGGCAGCGAACGTGTTAAATACCTATTTTTAACAATTTAAGATCGTTGCAAACATAACACCACAACTATCTATCTCTGGAAATGATGTCATATCTTCTTTGAAGAAACTTTCCTTTATCTGCACGAAGATTCATACAGACAGTTCGAACAGCGCAAGTGCATCTTCAACCGAATCGTTTGGTCTCCTCGCATCTCCAAAGAACACTCACCTACCCTTTCTTCCTGTTCTCTTCCCACTTAATTTTCGGACAGATAAGACAGTGTCATCTCTTTCTTTGTCTTTCCCCCTCCTTCGTCAAGGAATTGTTATTGTTATTTCTCCCGTTTCCCTCTGCGACAGTTTGTGACACTTCTTACGATGGCACGGATTGCATCCAAAACTTCTTACGGTTCTTCTTCTTCTTCGAGGAATCGATGGAATTGCATTGTTTTATTTATGGCCCTCAACTATGCGGAGTGAGACTTAAGCTTTTTAAGTGATTGCAAACGTGTTCTTTTCGACTAAGCAGTTGTGCTTTTATTATTCTTTTTGCTTACGATAGGTGTGGTGCTTTTGAGTTTTTTATCGCGGAAATAGAACGAGAAATGGAAATTTTATACAGTTCTTTGAAATATGCGCTGGAGTGAGAGAATGAATTTTATTGTTTTAGATTCGGGAAGGATGTGACCCGAAACAATGCTGAAAGAGTACTTGAAATGAGTTCGGAACGAGTATATATACTGGGTCATTTTATTTTGAATCGCACTGTAAAAGAAAAATGTACTTAAAAAATGAGTACATGAACATACTTGTTTTTATTTGAGTGCAATTGCATCGTAAGTGAGCGATGGCATACTCAAATTTAAGTAATCGTACTTCCTCAAAAATGAGCAGCGGGATTTAATGTTGCTAATCAAAATTTTTGTTTAATCCATTTTAACAAAGCTACTTGACAAGCTTAAAATAGTTGTTCAGAAGATGGTTTTCCACACTCTTTGATGTCGATTGCTTAAATAGAAACTGAGTTATTACAACTCAATTATTTTACTTCCTTTTCATTTGGCACACTTTTTTAACATTTATTCAGTTTATAACTTCTTCACTTCGCCCTGGTAGTACAACAGATAAGGCACTCAATTGCGGTGCCTTAGGATCTGGGTTCGATTCCCGGTAAGTCTTGGTTCCTATTGTCGTTATTTATTGAAATTGAAGGCCTTTTAAAGCTCCTAGGTATGCAATCAACTGTACTTTTTATTCATTTTTACTCATTGTAGTCATGTCTTTTTCATGTACATGTCTTTTTCATGTACATGTCTTTTTCATGTACATGTTTCATGTACATTGTACATGTCTTTTTCATGTACATTGTACATGTCTTTTTCATGTACATTGTACATGTCTTTTTCATGTACATTGTACATGTATTTTTCATGTACATGTTTCATGTACATTGTACATGTTTCATGTACATTGTACATGTATTTTTCATGTACATGTTTCATGTACATTGTACATGTTTCATGTACATTGTACATGTCTGTTTCATGTACATTGTACATGTCTGTTTCATGTACATTGTACATGTCTTTTTCAAAAATGAAACTAATGCATTCGGAGCTATGATATGCATCGAATGTACTCAAAAATGAGCACATTTTACTTATTTTTAAGTAACTTTTTTTAACAATTGCAAGATAATTGGATTCGATACATATAGTCGAATAGCAAACCAAATTGTTTTTTTACCAGTCTAAATAGTTTTAATTATAGAAACATTCTTAACAAATATTACAAATAACAAAATAAACCTAGCATCTTCCTGATTGCAGCAATACGTACAAAAAATATAAAGGTGACAAAGTGACATAATGGGAAAATGGATGACAGCAGGGGACTGACTCATTAATGAAACAACTCATTAATTGAGAATAACATAATAAAAAAAACATAACACTTTCAATATATAAAAGAAATAACCTTATGTAACAGGACTTATTTTTTCTTTATCCTGGTCAAGTTTATGTATGAGTGTTTTCTTCTTTGAGATAAATGTTTAGTTTTCGAATTAATGTTGGTTTTTATGTTGAATTATCTAGATAATTTCGTTTTTATATACATTTTTGTACGTAATGAAGCAAGTGATGCAGCAATAACAGCGCGTCTTGAGTGGCAGTTATGTTACATAAAATAAGAATAGAACAAAGGATTCTCAAATAATTGTAGCGTAAATGTATAATATATTACAAATTCTGTGCCATTTTTAGAGATTGTTGGTTTAGTTAATTGGTATATAAAGCTCAGAAGCGTTCTAATATTGATATTTCTTAAGTTTACTGAAATAATATGTTGATTGTTCTTAGGAATATAATATCAAATGCATTTGGTTTTGTTTATTCTACTTTTAAGAAACTAATTTCTTTGTATGTTTTCCGAATTAGATGTTATAGAGAATACGAATATTAGAGTTTCGTTGATATTGTAACTTATATGAAAAAATCCACTTTTAATTTATTCAATGTGATACCGATTTACATTTCAGCTAATTTATCTGAAGAATTTAGAAACTTCTAACTTGCTAATAAAAACCATTTACCATTTCTCATGGGCTCTTTCAGCAGTATAGGATTTTGAAGTCATACTGTATGTTAAGGTCTTTTTCAAACTCCAAATGTGAACAAATTAAAACAATATAGTCATTTTAGGATTAACATGATCTAGTACTAATAAAAAAGTCAAATAAAATAATATTTTGTTTTATATAACCTAAATTTTGTCTCCGCGTCACAAGCATGATAATTCTGAACAAATTTATAATTTCAGAATATATAGTGAAACGAAATAAGGGTGTCTACAAACCAGACATGCACGAGCTGATCTTGCACTTCCCTGGGAGGTTTCACATCCCTGTGGAGAATCCTGCTCGGACTGCGGACGTCCACCACGTACAACACCGCAGTCGGATTCTCGTGGCCAGCCTGAACACAAAAAATACAGAAATTGAGATATTTTAAAGAATTAAAGCTTGAAGGTATTATATTTTGAGCCAGCTGTTGCTCAACGCTGCATGAGACTAGTTTGAAGTATCTAGATAAACGAAAATAAAATAATTAATTTATTAAATCATAAATTAACTATATATATACATATATATATATATATATAAAATATATTATATATATATACACACACACACTGGAGTGTGAGAGAGTATTCAAACTTAATGTTATTTTTTAGTTAGAGATTTCTAAATATTAAACACAAATTGAGCAATAATAATAATGTGCCATAATTTCTGGATATAAGGATTATTTATAAAATCTTATGACTTAAGAAAATAACTGTAATTATATATATCGTCGGCTTAATTCACTAATTACGTAATCCGTGAATTTAGTAAATGGCAATTACATAGTTTGGGAATAAATATGACGATATATCTTATTTAAGAAATATTTTTAGATAATCATTTATGAAATTTCATGTCTTTGAACGCACAGATGTTAGACAAACATATATTTTTTTATTTATATAATTGAAGTATTTTTTGAAATTTTATATTTGAAATCGAATTACTTTTGAGAATCCCAGTGGGTGTTCTGTTGTTAGATTGCAAACATGTTTTTTAAACAAGAGCTGTTTGTTAATACTTTTTATATTTTAAATATTTAGTTTCGGGTATTTTAAGTGATACTATATTTGTAAAAAATATAAAGATTAGGTATTTCTTTTGCAAGTGTGCTAATATACTTTATATTTCATTTATAAGTTATTAGAAAAAAGTTAAATCACGTCGTAAGCGAAGTTGTTATTGCTTAAGACTGTTTTACTAAATAAATGTTTCCAATACCTAAATTTATTCAAATTCAATACCAAAAATTATATTTAAGGATGTACTTTATATTTACGGAACAAGATAAATTAGAAAAACATTAATTGTGCTTTTCTTAACTTAGATTAGCGTTTTATTTGCAAAACACCATTCATCTTTCACGTTTAAACTTGCATCAAGGAATTTATAACACTATAAAAATAAACAATGTTTACAAGAAAAAAATTAACATACTTAAGATTCAGCTAAAAAATCATAAAAATCCATTTAGGGTAAAAATATTTAGAAACAATTAGCTTCACAGAAACATTATGCTAGAGATTAAAGTACTTTATTTTAAAGTATAAAAGACTTAACCCATACCATCGATATCATAAAACCATTGGACATCAACCAAATTAAATAGTAATCTACTTGCACCGAGCTGTCATAGTGCCTTATTTGACGTAAAAGGAAAAATCACACCCACCCCAGAAGATCGGCGCCTGTCTTGCAAAAGTAAGCAACTCCAATCCTTTTATCGGAGCATCGCTAATTAGTATCATTTGTCACACTCTGCTATTTGGAATGGCGGTCTTTGGAAAAGCTCTCAAAGATCTTTTGATGCGGACATAAAAAAAATAAGGTTTAAGAATTTCCGCAATCAATACTTATCAGTTTGTAAAGGTCCAAAATTAGATCCACCCCTTCTCATTTGGAGTTTCCAACTTGAAGTGTTTATTGTCGCAGTGGCGGGTGCTCTGGCGTGAGTCGGTGCGGGGGTGGGGAATAGCGCCAAACGATTCGGCAAATAAATTGAGAACTCTTGGAACAGCTTTAATGAGACTGTGATGAAAGTAGATGTTTGATTTGTGCTTTGTTGACCGTGAGTAAATTTGGCTTTTGATTTAGATGCTGAAGTTCTTTTTACACTGAACAGCTAGAAAAAATAGCACATCTAACTAATATAGCGTAGGTCCTCCACGAATACGCATAACTGTCGCAACAAGACGTGGGATGAACTCAATTAATATGTGAAGTTATTCTGGGGACAATTCACGCCATGATTCTTACATGGAGTACACAATTCCAGAATGGTGCACAAGGCGATAGAGATATCTTTTGACGCCATTTGTACACCATATATTCGTTATTCAAATATATGCCCGTCTCTCAAACGACCATGGTCGTCTTGAATATAAGGAATCCGGAAAAACTTCAAATATCCTGCGATGGTGCTGGCGAAAAAAAATCCTGAAGGAACGGGACCACCGACGACTAACAAGAATAGTTTCTAGAGATAGACGTGTAACACAGTCTCAAACCGCTACAGATTTCGATGTTGGGGCATCTACAAGTGTCAGCGTGCAAACTGTACAACGGTCTTACCTGCATATGCGCTTTTGGAGCCGAAGACTATTGGCACACAAGCTATGCTCTTTGCTCTCCAGCACCGCCATGGGACTGTTGAAGACTGGAAACACATTTCTTGTGAGTCTGACGAGACTGTATTGAACTGATGGACGTGTACAGGAATGGAGAAAATCTCCTGAACTAATCTACTCTGCATGTCAACAGAGGTCTGTTCAAGCTGGTGGAGCCCATTTCATGATATAGGGCGTCTATTGTTGGCATAATATTTCACCTCTGATATAGCTACAGACGACTTTGACACATGACTAGTACGTAAGCATACTTTCCCAATCATTTACACCCATTCATTTCCTGTGTACATTCCGACGAGCTTTGGCAATTCCAACAGGACAATGCGACACCACACACGTTGAGAATTGCTACCGAGGGCTCCAAGGAACACTCTTAAGACTTCAGCATCCGCGTTTGGTTACCTAAATCCCCAGACACGAACGTTATTAAGTATATATGGGAACAACACATATATGGTGCACAAATGGAGATATCCAACACTTCGCGCCATACTGCTCTGTAAGAATCATGGCGTGAATTGCTTCAAGGATACTTTCGCACGTTAGTGAAGTCCATGACGTGTTGCGGAAGTTCTGCGAGCTCGGGGAGGACTTATTATAGATATACGTAAGTTTTTCTGGCTCTTCAGTGTAAAACACATCATTCCATTAAGTTATTCGAAACTGTATACAGTTTCAACGAGTTTACTTGATTATATAATTATGTGTTTAATTTTTAATTATTTAACCAAATATCAATATTTATAAATACAAAATCGCAATTAAGAAATATGTTTAGTGTGTTACTAATGTTTAGCTTTACATTATATAGAATGTTTTGAAAACTAACTGCATGGTGTCCATTTTGTGTATTTAAATGTAACATTTTAATGCCTTAGTACACAGATGTGGTAAGTGAGAATTCAGTAACTTTTCAGAACAGCATTTAAAAGTTTGCAGCATTTACAGTGAATGGAAAACCAAAATCTTCATGGGTTTCATATCATTTAAATATTTATTTTCCCTTACCACAGTTTATAAGTACTAGATTACAGTTTGACTATTCAAATTCGGTCTTAACCTCAAATTCACATGAGAAATGCCCTTAACTCATTTATTCACTAACCCATCGATTTGATGAATTATACTTTGTGGGTTTTGTTGAAGTTTTATTTTTATAGTATTGCGTACATGAAAATATTATTTCAATATATATTGAGAAGGTGATACAAGGTTATTCTGCAACATTGATGCATGTACGTTTTATAGTATATATTTTGAATAAATGGTGAATTGGGAATGAAACTACTCTAGTAGCTTATGCAACAGACCCTCTATATAATGAACCAATACGCCACAGAACCAATACGTGATGCTCATTATAATAATAACTTTATATACACAATGGCAAACATATTTAAATCTAATTATATGACACTTTACATCCATGCGTTAACCGGGATTCGTGCTCGGACCCATTGTGAAGCAGCACGGTTTGCTACCAATTACACTGTTGGCTTTAACAAAAGGTAATTGTAACTACTTAAAAGCTAGTTACAAGTAAATTAACCAACCTAATTGCCATGCCCACTAAGAGGCCGTTACATCAAGGGGTGGTTCTAAAAAGGGTCGATTGTATCATAATGAAAATTATTTTACTAAATAAGTGGCAAAACTATTAAAAAATGTCCTAATGTTATTAAGTAATTTAAGTTCTTAAAATTTTACATGTAAAAAAATGTATATTGTGAAACATATCGTTTTTAATTAAATGAAATCTATTTTAGGTGGATAATAAATTTCTATTTATTCGTACTCAAGTGCTTTCTGTATTAGTTTTAATTTAGTAGAATTATGGCAGAATAGCAAACTTGAAAAAAGTTATGTATGGGTTAATAATCCCAATATTAATATTAATATGCAGCTACAATAATATCATAACTTAAATGCCTGGATACATAAATATAATGCATTTATATATGGTAAACACAGTCGAATTAAATTCCTTAATTGAAAATTAGTATTTTCTTTTTGCTAACCCACACAATTTTGTTTATATTTTTAGTGCTTTATGGGAGCTGATGTCATGTTTTTAATATGTTGATATTTAGTTGTATGATATTTAAGAATTTTATTTATTAACATTAAACAAATATAATTACGCATGACTTATAAAATAAAAAAGTGTTTTCATGTCGATGTAATATTAAATCCTTATTCCTCAGCAATTATCTTTTTAATTATGCGTGTTGAACCTCAATTACAAAATAGTTTAATTCAATTAGAAAATTTATATTAAATTGTAAGGTGTTGTAAATGATGGAGCGTAAGAAAAAGAAATATCCGGCTAAAAATAACTTTCTTCGACAATTAATTAAAAAGTATTGATTTTTCAAAGGGTACAAAAAGATAGTATTACAAGTTCGTTAATTTCTAAATTGTAGCGCATTTTTACGTGATAGTGAAACTTTGTTTTCGGAATTCAATTTGTCTCTTATGTGGGGAAATTGTCAAATTTAATTTATTCTCCTGGCAGTTCCATGATACCGAAAGGGAAATTAGATTTGAGTGAAAGCCAGTTTTGGTAATGGACTTATCTAGCCGTGTCATTACTTTAAAAATGCCCTGAAAGGTTTTTGCTTTCACCTTTTCTATTATGAAAGCCTCTTTACTGTCTGTATGGCTTATAATAGCTTTCCTGTTTTCCCTCAAAATATCATATTAGGGTTGAGCATTTGCCGTTAAAATTGCTTGTTAAACTTTTAATATCAGATTGGATTACCAGAATGATCCGGGCAATTTTGTAAAAAAGAATGGACATAGAAAAAGTAAGCTGCTTAAAAATGAATGTGAACGCTTTTTTAAATATGTAAATCAGTAAATAGAGTAAAAAACAAGATTGTAATTGGAAAAATGTTATATGAATAGTAATTTTAATGTGTATTATGTGGTTATACAGTATTTATTTTTAATTTAAGGAATTAATGGACGAAGAATGTATGTAACAAAAAGTAAATTTGGATGTATTTGACCTTAAAGTTTTCATTTCGTATTTGTTTGTGGTCACATACCTTTATGATACCTTAGTATATCTGTAATTAAGGATTTTACAATGTTTTTATTAGAGTAAAAGAACATGCTAACATATATCTCTTTCCTCTATGACAGAAACTCAACTTTAAAAAAATACATTAATTCTTCATCCACTTAATACTTCAATTCCATTTTTAAATTTTTTTTTTATCAATATCGTTCATTTGAAATGATATACTCTTTTCTAAAAAGTTTACTGATCCCAAATGATTATTATTTTCTACAAATCGATACAATATTACAGCTAAAAAAACCCTGTTTTATTAAATAGTTGTAATAATGTAGGAACTTTGAAGTACGCTGAATGTTTTATTTCGGTATAAATTGAATATATCTAAAAACCTGCAGTTTATTTGAAAGTATAATGCGAATAGCTAAAAAATGACCGAATTTTTTAAACCTTTTCACATACGCTAAGTTAAAGAAAATTTGCTCTGCCTGTGGGCTAATCCCTAAACGAGGGGAGAAAATGTCGCTATGGGTTGCAGGACAAAGAATTCTCAAAGCGTTGTGGAAAGACAACTTGCCTTACAATAAAAGGCGTGTGACTGTTTGATGGGCGGATCATTAATAATTCTTCCTCTTGAAAAACTGAAAAGCCAAAATGAAGATAATCTGTAAAAACCTTTAGAAAAGCGTCACATGTCCGACAACATGTCAACCAGTTCTGCTGCAAACAGCATGTTTCAAACCTCACATGCTTTAAAAATTCTTCGCCCTATTCTTGTTTAAAATTTTCCTAAGCCACAATTGCTAAATTAGTAAAATCTACGGAACAGAACAGCTTACACGTAAAGTTTAAAGTTTTTGATGCAATTTTCAGCAAAAAAATCTTAAAAGTTTATTTCCCCTAATTTTGTTTTAGATGGGATATTATTATCTAATATTCTAGATAGTGAAATGAGCAATGGTTTGAAATTCAAATCAATACTAAACGCTTATATTAGTCTAGTATAACAGATAACATAATTTTTGATTGTTTTTTAAGATTTTTAGGTTTGTTAGTCCATTTTTTTTGTGATGATATATTTCAGTTGAGATACAAATAAATAACAAAAGATTAGATTATAAATTACTAAATTTGCTATTTACTTTTGGATATCGAAGAGATTTCAGTTGTGCCAAAACATTGGTGCTGTCATTGTGGTTTCCATACCAGTTGTAATAATAGATGCCGGTATTTGTATCGTTGAAGGTTGCAAAACAGATCTGGTTTCCATCGGGTGACCACCAGAGGGCGTAGTTGGATTTGAGAATCTCCTCTGTAAATATAAAATGTTTAACATAAAGAAATCTGACAAGTTCTAGGGTTAATTTACTTCATAATTTTTAAATAAAAGCATTAAATAAATTCATAACTCAAGTTAAAATACAATGTTAAGTAGTATGCAATTTATGATGTTTTTTAGACATAAAATATGGCTTCGAGAAAAATAACGATGACACTTAATCCTGTTTGATTTTGAAGTAAACGAAAATTCATGCCTTACAGACCTACAAAATTATCATCGCAATTTTGATTAGAAATTTTGTCTTTGCAAAGGCACCTTTCTTACTTATTAAATTGATGAAACTATCAAACGATAATCCACCTACAGATAGACGAAGAAAAAAACTCATGTTAAACAAGGGCTCTAAATAAGATTTTGAAGTTGGCAGGAAACATTCCTGTGAGCTTTTATAAGCTCACAGCAAAAACTATTGAGCTCACGGCAAATTTCAAAATAACAAAATAAAACCGATTCTGTGATCTGTAATTTTCTGTTTCTCTTTTGTAAATTTTAAACCAATTGAACTAATAAATATTGAAAAAAAACTTGACATATTAGTTTGTAAACTATATAATTGGCAAGAAACACAGAAATACATGCTAGATAATGAAATAAAAATACTTGAATTTGAATACATCATATTAAAAAAACCCACTTAAATACATGCAAGTATATTGCAGAATGCATACAGACAATATTTATAAGAAAGGTGTACAATTACACTAAGAGAACCATTTCTTAACTGCTTGATCAGCCTTAAAATTGGATTTTGATTAAGGCACAAAGCGTGTCTTCATTTAAAGAAGCCATTCATTTACTTTTTACACACTTTATAACGCTGAACATCCTTTCTATAACAGATGTTGATCAGGTAAGAACTAGAACTATTTATGCAAGGTGCAGAAAGTCTTTGAACATAGGTCTTGAAACAAAAATCATTCGGAAATGAATCAGATTGTAAATGCTTGCAGCAATGTTTTCCGCGTGAAACAATAAATGTCTTGACTGACTATTTTAAGGTAACTCGAGACTGCCGTGGCTTATTACAAACCCTGTGTTGAACCCTTCACCATTCTTAGTCGATTTACTTTAAACAAATTCAATGCCACTGAGCGACTTCTGTTGTGCTGTTGTCACCTCAACGCAAACAGACAATCAGCAGCAAACTCTTACGTAGTGCAATAAAAGACTCTTCTATACTCGGGGACAACCTAAGTTGAACCAGAAGCGGAAGCTATGATATGTATAAATATTCAATTGCTTTAGGCCCAACTTAGGTTGTACCCGAGTATAGTGACATTTCTTGCCAAATATATACAACTTTGGAATATTCTCTTCTTAATTGTGTGTAGAATGGCGTTGTTAGTTGTTATGTTGCGGAGATGTCTCTTTTTAAAATTGAGATATTCGTATGCAATCATCCTGTCATTAATTAATCCCATTTTACAAAAAGTGTTGGGAAAATATAACCCTATTGATCAGTGGTTCCTAAAAGGTGGTCCGATGTTAACGGGTCCACGGGGTCACAAGTTAAGCAATCGATATCAAATAATTGAGATGTAATAACTCAGTTTCCATTTAAGCAATCGACATCAAATAATGTGGAAAACCATCTTCTGAACACCTACTTTAAGAGTGTCAGGTCGTTTTGTTTAGATAGCTTGAATAGATGCTGAGATGTGCAATATTAAATCACACTGCTAATTTTTTGAGAAAGTTCGATTACTTAAATTTGACTACGTCATACGTAAACATTATTAAAGTGATTGTCAATGGAGTTGTGAATGTACAAGTAATTAAATTATTAGAAGAAAAATAACTAAGTTTTGGCAACTATTCAAAAGTATAAATTAAACATAATACAATATAATTAATTAAATTGTTCTAACTAAACTCAAATAAACATTCGTAGGAGACTAAATGTTGCCAAACTTCTGATTGGTGGTGTTATCCTTTCTATGTATTTTCTGGGTAAATTTCTGCCTATATTCTTAGTAAAAGCTGTGTAAAATTAAAATAAATTTTAAAGTTAATTTCAGATTTTTTTCTTCATTTCATTGTTGTGTTCAAACAAGATTGAAACATATGCATGTGCAGAAAACTAAAGGACTTTCATGATCATATATGAAAAAGGGTCCTATTTCAGTTTTAGCTAGGGATCCGTGGCTTAATGTTAATTGAAACACCGATATAGATAACATAAGGCGTTGAGATCTCGATGTCAGTAAAATGTGAACCCTTTTGTTTTCTTTGTCATTGCTAAAATTTATATATTTGTTTGTTATTATTTTACATATTAAAATATTTAATATGAAATTAGAAGTATGAACAGATTAGTTTTTGAAATTGAAAGAAATAAAATATGTTAATTTTTTTTTTGAAAAATATAAATGATTACATTTTCAATATTTGTTTTTATATTTTATAATTTTTTTATTTATAAAATCAATTCAGATCCACCTTTTATATTATGTTGATAATTTTCCTTAAATAAAAAATATATATTTAAACTTTGTGTTAAATACTTTTTTTTAATTCGTTAACAGTAATGCATATGAAATATATTTGAATAATATATTTTTTTTTTATAATTTTTCAATATTTTTCAAAAGGTGTACATTTTTCAATAAAAAAAAATGTTGACATTTATACGATTAAAAGTGCCCTTTGAAAAGCTCTCCTTAAACTACACAAAGTATGCTTTTCTTTTCAAATATCATCCTCTAATATGTTTATTCTTTATCAAAGTATATTTTTGTTGTTTTCCCAAGTCAATACGTACATAAAGTAAATAAAAGATGAAATATAAAAAATAAGTGATTCTGGAATATCAATGATTTTTGAAACAAAGAAAACCTTTAACCTCCTTTATGGGTATTACCCACAAAAGAAAAGGGGTATGGGTATTACTCTCAAAAGATAAAGTTTTTATAAAAGAGCTTAATTTATAAAATGTTCCTTTTCCAATTTTTTTTAATTAATTGAAGAAAAGAAAAATACTTTTTACGAAGACTGTTTATTTTGTATAAAAGAAATACCTTTTCTAAGCTAAAGTACTCTATGTTAACGTTATAGTATTGATAAAATTCTAAAGCTTAAAAGATAAAAATATGCATAACATTATATTTGAAAGATCTCAAATGAAAATACATCAGAAGTGTAAAGTTTAATATGCTTATTTTATGACCAAATAAGTTTTTTCGTGTGAAAACTCTCGGTGTTTATTTTAATCTAATATATTTTTTTATTCTTTATAAGGAGTAGTGGGATCAATTAGAATGTGTGTAAAAGTATATAATCTCATTTTAAATTTGTAGAATTTACAATTTATGTAAAACTAAAATTTATAATATTAAGCATTGCGATCTTATTTCAAGTGCTCTACGGAAGTGCTCTATTTTACAGTTTTCTTCACTAAAATAGTTTGATGGAACTTTTCTAATTTGTTTTAATATTTTTATACATATGTCCAGCAAGACTTTTGAAGAGAAATAATTCATGGTTGAGGTACGTTGTGAAAAAAACTTGCTTAAAAATGAGTATATGAACGTACTCGTTTTTTAGTACAATTGCATCGTAAATGAGCCACGACGTATTCAAATTTAAGTAATCGTACTTTCGCAAAACTGAGCAGTGTGGTTTAATATTGTTAATCTCAGCTTCTATTCCAGCCGTCTTAACAAAGGGGGAACAGACAAACTTGAAATAATTGTTCAGAAGATGGATTTCCACATTATTTGATGTCGATTGCTTAAATGGAAACTGAGTTATTACATCTCAATCACCTTACTTCCCATTATTTTGGCACATCTCTTTAACATTACTTCTGTTTATAACTTTTTCACATCATCCTGGTAGCTTCATATACTCAGGTTCATATCCTCAGAAACCGCAGTCTAGTGTCTTATCCGTTGTACTATCAGGGTGATGTGAAGAAGTTATAAACAGAAGAAATGTTAAAAAGGTGTGGCAAAAGAATGGGAAGAAAGATAATTGAGTTATAATAATTCAGTATCCATTTAAGCAATCGACAACAAGTAATGTGGGAAACCATCTTCTGAACAAAAAGTTTGTCAGGTTGCTTTGTTAAACTGTTACCTTTGTGAAAAATGTCTTAAACAGAAGCTGGAATCGGCAATATTAAATAACACAGCTCAATTTTTAGAAAGTACAATTGCTTAAAATTGAGTTCGTCATCGCTCATTACCATGCAATTATACTCACAGAAAAACGAGTAGATTCATGTACTCACTTTTAAGTACTTTTTTTTTACAATGTAGCCAAGACTAGTTATAAACTTTAAACGTTTTTATTTGAGAACTATGTTTTTGAACTACACCATTTGCTAGCCAGCTGACCCATATGCAAATAAATATTTATATTCAGTTTAACACTAATCCTACCACGCGCGGTCAAATGACCATTTTTGAAATTTCGTTTAGAATTTCTTGTATACTACGTTACTGTATCGCCATGTAACTTATTGACTTTTCCTATAATATACATACAACCTATTTTTTAATATTCACAACTTTCTTTATTGTTTACTTTCCGAAAAATATTTATGGCATATCTAGTCTACCACGAGCGGTCATTTGACCATTTGAACATTTCATGTTATTTACGACTATTCTTCGGAAAGCGCACTCCTGAAATTGTTTTACGAGTCCACAAAAATGTGGACTCGTAAAACAATTTCAATTCAAACAAAAATTTCAATCACAAAATGTGGACTCGTATGTAATTGTGGATCTACAGTGTTGTGGCCATCCAGCCATCTGAGCACGAAGCGTCCTGCAGGCCAACCAGGCAACGCTGTACAGACCGCGTCGGCCCAACCAGGCGGCACTGGTGCAGACCGACTCACGGCATGCGGCGCTGACGGCATCGGAAAATGTGCAATACAAAATACTGTAATTTGTAAAAAAATGTGCTGAAAATGCCTAAATGTAAATAAAACTTTTCTAAATAGAAAAAAATATTCTGTTTGCTATCCAATTGGCTAAAATCTCTTTCTATATTAAGATACATATTTTTTTTAAGCGGTCATTTGACCGCTCATGGTAGGATTAGGTATACATGACATGTCGGTAAGTTCAGTGTTAAGAAAACATGGTCAATTTTTAAAGTATTTATCAAATCACACCTACCTTCATATAACCAGTCCGGTACTCCGTTGAACACCACTCCGTCAACACCATTCTTTGTGACTACGTAGTGCGTTCCATTCACTTTCGCAATGTAGTAGATGTTATTTTTATACACATACACCTAAAAAAAAATAAACAGTTAAGATAAGTTTAAGTAAGTGGACAATTTGCATGTGAGCTTTCTACTTTCAAAACCAGATGGATCACTTTTGATAACATTTTCAAGGGAAACAAAAAACTAATTAATTGCATTATTTTTGAAGGAATTTGATTTTTTTTACGAATCGGTATATATACATTTATATACATTTTTGTACATATACATCATATATATACATTTTTAAATTTTAACATATATACATATTTAAATCTCATAATTACATATTTAAATTTAAATAGATACATAACTCAATTTTAACTCTGTTATACTACTTTGAGATAACTTTTTTTCTCTTTTAGATTTATCTGCTTTTGTAACCGTGCTATATGATCTGTATTGTTTTGTAACAAAGATGTGTGACGCAGTGCGCAGTAGCCTACGCGCACCTTGATATGTCTGCTTCAGAAACTGATTTCTTTACTTATTTTTGCAATGTACCACTACTTTCATACCCCAAAATGAATAGCAGCTAGCTGCTTTACAATATTGTGATTTCGTCTACTGATATATCTGTAGGAAAAAAAAAGACATAACCTAAAAAAGGATCTATCTGAGTACGAAAATGGACGGCTCACTTAAAGTTGCGTACATTTTTGCTAAACTTATGCATTATGGGTTTAAGAACTAAAAAACTAAATTGAATGGAAATCACTTGTTTAAAGTAGCATCAAATTTTTTTTTACAGTTATAGATATATGTAAGTATTATGTGCCATGCGGTTGCTAAAACATCTTGGAAATTTATTCAGCATTAAATAAAAATTCTTTCCATAGTTGATATAAAATACAAATGGGTGAATATATATTTTTGAAGAGTTTATTTAAGAAACCTTTTCATATTTATACCACTCCAGAATTGCTAATAAGAAAATGGGCTATAATATTATCAACTTTCGCAATTTAAGGATTTTTTTATTCAAAATAAAGAAATGTTTTTTTGAAAGGATCCTAACAAGGCAGATTCGTTTTGAAATTTGATTTTCCTTTTTATATACTTTTTACTCGTAATAGAAGTACGTTTTTATTGAAACTCTTGGTTAGTTGGATCTTATGCTTACATAAGCTTATAATGAACGACCGATAGGGTATTTTATTTAAAATGTAGAATAGACTGAATTTTAAAATATAATAATATGCTTTAGAGTTATTCCATTTGTGCAAAAATTGAAAATAAATTTAATTGAGAAGAAGTAGAAGGTATAACATAATTTTCCATTTTCCAAAGGTTTTATGAGGGCATCTATTCATAAGAAATATAGGGACTTATTAAGATATCTTTTTGGTAGTTTTAAACGTCTGGATTTTGTAAGGGTAAATGTTAATATCAAGGTTTAACATAAATTATTCCAATTAGAATTTATATTCAGTTAAAATCTCCACTATCTATGTATTCAATATTTCAAATAAAATAGTCTTAAAAAGGAAAACCGATTTAAAAAATTAAAACTCTGGAACATAAAATAAATTTTTAATTTAAGAAAAAACAAGAGGAAAAAAGTAACTGATTAATATTAATTTTATACTTTTCGCAATTGTTTTGAAATTTGCGCCAAAATGTAGGTGAGATTTTTGTAAATTTGAGCAAACTTCAAAAAGTCGTAATGAATATAAAATTAGTATTAAATATTAAATTGTTTTCTATTTGTTCCTGAAATTAGCCTTTATAACATTTGTTTTCTTTTTAAAGTTGGTGTTTTTTTAAAAAATAATTTTATTTTCTCCCTTTGCATTTTTTAATGTAGCAGTAGTCTTCTCTACTTGCTATTAGTCAACATGAAACGGAAGTTATTCCTTGCTTGTTTTGCCATTTGTTATATTACACATCTCCACAACCGGGCTAGGAAGCCAGGGAATTCGCCCTCTGCTATTATTAACCACGAAACCAAAGTTGTTGCTCACTTTACAATATGAAGAACAGGCCGAACAAAGAACACCGTGTAGAGGTCACTGGTTGCACATTAAATATGTCGTGGTATAAATGTTCTAAAGTTATAAGTTGTTTGCAAGTTTGTAGTACCAGTTCAGGTGTTATGTTATTTCAAAATGACGTGAAACTCTTCGCGGGTCTTTCCTTGTGGATAACTAATTGCTTACTGTGTAGCTCCAGTACGACGTAACTTCAATAAACCATTATATTGTCATTAAATATATTTGAACTATTTCATTAAGTTCACCACTGAAATAAGTCTAAAGTGAAATTAAATCCGCTTGAATAAATTTTTTTATGTTACAATTTCGTTTAAAAAGTTATTTTTTTCCTTAAAATATTAAATTTACATACATATTTATTTTAGATTGAAAAGTTTTTTTAAAAATAAAACAATATTTTATTTTTTAATAATATATTATATTTGTATCGATTTTTTTGGCCATATTTTTTTTTGCAAAAGTGTAAGCAGTATTTAAAGCCATTTGAGGTATTTGAGCCATATTAAATTTAATTTCAAAATAAAACTTAATTTTAGATAAAAACTCGTTTGATAGAACATTGAACTAAGAATATTAAACTACAAAGGCAACGTTAAAAGTACGTAATAAAATGTATACTACGCAATAAAATCAGGTATTTTATTGCATAGTTTTAACGTTGTATTTGTATTTTAATAAAACTTAATTTTGTTTTGTACAATTACTGTCCTATATTTTTATAATTATTATTAACATGTAGTAAAAACGTTAACTAGGTCAAATATATTAACTATTGACAGTGAAAATAAAAAAAATATTTGAAATTTTAAGCGTAACTTGAAAACTAATTTGTAAGAAGCTAGCTTGAATAATTTATTATGTTTCATTTAATATATATAATGTATTCATCATTTACTACATAACATTTATCAACAGTAATCTTACACTTTAAATTCGTAAATTTCGATGACTATTTTGAGCTTTTTTGAATAATCTTGAAATACAAGCATAATATTTAAAATTTGAACTTTAATCGAAAATAACAAGAATTCTTTTATTCTGATACAAAGAGGAAGTCCAAAAGCGGTCGAGTTTTATTTTAAAATGTTTTTCAAAATTAAAATGCTAGTAAAACATGTGGAAATTCTTTTCTTAATAAATGTAATTAAGATGTTCTATACAGTTTGAGTATGAAATATATTAAAAAAAATAATGTTATGATAATTATTCTGATCGCAAATTAATATTTTCGTGTAGCTTGGGAAATCGAAATGCCAGCGATGCAAACTAAAATATATTTTAACAAAATACATTTTTTTAGACTAATTAAAATGCCTAGACAAACATCCCATTCTTATTTAATGAGCTTCAAAAAATAATCACGAAGAAATTTTGCAAAAATCAAATCTTAATATTTAGAAAATACCATTTCTAAAAATTATAAATAATTAAAAGTTAAAAAAAAAACTGACAGGTACGCATATCAAATTAAAAATGAATATTCGTTTAGTCTAATTATGCATAGTATGTGTATATAAAAGTAATTGAATAGCTAATCTAATTAAGCTGATTAAATGGTTGTACAGAAAAGATTTTGTCTCTTCTTTGCAATAGCATTCAATTAAAACGAGCAATTAATTTCTGCGTTGCTTTGTTTGTTAAATAGTACATGGCACATAAACTTTCATGTTTGTTATTTATATAACATATTTTTAGGGGAGAGGGTTGTTCTATTGTAAAAAATATCACTGTTTATTCTTTGATAATAGTTTTGGATGTAATATTTTCAAAGTGATTATTTCAATTTCTTTAAGATAATATTTTCCTGTAAATTGCACTAATGAATATAAATGCCAACCATGCATGAAGTTTTATGAAACAAAGTGTAATTTTAAGCCGTGTGATAATGTTATAATGATATTTTTCATAAGTATAATTTTTTTTAATTAACTAGTGAAATAAATTAGTTATAAAGGTAAGATCATCTTTAACATAATAATAAGCTTTTACGACTGCAATGGAAAAAAATAGATTTGCTATAAAATTAAATAATCAATTTCGAACGTTTGCTTAATTGTAATTGTTTTAAATTCAATAATTAGTACAATGCATAGATAAAAATATACTGTATACACTGTAAAAAAAAAGTATTAAAATGAGTACCTTCTTTGAGTAAAATTTCGTCGTAAATGAGCAATGACGTACGCAAATTTCAGTAACGGTACTTCCTCAAAAATTATCAGATTTTAAATTGCTAATTCCAACTTTTGTCATCTTAACAAAGCGACCTGACACTTAAAATAGTTGTTCAAAAGATGGTTTTCCTCATAATTTAATGTCGATTTCTCAAATGGAAACAGAATTATTACAACTTTATTATCTTACCTCCCATTCTTTTGGCACAAGTTTTTAATATGATAACTTCCACAAGTAGCTCCGATAGTTTAACGTATAAGGCACTGGGCTGCGGTGCATGTGGATATGGGTTCGATTCCCGGTAATTATTGGTTGTAATTGTCGATATTTATTAAATTAGATTTATGAAATGAGTACCTATGTGGGTTATCATCTGATCTTTTTATTCATTTTTGCTCATTGTACTCATTTTCGAGTACACGTCCTTTTTCAAAATTGAAACTTATGTATTCGGAACCATGATAAGCATCGAATGTACTCAAAAATAAATACATTTTACTTATTTTTGAGTACCTATTTTTAAAATTGTTAACAGTGTAGGTGTATTAATAGATTCCTTAGAATTATTATAATATTAAATATTAATAATTGGTTAAAATGATATAGAGTTCATATTTTCATTTACGTAAAATTAAAAAAAATATATAATTTAATAGTAACTAATAAAGCTGTAATATTTATAATTTATGTTTATACTTAGAGTTTGTACTTCCATTTACAAAGAAGATTTTAATATTATAATAAATTACACTCTTGTTGAAAGTACATACAATACTACATATATAAATAAGAGTGCGCTCAAATTTACGTAAGACATGCTAAATTAAAGTAAATTAATCTCCAAAATCGAATATTTAGAAACTTATACGTAAAGTTTGAGTTTAGAATGAAACCCAAAAGAAATTTTATGGGAATTGTTTGACTTTGTTGTAAACGTACCCCTGCACTTTTCACTTTCAATCTCTTCCCATAAAACTTCCTAAATTCTCTTCATAAAGAGAGTGGTTTTAAATTTTGACGACCTTTTTCTTAAAATTGGTATTTTGGGTTACTTCAGTTCATTAAATATTTATGATCAAAGTTTGTCCACTGGAACAATATTTATCTAACAACATCCATATGCGCTCTTAAGTTTTTGTTGTTAGGAATATTATAGATATGCATTTTTCGCATTTTGAAGATATGCCAATATTTCTTTGATTTGATTTCAGGGTATCAACTTTTTTTCAAGATGTCCGTGTACTAGATTTTGAATTGTTGTTATACATACTTTTGAAATGAAATAATTAAATATTAATGGATTTTTTAAATCAATAATAAGCAATCTTAAGTTTCAGTTTTTTAGAATCACGATAAACATGCAATTGAAATTCAAAGCGAGTATTATTCAATGCTAGAAATTTAAAAGAGTGTTATTTTTATTCTGCGAACTACATATGCTTATCATGCAGTACTGTTTTTTCGACTGCTTTCGCTATATATTATCTGCGATACGATCGTCTGGAATTAGCAATGCATTCTCTAGAGATGGGGCTTTTTTTGCCCCGGTAAATTTTTTATTGAGTCCACTTGACAAAAGAACTGATCCCTGTGAATCAGTATACACTAGGGAAATAGAATGTGTTCGGACTTTTCTTTTTAGAGAGATAGTGGATTTTTCCTGGAAATGTTTTAGAAATAATACTTGCTAAGGAAACTCAAATATCTACGTAGAAATTCAGTATTTTTGCTGAAAATTCACTAAAATTTAAGTAATGATCTGAAATATTGTAAAATAAATAATGAGGAGAAAGTAATGAGGTGATAAGGAAATTAAGAAAAAATTATCATTTATCACTTAAAATAAGTTGAAAAGTTAGGTTTTGATTTTATAGGTTCACTAATCCTGCAGTGCATAATAATGGTTACATATTTTAGTAAATCCCATTTCTATAATAAAAGATTTATGAATTAGGTTTAAAAATGTATCAAACCCAATAAAAATTCTTCTGAAATACATCTGATTTTATAAATCGCTGTGAAATATCTTTTACATAAAAAATAATATGTGTAATAATAATGTGTAAATAATATGTGTAATATAAATATGTAAATAATATGTGTAATAATATGTAAATAACATGTGTAATAATATGTAAATAATATGTGTAATAATATGTAAATAATATGTGTAATAATAATATGTAAATAATATGTGTAATAATAATATGAAAATAATATGTGTAATAATAATATGTAAATAATATGTGTAATAATAATATGTAAATAATATGTGTAATAATAATATGTAAATAATATGTGTAATAATAATATGTAAATAATATGTGTAATAATAATATGTAAATAATATGTGTAATAATAATATGTAAATAATATGTGTAATAATAATATGTAATTAATAAGTGAAAAATTTAAATTTATCGAGCGTATTATACCGAAACTTTTAATCCACTAAAATTAACCAAATATACATAGAAAGATAAGAAAACCGAATTTTTTAATTATTTGTTGGTATCTTTGAAAAGAGTTTTTTAATTACTCTTTGCATACAATTTAGTTTAAACAAAGCTTTAAAATATTATTGAGATGCACAATTGTATGTTTTAGCCAAAAATTCTACAAACACTATTAGTCGAATTGAATTAACCATGTTTGACTCTTGTTACATTATAACACTAACCTACAAAGTACTTGTGGTGGTTGTTATGGGACACCTGGACCTGGATTGTATCCCTGAAATGTGTTGTAAAAATCATAAAGGTGCTATTTTCCCCCCTAGAAACCTAATTAAACTCCCTATTTTCAATCATGGCGTTGGTTAAAGCCAAATAAAAATCTCTTAATATTGGCCTTACCCAGAAACCCACTCAATGTACTCATAATACCCACATGGGCCTAAGGTTAGTTTTAAAAATGTACCCACATTAGCATAATGTTAGTTTAAAAAGTTTTTTTAATTTTTTTTTTTTTTAACATTAGCTTTAGCTTAGTTTCCCCATTTTACGGTGCTACCACGAATACCATTTAGTGGTGAAACGTTGCACCAAAACTCATAACGTTGCATAAAACTCAAAATTCGAGTTTTCTTAGTATTTTAGTAGTAGTATTTATGTAACGAATCTGGCAACCCTCCAATGGTAAAATCACAACTCTTTTATTTTTTTTTGTCAAGTTCACCGATCGGGCCCGAACTAGGAATTCTCTGATTCATAGATGAACGCCTTTATCCACTGGGCCACAGTGGCTCATGTTCATCGTTGTCTTTATTGGAGGTGAATCCTCGACTTGTTGATGTAGCGTCAGTGAAAATTTGGGTTGCAGTTAAAGAGGTTGAACCAATGATTGGTGAAACCTCCGCTTTTTTCCGATAAAGGATTTTGGGTTCAACCTAGATTCCACTATAATATGGTGTAATTTTCTGCATACATCTGTTTTGCCCTAAGATATGGTACAACGTTAAGCTGAAATTTTTAACAGTGTACCCCCGATTCCTACTATAGTCTACAAAGAAAAAATAATAATAGTAAACTAGTCTACATTAAAAAAAATTATAAATTACAATAATCTACAGTTATCACAGAATATATTGATACCCAGAACCTAATTTTTTCTGCACTACACTACTGCTCAAACTCATTAGCAAAGTTGAGAAATGCAAAACGTGACAGTAAAGTAACCCCGGTTGAAGGTAGTTGAATATGTTTCTTGTTTCAAAGTTTATTTTACGAAAATCTCCATATACCTGGATTTAGGTATAGTTGTAGAATAAGTGAGCCATAAATAAGTATGCAGCAGAAATATTGAATTTTTTTTTTTCAAATGCCGTAAAGCCATTTGATCACTTTAAATTTGTGTTCCTCTTTTATCATTTACTTCTTAAGTAAAGAAAATGCAAATTTTAGTCAATAAACTTTTTTAATTTACTTAAATACTCGTGCATATGAAAAATAACTTGTTTAGCGCTTTATCTCATGAAGTAAGAAAATAAAAATAAATATATAATGCCATTTTTATTGCAAAATAATTCATATATTACAATGAATTAACAGAATAAGATGTCTCTAGAGTGCAAATTTACCTTAGAAAAATCTTTGAGATAAGTATTTAATGAAAGGATCGGTAAAATAAAAGCCATTTTTAATCCCTTTAGATATTGATTTAATTTTTTATTTCATTGCTTCAGTTTATTTTTTGTTTATGGAAAATACAATTTCAAAGGCTAATTACTATAATTAGAAGAAAATACTTTTAGCGAAGTAAAAACTGTTTTTAGTACGACAAGTGATTATTAATGAGGAAAAACATTGACAATCTACTTTGCAAGGAATTTTGTTGGAATTTTTTTTATTAATAGCACCACTTAAAGCTAACTTGTGCTTATTGGGTTGTACGTGATTATTGCAGATTATAAATATATGGTATTAATATAATTCTATCTAGCGTCATAAATTTGAAAACGTAAGGTTTTTGGGGTACATAAAAAAAATTTATTTTAGATTTAAATTTTGTGAATGTTTTGATATTTTTACATCATAGTATACAAGTCTCAATCACTGCCTATTTAAATAAATTATAATACAAGAGAATGAGAAAAAATTAATTAAATAAACAATTAGTTGTCGTGTTAGATATTTAGGAAAGTTTAAACAACTATTTTATTTACACATGCAATCCCCATAAAAAATACTCAGCTTAATAAAAATACAAATATTGACGACCAAGCCCCAACAAGTTAACAAAGTTGACGCATTTTTGCACATTTCTTACATACTTAACATTCGCTTAATCAAATCGAACTATTGTAAGTAAAATACAGTAGACTCTCGATAACTCGAACTTCGATAACTCGAATTTTTCGATATCTCGAAAAAAAATCTATTTCTCTGCACCTTCATTACTTATTTAATGTAATTTTATTTCTTTAATTCGAAGTTTTTCGTCATTATTTTCGATAACTCGAAGTTTCCTCACAACTCAAATTTTGTTTTCCTCTCAAAACTACGGATTTTGAAGAACCTTTAGCATATATGTAATTGCACCGTTCTTCTTTATCAGTTCTCTTTCTTATTGTGCGTTATTGAAAGGGTATACTTACAATGGATTCCTACCTGTGCCTCACCCTTTTGTTTGAATGTCGCCAGACTGGATTCCCTGAGCTGTATCCCCTCCTCTCTAACGCAGAGTCAGTCCAACAAGGAAGATTAATGATTTATCGTTCCTCAAGCTAGCTGGCGTTTTTGGTAAAGTGCGAGTCACTTTCTTGGAATATTACCGACCGTCCAGAAAGCAACTCACTTAAAATATGAAGACGACACTCGACCCCTTCTCATTTTTGTTTAAGCAATGATAGCAGCATTTGATGAGAGATCGCTCTCAGAAGAAGAATGATAAATAAGAATGCTAACCTCCTCCATAGATAACTTTGTAAGAGGCTCTATCTTCGATAAAATCTATGCGTGCATTCATTGAATCGAGGACGGAAATGAAAACATCAGAGACATTTCAAGCAATCGTGCATTTGAAAAATATAATTGATTTCGAAAAAAATAGAAATACTCACCAAACTATTTTGGATAGATATGTTAAATAAAGTCGTGTAAGTATACTAGTATTTATTTTTTACCAAAACAGCTTTTTTATAGGATTTTCGATAACTCAAATTTTCGATATCTCGAATTTTTATACACTTTCCTTCGAGTTCGAGATAACGAGAGTTGTCTGTATATACCTCTTACAAATCTGTATCTGCCTAAGTAAATCAAACAGAGCCATACAATTTTCTGGGAAGACGCATATGTACTTAAAACTTCCATCTACATCAAAATAATATTTTTCTCAAAAATGTTAGTTAACAACTTCTTCCACTTACCCTTTCAATTGGTTATGTACAACTGTGTCTCTAAGAAACTTATGTATGATCTTTTATATAGTTTATTTTCAGGCCAAATGACAAAAAAAATTATTTTTTATATTATTTGGTTACACAAGTGCGGTCTTCAATATTTAGCCACACTGTAAAAAAAAGGTGCTTAAAAATGAGTACAAGAACGTACTTGTTATTATTAGTACAACTGCATCGTAAATGAGCGATTACGTATAAAATTTAAGTGATACTGTCGCAAAAATGAGCAGTGTGATTTAATTTTCAGCTATAGTTCAAGGAATCTTAATAAAACTGACCTGACAAACTTAAAATAATTGTTCAGAAGATGCTTTTCCACGTCATTTGATGTCAATTGTTTAAATGGAAACTGAGTAATTATAATTCAATTATTTTACTTCCTACTCTTTTGGCACACCTTTTTAAAACTACTTCTGTTTATAAATTTTTCTCGTCACCCTGGTAGTTTAACGGATAAGTCTCCGGATAGCGGTGTCTGCAGATATGGATTCCCGATAAGTCTTAGTTGTAATTGTCGATATTTATTAAAAGTGATTTGTGAAGGTAGCCTATGTAGGCTAGTATATGCTGTTTTTATTCATTTTTATCCATTTTACTCATTTTTAAGTATATTGCCTTCTTCAAAATTGAAAGTCTTGTATTCGGAGCCATGATAAGCATCGAATGTATTTAAAAACGAGTACATTTTACTTATTTTTAAATATCTCTTTTGACAGTGCAACAGCGCTTGGTCGTGCAGCCAGTGATAAACCTTAGCGTCTTTGTAAAAAACTTCTCTAACCCTTTCTATGATGATTACAAAACTTTTGATGTACCTGTTTTCATTTTATCAGGCCAAAACTAAAATCCTCCAATCGAAGATACGCATTAAAGTAGAGATAAATGGTATCAAAACAAAACTTTTTTTTGTCCCATATACTTCCTCGCCCAGACCTTTTTTCTTCTTCCCCCTTGCTTCCTCGCAGGGTTCAGCACAATCGATCAACTTCACGACTGGAAATCTTCCCCGATTGCTTCCCTCTAACGCCCTCTTCACGTCCCAAGAAGCTTCGAGATCGCAGATTAGAACTCGCAATTACCAGCGCCGAGTGATTTCGGCCGTCACCAGCAAACTTCCTGCGACTTGGACATGTACTGGACGACTTAATTCTGCTCGTCTCTTAAAAGAAGGGAGAGGGATCTGTCCGGGATCAATTTGGGATATTAATTTCGGAAGATAAGTGGTGGGCGGCTGTGTGCAACAAGAGGCGAGTTTCAGATGTTTCATTTTGTTTCAGGTTTCGTGGAGCGGGGGAAATTGCTCACTTTATAATTATTTTTTCAAGAATGTATCGATTAAGATTTCATTGAACAGGGGAGTATCAAATTTTTGGGTGATGGTCATTATTTGTCAGTAGTAGTTAGTTGTATTGGCATAATAGAATAATACTTTTACCCAAATACATTGCTTGTACATTTAAATAAGTCTCTTAGCTTTAATAATAATAAATAAAATAGTAAGTCCCAAGAAACTTTGAGATCGCAGATTAGTCACCAGCAAACTTCCATGCGACTTGGACATGTACTGGACGACTTAATTCTGCTCGGCTCTTAAAAGAAGGGAGGTAGAGGGATTTATCCGGAATCAATTTGGGATATTAATTTCGGAAGATAAGTGGTGGTGAGTGGGGGGGGGGGGGGGGGAGAAGGGGTTGCGGGTTGTGTGCAACAAGAGGCAAGTTTCAGATGTTTCATTTTGTTTCCGGTTTCGTGGATCGGAGGAAATTGCTCACTTAGAATTTTTCTCCAAGAATGTATCGATTAAGATTTTATTGAACAGGGAGGTATCAAATTGTTCGGTGATGGTCATTGTTTATCAGTAGCACATTTAGATGTATTCGCATAATATAATTATACTCTTTCCCAAATAGTTCATTTACAGTTAAATAAGTCGCGTAGCTTTAGTAATAATAAATAAAGTAGTTAAGACACATAAAAAAATGGATTATTTATTATGTGTAGTTATACAGTCAAACAAGTTTTCAAGGAGCAGAGGGAATTGTTCACTTTAGAATTTTTCTCCAAGAATGTATCGATTAAGATTTTATTGAACAGGGAGATATCAAATTGTTCGGTGATGGTAATTGTTTATCAGTAGCACATTTAGATGTATTAGCATATTATAATTATACTTTTGCCCAAATACTTTGTTTACAGTTAAATAAGTCGCGTAGTTTTAGTAATATAAATAAAATAGTTAAGACACATAAAAAATGGATTATTTATTATGTGTAGTTATACAGCCAAACAAGTTTTCAAGGAGCTGTGGGAATTCTTCATTAAATTTTTTTTTTCAAGAATGTATCGATTAAGATTTTATTGTACAGGGAGGTATCAAATTGTTCGGTGATGGTCAAGGATCAGTGGGAATTGTTCACTTTAGCTTTTTATTCAAGAATGTAGTGATTAAGATTTTATTGTATAGGAGTTGGGGGTGTATCAAATGTGTGGGTGGTGGTCATAGTTTGCCAGTAGCACATTTAACTGAATTGCCATAATAAAATATTACTTTTACCCAAATACTTTGTTTGCATTTAAACAAGTAGCTCAGTTTTAGTAATAATAAATAAAGTATTTAAAACACATACATTTTTGTTTTATTATATGTAGTTATACAGCTAAACAAGTTTTCGTGGAGCGGAAGAAATTTCTCACTTTGGAATTAAAAAAAATAGAGAGAGAGTAAGATTTTATTGCACAGATTTTATTGTACACTAGAGCATCAAATTGTTGGATGATGGTCATTGTTTCTCAGTATCAAATTTAGGTGCATTGGCATAATAAAATATTTCTTACCCAAATACTATGCTTACATTTACACAAGTGGTTTTAGTTATAATAAATAAAGTAGTTATAAGAGAGATAGACACATAAAAATGGTTTGTTATCTGTAGTTGTGCAGCCAAAAAATGACTTTCAACAATTTGTAGTTGCACTGTTTATTAAAAAGGTGTAGCGTTTAACATGAATAAGGGGAATCTCTCAAGAAAACAATTTCTAGCATTTTTTGTTTCGTGCATTCATTTAATCGCAAGTTTTGGTGTGAATCTCTGGCATTTGAGAGAACTAACAAAAGATAACAGGAAAATTTAACTTTCATCAAATGTGCTACACATTGTAGATTATCGCAAATGCCATCGGCTTCGTGATTATCTTATTACACCTTCTATTACCAAAATCAATGAATGATCGTGGTACTGGCACATTTATAAAAACTGGCACAAAAGTTTTAAACCTAGAATGGACAATTTTTAAAATATATATTGATATATAGAGTGCTTAATTTTAAATATGTCACAAAAATGGCTTTTCTGGGCGACATGATTTAACATTGGGTGACAAAAGTGTTGACCAATTATTATGTATTTGTTTTAGAAGTTGCACTGAAATAGGAAAAATAATACAATAGGATAACTTCAGAAGTGCTACAGTACGAAAATTTAGTAAGAAACCTACTATGTATAATGAAAAAATTTAGTATTAACAATTTAATATGTTATACATTTTTTAAATTTATAATTTAACTATTTCAACATAAAGCAAAAAACATTTTTTTCTATTAGTTGCAAACAATGGAAATAATATATATATATATATATATATATATATATATATATATATATATATATATATATATATATATATATATATTTGCAGGAGGTCTCTACTTCTAAAGATGATTGCAATTCAAACTACGCAGTTTTTATAAAAAACTGTTCGTGGTTTAAATGTTTCAACAAAGTTTTTTTAATATTTAAATAGTTTTATAAAAATTCTATTTAATCATAAAATTTCATATATTTTTTAAAGTTTTTATATATTTTTAAGCTAACCAATGTCAAATTCTTTGAAACATTTTCCTGTTACCGGTTATTCAAAATAACCAAAATCAAAAAAAAATCAGTAATCTTTTTAAAATCCTTTTCTAATGACTTAAACCCAGAGCCACACTGTTAAATTTTTTCGAGTCGAAAAGAAATAGTCAATCAAAATCTCATCTTCAAGTCCAGGAATACAAAAAGTCAATCCCACGAACAATGTACTGTACAAAGAAACTAGATAATGAGAAATAATAATAAAGAAAGTGTGATTACATCGTCTTTTTTTCCCCTTTACTTCGAAATACAGCGTTATTTAAATATGGTTTTCCCTGTTTTTAAATAAGATATTGAATAAGGACAGAGGGGCGGGTAAGAAAAAAACCCTTATGTTGTTTTACTTTCTCGAGAATGAAGGAACAAATAAAATTAATTCTAAAAAAAAAACTTCAACGCACGTAAGACAGAAGATTACTTAAAACAAGAACGAAAAAAAGAAGAACAAAAGCTTTGTATCACACAGAAAATGAAAGTAGTTTTTCCCTGAAAAAGTAGGGAAAAAGATGGGGAAAAAAAGTATCTCGAATTTCTTTTTGTCTCGTTTGCGTCCGTGCAGAGGGAAAAACAATGGGTTAATGAGATTAACGAGTGAACTTTTGTCTCAAAGAAACTTCAAATAAGGTGAGAAGGTTTTGGGGAAAATATAATTATCTCACTCTCGAGATGTTGCTAACAAGTTTTCTAATTCTCCCCTTTTATTGTCGGTCGCATAAAATGATACTGTAACACGTACTTTGCTTTACTTAAGATTTTATCTTTTTTAAGTTTACTTTTAACATCGGTTGTTACAATGTTTAATGAATAATATAGTGTGTACTAGAGTTTTCTATGTTTAACATACACTTCAAACTCTCCTCCAATTAAGTTAAATTCTAAGAAGGGAACCAGTTGTAGTTTGTATGAATCTACAGTGGTTTAAGTAACTGATATAAGTAATTTGGTAGTAACGTAGAACCGTGGGTTTTTCTATGAAATATTTTATACAAATAGTATATTGATATTTTCTATATAATATATTATGCAAATTAGTTTATATAGACATAAAATTTTATATAAAATGTTGGAAAACATATTTGTCGTAATCTGATATAACAATAATCTGTTTTATCTAATTTTAAAAGAATGTAATTGATGTCCGCGAAGATTTCCAATAATTATCTTTAGCATGACTTTTTTGAAAAATAACTAGTATCTATTTTGAAATATAGAATTAAAGATATTAAAAATTATATTTATTACACAAACAAATACCTTACAAAAAATGTTTTTTATGCTTACTGTTTCACTTATTTACTAACATTAGGTAGTTTGCTACTATTTATAATTTTGTAATTATCATAGAAATTATATTTAACTAGTGTGCTCGTGGGATAATTATCGCATGAACCCTCAAACACTTAAAAAAAATTAACGGTCTGCACCTATATGGCAGCAGTTTCAACGGCTTGTTTTAAAGAAATATTTTAAAAGCATTAAAAAAAAACCTTTAATATTTATGACATGAAAGTAGGTTTCGTCACTGGTTCCAGGAATTATCTTTCTTTTGATACCTTATATGTTATTATTCGTTGTTCTTAAAGGGAATAAAAGAGATCTTTACTACTGAAATAATATATATGATTGAATATAGTTGTATTGAACATTAGAAACAGTGTTTTATGAAGTTATATTGTTTAAAGTAGTTTTTTGTAGTATAAAGTTCCAATAAATAAAAGAGTTATAAATTTATAATGATTAAATAATGCAATGAACCCTCACTTAATATAAAACCAAACACCTTTGAAAGTTTTTGCATGGTAAGAAATAAACTATTAGAAATGAACATTAATAAAAATTGACACTTTTAAATTTATTTAAAAGAAAATTAATTTAATATTTATTATCTATTTATCGAATATTTTATTAAGAAATAAATATAAACACAATGCAGTCATTTTTTTAAGAAAGATGTTTGCAAAATTTATTCAATTCCAATTAAATCGTGTTTTATATTAAACAAATTAATTTATTTAGCACTGAATGTTGAAAATCGTCACAATAACATTAATAAGAATGCTTAAAGTTATACATAACAAAATATCGAAGTTATACATAATAAATTATTTCAATTTTAAGTAGCCAATTGGTCTCAGCAACATAAGAGTTTTCACAATTCTTTCTAATGCTGATAGCTGTACCTTTTTTCTTCCCTTAGTAATAAAATATAAAAACACCGTTAATCTTTTTAAAATTCCATTACCGTAAAAACTCATTTATTTCTATGATAAAAACCAATTTCACCCTGTAAACGCAAACTTAAATCGATTTTGAAAACTTCCCAATCCAGCAGCAAAACAACACTTCAGCCCACTACAATATACAGCACTTTTATTTTCCGAAATAGCCCAGAACCTCACGTAGTAACTGTTATTAACGCCGTTCTCCAGTTAATTTATATATCTGTGTTTGACACCTCAGAGCATTTATCATCTTACTAAATGAAAGATAAAAACAATAAGAGCAGAGTGGAAGCCTCACCATTTGGCTGCCTTTCGGGCCCCAAGCTGCGTATTGGATTTTTTCGCCGGGTTTATTCAAAGGCCAGAGTTGATAGATTTTTCTGTAATAAAGATAAAAGAGATTTTATTAAAATTATAATGATATTTAATTAAACTTTATTTACTTAATATGCATTTGTGAAAGAGAATAAAATGCAATGACTTGGATTATTTTACCTGTTTTCTAGGTCATATATTTTGAATCTGGCCTCAAAAGAGTACTTATAAATCTGCAAAAAAGTATTCACATGTATTAAAACAGAAAAAAATATTTTGAGAATAACGCAAGCATTTTTTCAAGAAATAAAATGAGAGAAGTTTTGTGAGAAGTATCTTTCTTGTTTTGAAATGAGCCTTTTATTGAATAAAAGAAAAATTACACAAAAATGTCTATAAGATTTTATAGTGTTATTAAATATTTTTCAATATTCATTTAGGAAACTTTCAATTTTATTTCACTTATTAAAATCCTTTTTTTGTTGTTTTAGTTTTCTAAAGATACTTCTTTGCACTTTACAGCAGTGATTGTTTAATGCATTTTGTTATGCTTAATTTTTTTTGGCATAATACAAATTAGTTCTTAATTCAAACGTATAGGGTAATCAAGAGGACAAATAAATTAAAAAAATTGAATTTGACGTTCAGAGTTTTATTTCTCTCTTAAAAAATAATTGTAAAATTAAAGTTAAAGACGTGGGTGTAAGAATCGGACAGCTCCAGTTTTCAGAAAAATGTATGTTTCTCGCACCGTAAGAGACAAGAATATAGATCCTTACTCTTATATCTGCATAGCCATTGCTTAGAGCTGTCTGGGTTTTATATCTATTGATAGAGGATTTTTTTTATAGAAATAAGAGAAAAAGTGTAAATTAAAAAAGTGTAGGTGTCTGGTGCAAAAACCAGACAGTTTCAATTGTTTTATAAAAACGTTAATTTATTTATTAGAAACACATTTCTTTATTTCATTAATTCTTATAGGTTAATAAATAGGTTCTTAAGGTTTTTAAATATTTATAATAATAATTATTTTTATTTTCAATTCTATTTTTTGATTCAAAGATGAGAAAAATGGTTAACCAGTATAAATCAAGGAATTTTTCCTGCAAAAGGGGATGTACTTTATTAATCGAAGCAACTTTTTTAAAAAAGAATGATATCAAAACATAAGTTTATAAATGTGAAATTTAATATTTAATTTAAAAAACCTAATTCATCATATGTCACATTTTCTCCCACCTCACCTTAAAGTATGAACTATTTTTATAAAGTAGAAAGTGTAATTAATATTTTTTAGTAATTAGTAATTTTTGTTTAGTTTAGTAATTAGTTTTTTAAGTAGTTTAGAGTAATTAGTTATTTTTAATATAGTTTTAGCCAAAATTCATTGGCATATTTTGAAAACTAAATATAAATTCAATTTTTTTGGCGTCAGAGAGTGCTGTTCTTAATAAAATGCTTCTCACAATTAAAAGATTTTCCAGGGTAAATAAAAGTTTTACTTACAAACTTCACTCACAGATGGCGCCGTATTTTAAAACATCAGAAATAACGACTCACAAAACACGAATAAGAGGAATTGGAGTATCGTTTGGACTTTACTCGAGCTTCAAAGGCTGCACACTTTAAAATATTGCAGTGGATTTTCCACATTAAAATCTCTGTAATTGCTTGTGAAGTTAAGGTACAGCGCCTTCTACAGTGAAATTTGGAACTAAGTTTCTTATTTGCTTGAAAAAAAATCTTTTTATTGAGAGAAGCATTTTAATACAAACCACAATATTTTACGTTAGTATACTTTATTTTATATTAAATTATAATACGTGTAAAGGATTTTGGGATATCTCTGTATAATATGACTTATAACTACCAAAGTTGATTTATCAAAAATAAGGTTTTGTTAACAAAGACATAATTTGATAATATATGTAAATATTCATATATTACATTAAATGGCTGAAATCCAGTTGATTAACTATTATGAGCAGATCAAATCTAAACTACTAAATCATTAGTATATGAATATTCATAAACTTATTTTTCGTTATCTTTGGATCCAGAACATCTCGAGTTTGAACATCGAATTTACTTAAATTTAACAACTAAAAATATGTTTTCAAACTAACAATAATTACTCCATTCAAAAACTTATTTGACAAATTTATTGAAATCCGATTGTTACCTAAATTGCTTAACATTTAAAATAAGAATACACATCTTAACGATTTATTTAATTTAAAACTTGCAAATAAAACTGAGATATATTAAACTAGATTTTGGTTTATGTTCTCGGAATTATATTTAGAATCCTCAATGCAAAATTCGAATTTACTTAATTTTAACAACTAAAAATATGAATACATATGTTTTCAAACTAACAATAATTACTCCATTCAAAAACTTATTTGACAAATTTATTGAAATCCAATAGTCGCCTAAATTGCTTAACATTTAAAATAAGAATACACATCTTAACGATTTATTTAATTTAAAACTTGCAAATAAAACTGAGATATATTAAACTAGATTTTGGTTTATGTTCTCGGAATTATATTTAGAATCCTCAATGCAAAATTAGTTACCCCTGGGATAGTTTGTACAATGAGTATCTAACACCGTCGCATGATAACAAATAAAAATAGCATTTAATGGATTAAAATAGTTGTGTTTAAAATATTTCGCACAATACAAAGAGCCTCCATTTAAATATGAAGCATAACTTGTAAAAAAAAAAACCTAAGACATAAAATATTCAGTAATTTAAAAAAAGAACACAATCACATTTACGAAAATTAAATGAGTCGAAGAAGTGCTTTGTTTAATAAAATAAATAAAGAAAATGAAAATGTAAAGAAGAGATAATATTAATGCCCATAAATATAGTGTTTCTGAACAGCTTCCAATTCCGAATAACTTAGGTAGAAAGAATGTCGTCTCATGGAATTCTTTAATAAAAGAATGCATTATTGATAAGCCACTATTAAATATTAAATTATAAGCTGGAAAATTATAAATGTAATAACTTACTTGAGTAACATCATAGAAAAGCAAAACGTATTTAAGGTCTGCAGAAATGCTGTACTTGACTGAATGATTTTCTTTCTGTTGAATGGAAAATAAGAATTAAGAATAATTCAATTAAAAGAAATACATTTTAGTTGAAAGATATTTACAGGTATTGAAAAGTATTGAGGAAAAATGTTCTATTCTTTTATTTGCTTAGTGTTAGTTTTGTTCAACTTTTGTGTGTAAAAAAATCATAATTGTTTAGGAAGTTTTATATTTCATTAATATTTTTTTTACAAAATATGCATTTTGTTTAATATAAAATCAAAAATTATTCTAAAAATATTTTTTTTGTAAACTGTATAATATTTATTTTTAATTTTAAGAAAACAGTATAATATTTAATATTATAATCGATTATGATATTTTTCATAATATAATTTATAATTTAATCCTGCTTTTTATCCACCTAGATGTCGTGTCATGAATCTCTGTAACTTATTTTATTAGTCAAGATCTTGTAGTAATGAGTCTACGCCCAAATTAGTTTAAGAACGAAAAGATGTGTATTGAAAATGTACCAGCAGTGCTTTATAATGACTTACATGACGTAAAATAGACTATTGTTGTGTGCTGTTTAAGAGACCAAGGTAATTTTTGAAGAAGTATGAATCATACAAAAATGTACTTTAAACTTCTTTTTGTATTGTACAATTTTGTCTTCACAGCAACGTTAACAGTAAAGTTACTATCGTTTATATGTGTCGCATTCGTTTATGAATGCGCCAAATCTTTAATAATGACAATTAATAATAATTATTTTGTTGCTTTAACATGAAAATATTAGTATTATTTTAATTTACCAGTAACTAAGGTGTGCTGTCATACTTACAAACACTGAATTTTGAAGTAATCGTTTGGAACTCTTCATCCGTATTGAATACAAAATTAGATGTCCATCTTTATCTCGGAATACCAACTGATCGTCTGCAAATAAAGTAAAATATTAATTGTTTACTTGGTTTTGTCGTTTTCCAATTTTTTTATTTAATATATTTTAAAAAGTATCGAAATACACATCTTCAATTATTTATTAATTTTGATCAGAAGCATAGATTAAGAAATCTAATATCTTATTCCGAAAAAGCAGTAAAATTACTTTTTGTATTTAATCTTTGATTACTTGATATCCATTCACATTTACTCTGGTGGTTTTGGGGTCAGAGAGAGGGAGATATAAATATAAAGAAAGACAGATAGATATCGAGAGAGAGGAATTATTAAAAAAGTTAATCAGTGAAAATAAAACTCTTATAATATTGATAAATTTTTTAAAAAATTATTTATGGAAATTTCGTTTTAAAGAAACTTTTTTTAGCGTTAATAAGTTTTCTTATATTTTAGGTTATCTTATAACTCTCTTTATACTTAGCTAACTTATCTCCATGATAAAATATGATTTTAAAAACTCTATTTTGAAAGTATACAGGACTTTATATTTAAAGTTGATGAGTGTATCACTGAATTTATAAAATATAAGCTTTCCCTGAGGCAAAGTAAGATTTTCTTTTTTTTACATAAAAAGTTTAATTTAAATGTATTATGTATGTCGTTACCTCTAATTAGATGATAATGAACACAACGGGATCAAAAATGGTTGGTATGAAATTAGTTTATCTTCAAAACATATAATTAGTAAGGTTTCTCATTACTCACCAATATTATGTTTCATTGTTATTTGAATTTTATAATGAATATCTATTTAAAAGTATTAACAATGTTCTAAGGATTACTAATTATAAATATAATGAGAACAGTAAGAGATTATTTTGTGTAGTATTTCTTTAATAGATGATTTCGAGACTGTGTAACTAAATACAAAAGTAATTATTTTGTGATGTATTGCAATACATATGGTATTTCGGTAAGTAATTTAAACCCGAATTGGTCATGGATTGAAAAAAAAATAGTTTATATTTAACCGTTTTACCTCATTGCATCAGTGTGATATATATTGGATTGTATTGATTTGAAAATAAATTTTTAATAGCGGGTAAATACATTATAATTTTTTTTAAATAAAAATTTATATACTTCTTTTTACGAATCTAAAATTAACAATTTTGAATCGTTATGCCATGATAAGTTATATCACGCACGTCAAATATAATTTTCATCACCAGGTAAAATTAATTAAATTAACTATCAAAATTCTCAATGCACTTTGAAAGCATAAATTAAATTTTACATTCAATAAGCGCTCCACTGGTCTTAACATAATTAAATCAAACATCACGGAAGACTGACTAAAATGAATTACTTTACAAAATACAAAAAAAATACAGTTTCAGCGAAACTACTCCTGAGGATGTCTATTTGCATAATTATGTCTACACACAGACTCCATCTCTCTGTCCCCTCTCAACTAAGCAGAAAGGTAGACATCTGGAAAACGTGTATATTTCTTTGATTTCATTTAAACTGTGCAGTGAGCGTAGTTAGTCCTTTGAAATCCTTAGATTTTGTTGGATGATTGTTAAGTAGAAACTATTTTAAAAATGGGGTTCACATAAAAGACTTTTTAATAAAATTTGAGAGTGAAGCTACTGGAGAAATCGTAATATGTTTTTTATTTATATTTTTTTTTTGAGTCTAAATAAAACCTTTTATTATCCTATAATCAAATATAATAATGGTTAGTTGAATTTGTTCTCTAGTTTCAAATCCATGTATATCCACAATTTTGAAAAATCATTTAAAAAAATATTATTTACAAGTTTTAAATGTACTGTATCACCTTTCAAAGCGGTATTGACCAATAGTGTCTGAATCCAATTTATAAATGCACTTAAAGTCATGCGTTTAGATCCAAAAGTGCTTGGTTGTCAGTCGTTCCTTGCGTCTCCTGTATTAATTTATAAGAATGGATCTACCTGGTTTTGAAACTGGAGAGGTCATTAAAGTTCAATTAAAGTTTCACAATAGCCTATAGTTCATATCTATCAGAAAAGGTAGACATAGGAACATTGCCTTGTAATATAGCTATGATCAGCTGGGAAAAAACACCAATATTGGTAAAATATATTAGATTTTACACCATTAATAACGGAAAGACCGTTGGATAGATTTAATGTGCGTAATACCCTTTAAAACTGCGAATCTTCATTTGGTAGAGGGTATCGATCTCTTAATCTTCCATGAAATATATTTCATTCCACAAAATAGATTTTGAAGTATTTTGTAAATAAATAAAGTAATATAAATATTAATATATCATTTGATTGTTAGGTCATGTCATAGGGCTTAGAGATAACTTGAATTTATGTATATATTTGGGAATATTTGACTTTGAAATATGAATCTTGATAATGAAGATAGATATAAGGATTTTAAACTTCAAATAATATGTTGAAATTTAGAGAGGGTGTTGTATTGACTAGTTAACAATCGTTTGGAAACTATTATATTATTAACTTCAAAAACAAATAAATCTGGATTTACATTATTGAAAAACATTTTCATAATTTTATTTAACGTATTTTATGATTATTAACTTATTTTTAAACATTTTAAAAGGGTAATGTTTAAAAGTAGTAAATTTTTATATAGCAAAGAATAAGTTTCTAAAATAAATAAAGAATTATTTAAATAAAAGCACAACAATTATGATTAAATTTCTGCATATAAGACCAGGTGAACTAAAAAACAATTGCATTTGTTTTGAAAAAGATCTGATTGTTCTCTTAATTCATAAAATACATCCGTTTGGTAGAGATAAAGTTTTTAATTTATTGATGCCTAACAAATATCCTGAAACTATTTATTTACAAAAATCAGAATAGAAATAACGCAAAAAATATGATTTTCCAATTACGCATTTCAATTTTCCGACTCAGTAATTAAATTCCTAAGTAAGACCTTTTTCATTTCCCAAAGTGTGCTTCATTAAGTCACATTAAATGGTTCATTGGTGCAATAATCCGACACGAGGAACAGGGGAATGTTTTCTACAAACTACAATCTCGATAAAAAAAATATTTCCTTTATACTTAAGCCTTACATTCGCAATACCATTGAATAAACACAAAATTGAGTATCGTGATTTACCAATGCAGATAATTCGTTTAAAAAGTAATGATAAAAATTATTCAATCATTCGAAAAATAAATGTTTTTAAGAACTGTATTCTATGAAATAGATTTTGATTTATTTGGATAGTTTGTAAATAAGTAAAGTAATATAAATATTAACAAATCAGCAAATTGTTCAGTCATGTCGCAGTTGCTTAGAGATAACTTTAATTAATGTATCTATTATTGAATAATTGAATTGTAAATAAGCACTGTAAAAAAAGCTACTTAAAAATGAGTACATGAGCGTACTCGTTTTTATTTCAGTACAAATGCATCGTTAATGAAAGATGGCGTACTCAAATTTAAGTAATCATACTTTCGCAAAAATGAGCAGTGTGATTTAATATTGCTAATCTCAGCTACTGTTCAAACTTAAAAATATTTGTTCAGAAGATGGTTTTCCACATTATTTGATATCGATTTCTTAAATAGAAACTGAGTTATTACAATTCAATTTTTTTACTTCCCATTATTTTTTCACATAATTTTAACATTACTTTTGTTTATAACTTCTTCACGTCACTCTGGCAGCTTAACAAATAAGGCTGTGTACAGCGGTGCCTGCAGATGTGGGTTCGATTCCCGATAAGTCCCATTTGTAATTATCGATATTTGTTGAAAGTGATTTATGAAAGCAGCCTATGTAGGCTAGCATCTGCTCTTTTTACCCATTGTACACATTTTTAAATACATGTCTTTTTCAAAATTGAAACTTACCCATTCGGAGCCATGATAAGCATCGAATGTATTCAAAAATAAGTACATTTTACTTATTTTTGAATACCTATTTTTAGCAGTGTAGATAAGAAAAAATTTGTTTTAGGTAGGGAATTTTCAAAGAGGGCAAGGAAATCCGCCATGGGAGGTTAAGAACGGAAATATTGTGAAAGAACGATTTTGGTATTCAAAAGCAGATCTTTCCTTCCGAGTAGAACTACTTACAACCCTTTCTAGTAACACGCGTTTTTAGAACGCTTCTTGGAAAATGCTTCGTTTCAAGCAGCCCATTTCTGTACTACAGCGCTGATCCTCTGCGAATTGCTTCTCTATTTCAAAAACGATACCGAAAAACGACACCGCACAAACCATTATTCTGATTACCCCTTTCAAGCAACCAGCAATTACCTTTTGTGTCGCCAACTGAATATCTAAAGCACACACGCTATAATTTCCTACCCCCAATTCGTGGGTAATATTTGTCACAAGCTCCTCAGAAGGTTTGAACAAGAAATATAGCAGACATTGCCATATCCCTCCTTGTTAACATTAAACCAAGCAAATACTCTCTTAGTATTTGTTTATTAAGTTTCAATAAAGTTACATTTTTACATATTTGCTTCATTAAGTTTCTCAGTTCTTAGAGAAACAAGATTGTATATATAGCTCAAATTATCATTCTGTACTATAAAACTTAAAATAAGTTTATAAATAATAATAGCTTGTATTCCTTTTGCATACAAACATAAGTTTAGTTACATTTTCAAAATATCTAGGTTAATTGGATCTATGTCAAATATGTTCAGACATACTTTTAATATAAAACATAGAGTATGAAAAGGAACATATTTAGTTTTTAAATGTTTTGATTCAAAATTTTTTATTTTTTAAATGCAAAATTAATAAACATTAAATTAAAAATTAAATTATTTTTTTGTTTTGAGTATTTGATTCTAACTTCTAACAAGCTTTCAATAAATAAATGAAATACTAAATTAATAAAATTATATTATTATGATCCTAAATATGAACCCTAAGTATGGTTTGTTTTCACGATTTAGAATATTTTTACCAAAAGTAAAATTGTGTAAAACAATTAAATAATTCTAATTAATTTAAAAAAAAGTTAGCTGTTATAAACAGTGATTTGAAAAAACGAAATGGAACAAATAAAACTGTGATGCCCCCGATCTCTTGGAAAAAATCTTATTCGAATTCGAAAGCTGCCATCTGAAATGAGTTTCCGTTTTGTCGCCATCTTGATTTTCGGAGTGGCTCCTTTGCGTGTGGCGCTTTCCGATTGGATTGCATTGTGTCGCGACTCGATCCGAAAAGGCGGTCTCGGAAAGTGAAGTTTTAGCATGACAAAGAGCGGACTTCAAAAAGCGAGTGATAGGTGCTGGAAGGTTTTTCACGGAATTGGCTTCGAACTTACCCGGACATCGAATAGCTTTTCAGTTATTTAAGCATTCTTTTGAGTTCCCGTAAATATTAATATGAATTCTGGATTCTTTATTATGAAATATAGAATTCAAATTGATAAGTAAAGGAGTTATCTTTTTCAATGGTGGTTATTCATGATCTGGTGTATGTAATTAGGATACAGTTAACTCTCGGGTTTAGTGAAACGATTTGTTCAGAAATTATTTGGCGAATTATGTTCTTTTTTCTCAGTAAAATTTAAAACTTTTTGCATAAATTATTGGCCAGTAAACCAATAAAGGAACAATTGTGGATTGCAAATGTTCATTTTGTCCTTTATGCTACTAATTATACCTGCTAATTAATAATTATGGGTTGGCATCCATTTTTAAATATACTATTTTCAGTCAATTATTACTCTTGTATTTCATTATACGATAAATTAACTACACTAATATATGACAATTTGTATAGGAGAACTCAATGCAAATTTTATTAATCTGAAAATTATCTGAAATCTATAATGCTGAAAAAAATCTAAAGTAATAAATGTGACAGTGTGCTGTCACACGTTGCAATTTTTACATAGGGATCCGACCTATTTTGTACTTTGTGCAATTTGGTCGGATGGCTAGACTGGCGGTCGCCGGTTTTTATTACTGTGTTACATTGTGGGAGAGTTTCGTCACTGAGCCATTTTTTTACATCCACGCCAGGATTGGCCAGGAGGGGTGACCAGGAGGGGCGGAGCGAATTCCAAGTGGTGGGTTTGGTAATTTATGTACAATTGCAACCCCCCACCCCAAGACACCACCGTGGGAAATTCAAGGTTTCCCACATGACTTTCAACTCTGCCTTTGCCCAAGAGATATGGGTAAATTTTTGCTCCATCGTCTCCCGTCCTCATGTCCATCTCCGGAAAAGTCCCAAATTCCATGAGACCAGACGGCAGCGCTCCCATTTCGTACCAACGTCACTGAGCTACGGAACCAGACGAGCCCCTGGAGAAGGAAAGGTCCTGATGCCAGGACACCAGACATCAGCATCCACATTTCATGGTAACGCCCCTGGTAGCCGGTCATCTACACCCCAAACAACCAGCTAATCGCCTCAGACGGAACTCTCCCCAACCGGTACACGTGAGTCAGTATCACATTATTGCACATAACCCCCCCAACCATAAGTTTTCTCCTATATAATTTAATGTGTCAATAAAGCACCGTTTTAAAAGTAAATTATTGGTATGTATGTATTTTTTCCAAGACGACATTATTCATAAAGATACAAAAAAATAACACAACGCAATCCAAAAAATGTACTAGCCAATTTACCGCCACGACAGATGGTGCCTCGGACCAGTCTTAAATTTATTTTATTAAATTTGAGCTTATTTGGAAATTATTGCAATGTTTGGCAATTTAAAAAAAATGAATGATGTTGTATTGGAAATTAGATATGGTAAATGGTAATAATAAGTAACGAAATACCTCCATGCAATTTATCTGGTTAAATATATTGTGTATTGATTATTGTGCATGTATTTGAATATTTGTGTAATACTAATTATATACCAATAATGGCTACAAGTGTAGGATTTGCCAGAAAGGCAGAATTAGAAAAGCCATTTACATACTGCATAGGCTGTGGGGATATCAATCACACTTTTACGGAGTGCGAGACTTTTAAAAATATTAAGTTAGCAGTTGAGCGCACTAACATTAATGAGAACCATCGCAAAACTGATTACAGATATTTTAATCGCTATAGTAGGGATGAACGGACAATACAATATCCGTCTAATAAATTCGAAAAGCGCAATTCTGTGAGAAGGGGAGATTTCAGACAACAATTTTCGGAAAGTCGAAATGGAAGAAATTTTAATAGGCAAAATGATAGGGGTCATGAAACTGATTATAGAAGTTTTAATCGCTATAGTAGGGATGAACGGACAACACATTATCCGTATGATAAATTCGAAAATCGCAATTCTTTTAGTAGGGGTGATTTCAGACAATTTTCGGAAAGTCGAAATGGACGAAATTTTAATAGGAAAAATGATAGGGGTCATGAAACTGATTATAGAAATTTTAATCGCTATACCAGGGATGAAGGGAATATACATTATCCGTCTGATAAATTCGAAAATCGCAATTCTATTAGAAGAAGAAATTTCAAACAACAATTTACGGAAAGTCGAAATGGACGAAATTTTAATAGGCAAAATGATAGGGGTCCACAAACTGATGTGAATCAAATACGCGCTAATAATATAAATTCGGAAAGAAATCAGGGAACAAATGGCGATTCTGAGGTAACTAGACATGTGTCGTTTAATGAACAAGATCTAGTGGCGTCACCTCAAGTGAATACTTTGGTTGCTACAGTTAAAGGGAATGATTTGGCAAGTAATTCAGATATTTGCGATTTACCAATTATAACTGTAGAGGCGGGAGAAATTAAATTCTCTTCATTGATCGATTCTGGGAGCTCGTGTTCATTTTTAGAGGCAGAAGTATTTAATGAAATCAAAAAAACGCAAAAAGTATCAATAATACCCCAAAATATTTCAATTAAAACTGTGACCGGAGAATTAGTCAACTATGAATGTTCTTCAAAAGTACGGATTAAAATGGGAAATAAATTTATTATGCATACATTTTTTGTCATAAGAGACAAAATTGGTGAGTATCAAGCGATTTTTGGAACGGATTTATTAAAGAGATATCAAACGGAAATCAATTTTGGTAAGAGCTACTTAAAATTTGAGGGTGAAATTATACATTTACAAAAGAAAGCAAGCGTTGCTCAAGGTGTTTGTAATAATATGACTCTTATACCTGGTTCACTAAAACGAAAACTAATTTTACAAAGCGGTCAGAGTAAATCTGTCGAGATAAAATTAAGACAAGATATCAGTAAAGATATGGAAGTATTTTTCCAACCCAAGCGTTTGAAATCTAATATCGAAATTATACCAAATATGGATAAATCGGATAATAAGCAAATCACAGCTACTATTGTAAATTTGGAGGGGAAACCAATTATACTTGGAAGGCGGATGAAAATTTGTGATATGATTTTACGTAATAAATTTCAAAGCGATATTAATAAAAATAATATAGGCAAAGATGAAATCAAAATTGCTCATGGGTCAGGTAAAAATGATATCGGGTATCAGGTGGATTCCCAAACTAGTCGGAAAGTGAATACAGCGCTATGCAAGGTAACAGAAATGGGAGTAAGTAACTGTGGAGTTTTACCTCAGATTGAAAATTCAGTCAAGCGTACTAGTGAAAGTTGCATAGATAAATGTCCAGCAGCTGGTAATATACAAATTTTACAAAATGGTAAAATTTTAGAAAAGTATAGAGTTTATACTACAAGATTAAAAAAAATTGAGAAGCGTAAAATCCATTTGGAATAGTTTGAAGGTGTGGGAGTTTTGTATACTATTGCATAATATAAAACAGGTAGCATGGTGTTATGTAATACATCATAAACAAATAAATAAACAGTATGCAATTGAGGTAATCAACAAAAAATATGAATGAAATAAGTTGTGTGGAAAGTCATACAATTGTGTTCAAAATCAATAAATAAAATTTTGTATGTAAGTATAACATAAAATAATGTGTACAAAAAAAATGCATAGGGTAATTTGTGGAAAATACATAAAATAATTTGTGTAATTAGGTAATTTTGTGTAAAGACATAAAATTGTATTGGGATAAAAAAAAAGTATCTGGCATTCAATAATAAAAAAAAAAAAAGAGGGAAAAATTTCACCCATTTGTAGACCAGCTGTGAGACATTTCCTAGGAGCGCTTTTTGTTGTTGTTGTTTCTGTTGACTGAACCCCCGGGAGGGGGGAGACGAGTTTCGATGCCTATTTTGGAGGCTAGCCGCTCTGTAGTAGGGGAGAGCAGAAAAGAGGGGTCACCGGTTTTGACCCGTCGACGTTTTAGGGTTGCAGGAAAGAGGCGCGCTTTGCATCGTTGAGTTGGCATGTAAAATAAATTGGCGATTATTATGGGAAAAATAAGGAAAATGATTGTCAATTATTAAATGCACATAAGATTTTCCAATGGGTAGAAATAGGTGTTGATTGCTGAAATAAAGGGATTAGACATGTTTTGATGTAGAACATTTGTTCTGCCGGGTAGAGGTTCTACGGGCAGCAATTGAAAATTTATCTATTGGCGGCGATTTAAATATATATAAACCGATTCATAGTTAGGTAAACTATTGCAAGGTTAAATGGTTATGCATTACAATGAGTTAGATTTTCTCAGAGTTAATATCAGGTATAAAATAATTGTTTATGGAGAGGAAATAAGAAAATTTTCCTTTTACAACATTGGCGTTTGGCGCCAATTTGGCGACAAAATTTTCTTTGCGAGCACTTGGTGATAAGTCGAACTAAACACGTTCGCGGAAACAATTCATATTAATTTATGACTAATCATTCAATTTACAATGAAATTTGAAGGAAAAAAAAGCGGAGTGATACGAAACCTTACCTGTGCTTTTAATGGAAAAGCGGTCTGACGATTTGAGTGCCACATGGTCCTTCGGAGTTCGGGAAATGCGTAAACAATCGAGGGACCGAGCCCCTTTTCACTTCTCTTCGAAGGGGGGAAAGTGTGTTTTGTTGGCTAATTATTGTTGGGGTGAAAAGTCCGAGGGTTCGGTTGAATAGGGAACGTCCTTGGTGGGACAGTTTTTTTTTTTTTGCAGGGGTTTCTTAAGCTATGATGTCGAGAGTATGGGAGAATGCAGACGATGCGATGGTTCTGTTTGGAAGCTCGCTCGTTTAGAGTGTGGCGTTTGTGTAAACGATTGAGACGTTACGTATCATTTCCGTGTGAATTGAAATTTGAATAATTAAAAGCGTCTTGATTATTATTGATTGATATTGTGTAGAATTAGATAATGATTGTTTCTATATATGTGTTGTAATGATATAAAAAAAAAAAAAAGAAAGGAAAATGTGTGTGACGTGTTTACAGTGTAACGTATTTAATTTAATAAAAAAAAAAAAAATCTGTTAAGAATCAATGAATTATGTGTGATTGAAGAGACTATCAAACATGATTTTGTGTATAATTGAATAATTATATATATAGGATTTTAACTAGTAATGCAATTAAATGTGACGAGTTAGCGTAAATATAGGAGCGCATAGAAAAGTATTTTGCGACTCATTTCGCATGGAGATATTTTGTGTTTTAAAGTGTATAACTGTATTAATTAGTGTACTTTAATTTTAATTTTGGTGCTATTAATTGGAAACTAATATGACACTTTTATAAGGAAAATCGTACTTTATACAGACAATACGAACTTTTAGAAATATAAACTTTTGGGGATATGTGTGATTTTGACTAAGTGGTATGACTGACTTTTTATAACTTTCCATTGAGATTTCCAGAAGATAAAAAGAAAACCGAAGGATGTCCATACAAATGTTTAAAGAACTTTTACCAGGACAATTTTCTACATACAAGTACCATTAACAGGTAATGCGAGAACTCAGGTTTTCGCGGGAAAAGTTAAAGACTTTCCTACGCAATTTGCCTTGTGTACAAAAAGGTTTAAGACCTTCACTACAAATTAACATTCTGGAACAATTATATAATGAATAAATGTAAAATAAGGTTCAAGACCAAATTTTATAATTTGAGGGTTACCAAGTATGTCAGTTGTGATTATGAAATGTAAAATAAGGTTCAAGACCAAATTTTATAATTTGAGGGTTACCAAGTATGTCAGTTGTGATTATGAAATGTAAAATAAGGTTCAAGACCAAATTTTATAATTTGAGGGTTACCAAGTATGTCAGTTGTGATTATGAAATGTAAATAAGGTTCAAGACCAAAATTTATAAATGTTAAAAATTACCAACCCAAATTTGTTATATGTAAAAATTGTATTTTAATGTGTTTTTAATTTTTTTTTTTTAATTAGTGGAAGGGGGGTACTGTGACAGTGTGCTGTCACACGTTGCAATTTTTACATAGGGATCCGACCTATTTTGTACTTTGTGCAATTTGGTCGGATGGCTAGACTGGCGGTCGCCGGTTTTTATTACTGTGTTACATTGTGGGAGAGTTTCGTCACTGAGCCATTTTTTTACATCCACGCCAGGATTGGCCAGGAGGGGTGACCAGGAGGGGCGGAGCGAATTCCAAGTGGTGGGTTTGGTAATTTATGTACAATTGCAACCCCCCACCCCAAGACACCACCGTGGGAAATTCAAGGTTTCCCACATGACTTTCAACTCTGCCTTTGCCCAAGAGATATGGGTAAATTTTTGCTCCATCGTCTCCCGTCCTCATGTCCATCTCCGGAAAAGTCCCAAATTCCATGAGACCAGACGGCAGCGCTCCCATTTCGTACCAACGTCACTGAGCTACGGAACCAGACGAGCCCCTGGAGAAGGAAAGGTCCTGATGCCAGGACACCAGACATCAGCATCCACATTTCATGGTAACGCCCCTGGTAGCCGGTCATCTACACCCCAAACAACCAGCTAATCGCCTCAGACGGAACTCTCCCCAACCGGTACACGTGAGTCAGTATCACATTATTGCACATAACCCCCCCAACCATAAGTTTTCTCCTATATAATTTAATGTGTCAATAAAGCACCGTTTTAAAAGTAAATTATTGGTATGTATGTATTTTTTCCAAGACGACATTATTCATAAAGATACAAAAAAATAACACAACGCAATCCAAAAAATGTACTAGCCAATTTACCGCCACGACAATAAAACTCATACAAACATCTAAGGCTGTTACACGAATCAGAATCGAGTTATATAATTCGGAAAACTAATAGTGATGCTAAAATTTAGATCGTGACGACTATAAATAGCATATAATTTTTTTGTGTTACATCATAAGAAAATTAATGTCTTATTATTTGTTATAGCTAATTCAGAATGTATTTTATATTGTAACTCAAAAAATAACTGAAGCTACAAGTCTGCTTTTAATAAGAAACGTATAACAAAAGATTTTGGAAATAACGCATCCTTAAAAGTTTCGGTCAATCTAAATTTTGGGCATCAACTGGAAATTTAAGTGTACATAGAGTGTAAAATTATGCTTTTCCAGTAATTGGCACAAGAGAGGTGGATAGCGTGATGTGGTTAATTTTTGGAAACTTTTTATTAAGTTTTAGATGTCAAGGAGTAAAGACAAACTTTTAGATAGTAATTATGATAAATAAAAGTTTTGTGAATTCATTAATGTTATTTTATTAATAAGTAACGTGGTTCAAATTTAAATTAAACATTTATTATTTATAAGAAGTGAGAATACATTTATGTATATTTATCAAATTCTTTAACTGAGTTTTATTTTTTTTTGTTTCAAATATGATTAATCTTTTTAAATTAAAGATATCAAAAATATTTTTATTTATAATTTAAAAGTTTTTTTTATTCTATATTGCATTACACTTTTAATTGGTATTATTTTTATTTGGTACTCTTAATTGTTATATGATATATTTAAATAAAAATATAGGTTTCAGAATAATTCTGTAAACTTCAATTGCATATTAAAACGTCAGTGCAAATATTTAGATAATAATACTTCGAAAAACAGTTTTTTTTAAAAAAAACTTTTTTAAAGTTTATACATAACAGGATCATGCAACTACTTTTACAAAATTAAATTATCGAAAAGAAAATTGTTTTTAAGAAAACAAACGAAAGGCATTAATTGATAACAAAATTGGTTGTTCAAATTCTATCCCAATTTTAAGTTTTAAAATATTTGATAGCTTTATTTTACACCTAAAAAATAATTTAATACGCAAGAGCTTTTTAATAAAAATATAAAAATGATGCTTATTAATTGTTACTTTTCATTTGACAAAAAGTGGGACCAAACTTTATTCAATTAATATTTAAAGTGTGGTTTATATAAAAAAAATCTATTAAAAATTTTACATCGTTTAATTTTTTCAACATCTACTGCATATATGTTGAGTATATATATTGCACAAATTATCCTTAAAAACGATTTATGCAATTTTGAGTTTCGCAACAAGAAATAATAATTTGAGTTTAAATAAAAGGGGAGAATCTTTAAATGGATAAATTGTACATTAAAAATAATAAAATTTTAATTCCCATCCATATGCTTTTTATTTTATACGATTAAAAACACTTGAAATTAATCCCTATTACTTTTTTTTAAATATCACATTTATTAAAATATCTCAAACTACTAAAACTCGTTTTTGTAATTCAGGACATTTTTATAAGTATATTTAAAAACTATATATGAACTGTTATAATTTTATTTCTATGAAATTATTACTCAACTAATCAAACTTTTAAATTGCGTTTTTTAACATAGTTTCGTTTTTAACTCCCCTTAAAATGTAACAATCCTTTAAAACAATATAATTTTTCAAAAAAGAAAATTTTTATCAGACAGGTCTAGTTAAAAAATAACATAAGTGGGATTAAATAACATAAAATCCCTCATCCAACATTTAACCGTTATTTTATAACGCAATGAATGAATGAACTACTTAAAAAACATGTTGAAAGTCCGTTAATATATACATTAGACTGTTCAACATGCATGTTGGCCTGCACACTAAACTCAATTCCCCAACTTTAGTCTCATATGGAGAAGAATACTAATCGTGATCACTAACAGGGTAGACTTCTTTAAGAGAGGGATGAGATCAGAATATTTGCTCTCCCTATATCAGCTGCAATGGGCGCAAATGTTTGAGGCAAATGCAATCATTGTCCGCAGACAAGATTAATTGCAACAAGACCTTGTAATTGACCTTGTGTATGACTAGAATAAATACCCGACTGAGAGGAGCCACGAATCTGTATCTTGAGATAGGTAAAAGTACGTTGTGTGTGTAATTGATTGGATTAGAGATTGCTAGGGTATTAAATAGCATACTAGTATTTAAGTAAAATTATGCGTGTTTTGGGATTGGTGTTCATTGTATATTCTGGATGTTTGTTTATATCTTATATTTTTGTGTAAGTAATTATATGTGCGTTTATGAATTCGTGATGGTTGCATATTCAGGTTATTTGTTTGTAACGCATAATTTTATTTAGGTAATTATTTACACTGTAAATGTCCTTTTATGTTGTCTAAATGTAGGGCAATATTTTTTATGATTCACAAAAATGCTATTCATTAATGTCTGTAAAAGATTTTTCCTTTGCATATATTTATTTTACGTATAAATAAGTAAGAATTATGAACTAGTGACAAATCATTTAATGATATGTTGGATCAAAATAATTGCTAGAAGAAAAAGTATTGGATATATCTTGGTAACATTTCAGATAAAAAAAGGAAATAGAGTAGGTAAGAAAATATTTAATCATTGGTAATATCAAAACTGCAGAATCGAAAAAGAATTACGTTTAGACTTGCATAGAACCTTTAAAATAGTTTATATACTTCACAATAGAAAATAATAAATATAAATACAAAAAAAAGTTTTATAGTAAACAATTTATGTAGTCGTTATAAGAATAAACTGGATAAACTTATATTTAGCATCAGTAGTAAGATTTTGTATTTATTTCAATATGCTTTAAAACTGTTTTTGACAGTAGTTATAGGTAGTATAGCAAGAATATTGTAATATTAAATGGTTAGCTTTCTCTCCAAGTCCAAAAGCGCAGAGTTTCTAGATAAGAATGTTTAAAGTTCGCAACTCGTTTTGACTATAATGTTTAGTGGAATGATATCCATATCATTATTGGGCAACCAATTGAACTTAGAGTCATAAATTACTATTTCTTCAGAATGTGAAATAACATTTTAAATTAGTTTTAAAGTCAAAATAAATACATTAAATAACATACTTGAAATATCGCAAACCATTAAAAGACTTAGAAAAATAAACGCACCGGCAACATGAATTAAATTTGGAGTGAAGAGACATGTAGTTGATTTGTTAAAAGTGCCACAACTTTTCCGAACTATGTTAATTTGAATGATGCCATACCAAAGTCATTAGAGTTCAAAAAACAAAGAGGGAAAATAACAACTTAACATTCAAACATAATGAAATGAAATTCGTTTTTATTACTTAAGGCTCTTCCATTTTGCAGTTAACGTTCTGCATTTTCCATCCTATTAAAAGCATTTCGCTAATTGACGTCACTTTGGAATTTCTGCTGCGATTCTTAATTTGATTACGTGCAATGTCGTCTGCAATCTTGGATTCGCGGATTCGAACTTGTTATTTGTTTTCAGATTCGAAAGTGTTTTATATTCTGCTAAAATATGCATTCTATGTTGTTTACTTTGGAACAAGATAAATTTTTATGTGCTTAAAAAGTATCTACGTTGGAATATATAACGAGGATTAAACTTGAAATGAAAGTCTTGTGTAACAATTTAAAATGTAAATATTCGAAATGAGTGGCATCAATCTTTTGATGTTGAATGTTGAATATTTGGATTTTAAACAGGAAAAACATAATTTTTGAATATATTAATGACATAAATATAAAACTTGCTTATGTTGTTAAAACATTCAAATATTATTATGGGTCCTCTATTTTCGAAATCAGAGATACAAGTTTTCGATTTCGGGATTATGGCATTAATTTTTAGTCTTCCTACAGATCTATCAGTCATAACTTTCCAAAGTAGTAGCTAGATAATATTCATTTTACCGTGTGAAAGTAGCAATTTGTTACAAAACCAGTTAGGTAAAGAAATTAGTTTCACAAGTAGATAAATCGAGATGTGCGTTTGCTACTACGCACTATTCGCATCACAGTAATGAGTTGCAAAATCAGATAGATCCCATAGTCTGGTTGCAAAACTAGATATATCCAAAAGAAAAAAGGTCATATATCCCAAACTGATACTTATGCAGAGCTAAAATTTGGTTAAAACTTGTGTCTATATAATACCAATTTATAAAAAAAAAAGATAAAATTCTTCCACAAAAAATGTAATTAATTAGTTTTTTTTTTCGCATGAAAAATTTGTCAAAAGTGATCTATGTGGTTTTGAAACTTGAGGGCTCATATATCTTAACATTCTTCTGAGTGCGTTAATATTTCATTTTATGTAAACAACAATTGTTTGGTATTTTTTATTTCAGATAATTATTCCTTTTTAAAAAATATATTTATAAAAACCGTGACGAAATTTTTTAAATTGAAGATTTGTTATGTAATTATACTTGCAAAATTCATTAGATGCAACACTGTACAGTAGACGCTATCTTTTATTATGATGCAACACTTTGAAATAAACCATTATTTCATGATAATATTCAGTTGTTATTCCTAACTTTTATATAATTTTTATGCATTTGCTTCATTAAGTATAAATAGTACTAATATTTTCAAACAATATTTATTAAAATAAATCTGATTTTTGAGATTTCAAATACAAATTTCATTTATTAAAATTCCTACACAGTTTTAAGATTTTTGACTAAAATATCTTCTAGAATATTTAGAATAATCCATTACCAATGAGCCTACCCAATTTGCAAATATTCATCACTGGTTATATATTTTTATATTATTAAAAATATGGATTTTGTATTGATCGTACTTGTATTTAATGCATAAACACTAATATATTTTTTATTAGTACTTCATCATCTTAGTATTATTATTACTACTACTTTTCTTAGTATTTTATTAATTTTTCATATTTATTTTGTAAGTTATATAAATAAATATTTTATGTATGTTATATAAAACACGATATTCAAAAACTTTTGTCAGAATTCGTGCATATTTTTCCACAATAATTTTCGCCGGCATTAATATAAATACATTTTTACCGAAAATAACCCAGCAATTCCGATTCCAAACAAAATTTAATCCAAATATATTTTTTGAGCACAAAGTTCTACAAAGTATATATGAACGTTTTGTTCACGTCTTACTATACAATTTACATAAAATTGTTAGTCATACAAATATGGCGACATTTTTTTTTATTTACAGCGCCTTTAAAGTAAAGAATAACATTCAACATAAATCTGTATTACATTCAAAATACAAAAAGAAATACCTTTACACTCACATTCTATTCACACTATGAGCACATTTTTTGTTTTCATGTTTTTGAAATCCTATGAGGAAAGGAATGCCTTTTATTCCTTTTTTCAGGACTTGGAATTTGATATATTTCTATAACTTGAATAGATAACGTTAGGAATAACTGAAGAAGAATAACAATACAAAAAACAACACAAAAAAGGCCTTTATATTACATGATTTGGAGGTATGTGTTAGCGACCACGTTCAATAATTGGTTTCCTATTCCTATAAATTTCATTTCGCATGAAGTCTTAGAAGTATATTTTTTTCTCTTATAAAAATATAATTCAACCTTTTTTTGTTTGGGGTTTGGAGTCCTGGGGGTTTAGTTATGCTATATTGGTAATATATTTATAGCTTAACTGTTAGAATTGTTTAAGAAGAAATTTGTCATACTATTTGCTAGTTCTCTTGTTTAAAATTATGAGCTCATGATTTACTCGCTTTAGCGCAATTTTTGTACACTGTAAAAAAAGGTACTTAAAAATGAGTACTTTGAACATATTTGTTTTTCTGTGAGTACAATTGCTTAGTAAATGAGCGATGACGTACTAAAATTTAAGTAATCGCACTTTCTCAAAATACCCAGTGTGATTTAATATTGCTAATCTCAGCTTCTGTTCAAGCCAAAGCGACCTGACAAACTTAAAATATTTGTTCAAAAGATGGTTATCCACAACATTTAATGTCGATTGCTCAAATGTAAACTGAGTTATTACAACTCAATTATCTTACTTCTCATTATTTTGGCACATCTTTTTAAAATGTCCTCTGTTTATAATTTCATTTATTCACGTCGTTCTGGTAGTACAGCGGATAAGGTCGTGGATTGCGATGCCCGAGGATATGGGTTCGATTCCGGGTAAGTTTTGGTTGTAATTGTTGATATTTATTGATTTATGAAGTGATTTATGAGGACAGCTTATGTAGGCAATCAACTGCTCTTTTTTTATTCATTTTTCCTCATTGCACTCATTTTTAAATACATTTCTTTTTAAAAAATGAAGCTTATGTATTCGGAGCTATTTTAAGTAATCAAAAATTATTAAATTTTACTAACCAGTTTTTGAATACCTATTTTTACTGTGTATATTTAATCGCTTCCCTGACTTACCTAAGATAACTAGTTTTGGTGTCTATGGTAAATACATGTTATCCCAAAGTAATTGGTAATCGAAGCGGTTAATAGAATATATAGGTGGTGATAACAGGTAAAAATAACATGTCATTTTTTTTAACAAGTTTCTACGAATGTTAGCCTAAATGAGTATTTCCGATTTTAATATAGTAATACTTTTGTTCACTGTTTAAAATGGTTATTCAAATTTAACTAAATATGCTTCACTTAAATTTGTGGTCATAAATAAGAAAGAAAATTTTCGAAAATCATAAAATATTTCGTCTTTTGTGAGAAACTGACAATAATATATCGTTATTTTTGACGAATAATTTAATCGGAGCATATTTAGCGACAAAATTTGAGAAACCATTTTTAACGGCGTTGTGTTATTGAATTCATTCAATTTATTTATGTGATTGAACTGTTAAAAATGTACCAAAAATAATAATTTTATTGAAATATATAAAAAAACGAAAATGTATAATACTAAAAGAAAGTCTCTTCTATGGATCGCAAAACGCCTATTTCCTATGCGTATAATAGGCCGTTAATTTACATAAAAGCACTATTCATTCACAAAATAACACCAGTGACTTAAATTTCAAAACATTCTTTTATTTTTTTAAAAAATGATTTTAATAATATTGGAGATATTGCATGCAGAATATTGCATTAAGGATTACATAGTTGCGGGTTAAATTCCTGTTCAGCGTTGCATTTTATCGTTATCAGTAAAGGCCACATAACTGACTTATGAACACGATATAATTTTAATAGACTGGTGTGCAATTGCTAAGGACGGATCACAAACGGCTATAGCGCATAAAAAAGTAAGCGTGGTTGGATGCCAAGTGAAATAAAATAATGTCAGAATGCTAGGACATTAAAATAAAGATAATTTATTGTGCTCTGAAATCCAGAAGGCTTTGAAAAGTGTTCAAGGAACAAAATGGTCATTTTGCGCTGAATACGTAAAAGTGAAAAAAAAATGCTTCGTGCAACATTATCCTGCAGCTGTTGAGGTAATTTATCCCATTCCTCTGTCAGTGCACGGATGAGGGTGTCTTTGTTTATTGGAGTGCATTGTCGACCAGCAAGACTCTTCTCCAAAGCATCCCATACATTTTCTATGGGATTCAGATCTGGAGAACGTGCTGGCCATACGAGGTGTTGAATATCATCGCTCTCTAGATACTCCTGTTTGATGACATTTTGCGTTGTCGTTAATGAAAACAAATCTATCACCAACAATACCACGGAACATGAAAACATGAAGCAGTAGAACATCATTAATGTATTGTTGGCCATTCATTTCCAGTTAGAAGCAAATAGAGGGACGCGCGTCCATTGATCACGATGCCAGCCAATACCATGACATTACATGTAGGATATAGGTCCCTTTTCTGTATGTTTGCTGGACAATATGCAGTAGCACTCTAACGCCAGATCGGTTGTCGTCGATATTCAGACAAGAGACTGAACCTACTTTCACCTGAGAATAATATGCAAGCCCAGTCCGCTTCCCTCCAATTGCGATGCTGACGACACCATTGCAAATGGGCGGTACGGGCAATGGGATGCACACAACAGGACGGCGGGCGTATAGTCCGCCTTGTTGCAAACATCTGGCTACAGTTTTTCGGAAGATCTAGCTTGTCAGTAGCAGCAAGAAACTGATTTGCTACCCCACGAGCTGTGCTGCGCCGGTTTCTTTTTGTCGATAGCACTATGTACCTATCTTCTGCAGGCGTCGAACTGCGAACATGACCTCCCCCATGACGTTTGCTACACTTTCCAGTTGTTTAAAATAATTTCCAAAGCTTTGAAACAACACTGTTTTTGACGTGGAACTTCCTGGCAACATCTGTTATTTTTCGGCCTTCTTCAATCTAGTCAATAATACGGCCATGCGCAAAATCATCTAAGTGATGTCGAAAAGACATACCGAAAATTGCAAGTACTTCAATAGATTCTTTCCTATTCAACTTTGCTTTTGAACAACAACGGTCATCGCGCGTTAAATCCTTTATGTCTCTTATCAGCGTTATCACGTGACGAACAAGTTTGGCAATCCAAAATTTGCATACGCACATGTAAGACAAAAATTGTCTTAGTGATATAGTATTTGATGTAGTAAGACAAAAATTGTCTTAGTGATATAGTATTTGATATAGTAAGACAAAAATTGTCTTAGTGATATAGTATTTGATATAGCAATACAAAAATTGTCTTAGTGATATAGTATTTGATATAGTAACACAATAATTGTCTTAGTGATATAGTATTTGATATAGTAAGACAAAAACTTTCGTACTATATCCCGCACTTATGCTAATTTCCACATTTTCCTGCTTTCCATTTGGTGGTTGCAATCATTGCTATTATGATTCGTCCTCAGCAATTGTCCACTAGTGTATAACAGTATTGCTATCCTTAAATAACACAATATTATTTGCTGTTTAATTAAATTGAAAAAATAAAATAAACTGTCATGTCCAATTATGTTAGACAATTCATAGTACTTAAGAAATCTCTCCTATCTCCATAAATAATCACTGACATTTGCCTTAATTAATCTTTCAATTAGGTAATTAGATTTTATTTTACCACAAAAGCAAGCTTTAATTTTTAACTTTCAAATTATTAAATTTCACCGATCATTAATATTCGAGAGTAAACTTTCTTTTTGTAATGAAAGCAATTACTGTACCTCAATCAATATTCTAATGCTCAAACGTAAAAGTTGAACCTATCTTCATTAAATTGTGTACATTTATCTCATTAGATTTTGATTTTCATTTTTACTTCAATGTGTTAAATATAGCGATAATTAATGCAAATTGCGTAAGAAAACCATTATCAGGAAAAGGAAATTCATAACGCAGGAAGAAGTTTCTTTGTGTTTTGAATGTGGTTTGATTATTGGATACTTATAGGAAAAAGAATTAATTTTAATTGAGGTGAAAGGCTATTACTACTGCATCGAAATTTTATGTAAGTTTCTCACAGTATAATGAATCCCATATTAAGCATATTTAGTAAGATTTTTAAAAAAATATATTTTGAAATTTCAGATTGTATGTCCTCATAGTCTAATGAATCATAAAAGTTAATTGCCTAAAATCAATTTCATGTGATATGGTTTAGTTTTATGAAAAAAGATACAATGTATAGTATGACTTTTAAATAAAATTGAATTTATGGTTAATGTTCTATATTATTGTTTCTTACGAAAAGTTTTCCCATCTATGTACCGAGAAGGAAAGTTAACAAAAGTTTCCAAAAATAATAAAATTCTGAAATTCATTTACTAATATAAAATAAAAATGCACAAGATGAATATTGAAATAGTTTTGATGAATATGAAAAGTATTATTTTAATTTTCTTAAAACTAGATGTCTTACTAATTCATTGAGATCTCATTTAAGTTTTTTTTAATTACTTCTCTTCTCAAGCCCAACAGAGCATTCTGAAAAGACATTATCCAATTGCTAAGTGTTGATTACTATGCGCAAGTTGTTGGTAAGTAAATTTATATGGTTAAATCGCAATGAAATTTGTTACAATGTTTTATGATAATCGATTTAGTTACTTTAAAAGCATTGTTTTGTTTATAATTTTGTTAGCTAATTAATAATAAACTTTTGGAAATTAAAGTATTCAATAATGAGTAGAGTTTATGAAAGACAAAATGTGTTATTCATAGATAATATTTACTGAAACAAATATCATATTTGTTTATTATTGAAAAATTTAAACACTAAAGGACATATTCTATAATTAAAATTTATATAAAGCGAGTTAATTACAAATTTGTAAAGTCATCGTAAATCTCACAATGGTACACTGTAAAAAAATGTTCTTAAAAATGAGTACATGGACGTAAGCGGTTTTCTTTGAGTACAATTGCATCGTAAATGACCGATAACGTACACAAATTTAAGTAATTGGTTTTTCGCAAAAACTGTTTGCTATAGCAGTGTTTCGGATTTTATTTATTTAAAATTGTAAGACGAATTAAAATTTAAACACAGTTTTTACATTAATTATTTAAAAAAGTGTTTAATAATTTAAAATGCTTTCTTTCTATTAAAATAAAGTATTTCGAAACGGATTTTTTTGTGTAGTAGAATTATCAATTTCGATCGATTCGAAATATATTTCAAGATTTATTTTTTATTCTAATTGTCCATATCGTATATAGCTGTTACATAGAGAGTTTAAAAATAAAAATATTGTTGAAAATTTGAGTCAAAACTACTTTGTAACATACAAAGGAATTTAAATTAGACAAAAGTATTTGGATCTTAATACAGAATCGAGTCAAACATCCTTTTTCGAGAAGAAAATAAAAGTTTTTTTTTTTTTGTAAAAAGCTATTTTTATATAAACTAGTGTAAAATAAATCCTAGATGCGTTCATTTGTGATTAATTGGCTTATTTGATTTATGAGTTTCTGCTTCACATACTTTCAATCATTGCATCTTTATGTAAAAGTCGAGTTTACAAATTAATTACGTTTTTATGGCAAAACATGTTTATTTATTTGCAATTAACAAAGCTTAAATTACTAATTGACAAAAAGTAATTTTTAATGTTGTTGAATGGATCACAACTACTCAATTTGATTCCGCCTAAAGCAGTTTAATTTGATTAATTTTATAGCCGAAATGCTTTGAAACATATTTTTAAAGTTGCGAAAAATTTACCAACTAATTGAATAAAACCATTATCCAATGAAAGTAATAGAAAATTAAAAAGAAGAATTTAAGGAACGAACAGATTTAATGTCATTTCATCTTTTATGGCGAATGTGAGAGTTCTTTCAAATAATAAACTCTAATATATTCTTATATTCATTTAAAAGAAATTCTACTTGCATATCTGATTGAGTTCAAATAAGCTATATGTGCTTAATTTAACTGAAATTTTAAATTTTCAAAATGGGTAAATATAAATATTTTTTGTTCACTAAATAATAAAAACTATGATTTCTTAAAAAAGTTTTAAAAAAATATTTATTTGTATAAATACTTGAATTTTTTTTGTTTCTAATTAATGTACACCGTTTTTTTATTTTTCAGTTTAAATTCCTTTTTCTTTTTTCGATATGTTTAACTTGACTTTAGGAAAGAAAAAACATTTTTTTAAAGACTAAATGAATTAGTTTTTTCTTTAAACATAACTAATGCTTATGAAAACTAGTTGGTTTTTTGTGTGTTATTTTTATTACTTTTTAATGCAATAATTTTATGTGAAGATTAAAATACAATTTTTTTAATCGAGTATATTATTTACATAATTTTCGGTATAAATATAAATTACTGGAGTATATTACTTAAATATATTTTTATTTTTCCCCCCTTTTCAATAGAAAATTTTGTTAAAAACATGAAAAACCCTATTCCCAAGTTATTTGTTTTTACTTAATAAAATAAAATGACTCAATAAAAATATTCCTTACATATTGGTAATATTTAAAAATTGTCTAAATACGTAATAAAATTTTATTTGTAGTGCATTCCAAAGTAAAAGATCACGTGGTATAAAAATTCCAGACTGCTCAGTTAGATTTAAGTTTTTTTTACATATTTCCAAAAGTTTACACCGATTAAAAAGTTTTTGCTATTAATGGATTTGCACCGATTAAAAGTTGCTATTTCGTGCGTCACAAAGAAAAATAGATATTTTAAATATAGTATTAAACATTTAAAGAAGCTTTTATTTGAACTTTCATAGAAGTTATGAAATTTATGAGAATGTGCATGACTCTGAAATGAGCGAACTAAATACCATTAAAATTAGAAATGTATCAATTTTATTAAAATAAACTTACGTTAATTCCAAAATTTGTTTGAACTAATGCTGCTGTTTTTCATTTATTATTGGACTGTATCTCCAAGTGTTATAACCATATCATACAAATATACAGTTTAGTTTTGATATTGGAAAGCGAAGTCAAATGCCGATAGAATAAAAAGAATAAGATCAAAACATATGTTTAATAATGTGTAACTTAATATGTAATCCTTAATATTAAGTTAATTATAAGGATTAAATAGTATTATTAACTTAATCTATTTTACCTAATGACTAAATCCCCCCCCTTTCCTTATGTATTGAAGTTAGAAGGATAAGGTAGTATTCGCCAAGAAAATTGCAAAACAATATTCTTATCAAAAGTAGTGTGCAAAATGCTAAATAATTTACATCAAAAGTATTCTTCAACTATTGAAAATTGTCACTGACTATCGACATATGTCAGAGAATGATCTGTCAATTAATTTGGATTAGATTTATCTTGTAGCCTAGCTGTACTATTCATGTAATTATAAAATTTAAACTTAATTTGTTTTCTTCTTTTAATCAAAATTCAGGAAATTTTTATTTCTATTTTATTAAAATATCTAAGATTGTTAAATGTCATGACATCAACTTAGATATTGTGATGTTGTTATTAAAAAATTGATATATCAAAGAAGATACTTTATTGGCATTTATTTTACGGTTATGATTAAATAAATATGATTCGATAAAACAATTTAGTAAATTATATGAAACTTCCAAAATGAAATTATTGGGAATTTTGACACATATCAAGAGGCATTTTGACATTTTTATGGAAAATGTACACGAAAAAAGATGTCACCAAGTTTAAAGTTGTTTAATATATTTCGAATAAAACTTAAATTAAATGAAGGACAACCGTTTTTTTCTATTGAAATTATAATAATAATAAATCAGTAACAAGATTTGATAGTTATAAATACGTGTTGTGGAGATTTTTGAATACACATTTTATTAAAATCATAAAGTGTTATATTAGCAATTAAATAATAAATAGTGTAAACGCAGTGTGATAAAAGATAATTGATTGTTTGGTTGGTTTAGTTAACTATTTTTATAGGTTTAAGTACATTAATTACTTTTAATTTGTAAGCTAATCTTAATTTATTATTTCTATACGAAATGAAAATTGGGTAATATATAAGAAAATGTGTCGATTTTTGTCGTTCAAAATCCTATATCTCTATGGAAAGAAATTGTAAGATTAAAATTGATTTATAAAAACGTTTACTCATTTATTTGAATCCTACTAGCGTATTTTTTTTAAAATTTAATTATGAGTTTTTAAAAAATATTTTTTATATTTATTTTTTTAAAGTAACATACCTCAATTCATTAATACGGTAAACAATTTTTGGCGGGATTCTTGGAATTTTTCGTATAAAAGATATTATTAGAAAATTGTTTAGTCATATTAGTAATTTAAATAAAATATAATCTTTTAACTTTTAAAAACTCAGTATATTTAATTATTAAAAGAGTGTTTTGTAATAGCTTATTCTAAAACCAAGTTGTAATACGACATTTTAAATATTCTGCTTTATTATTATTTTTTATATTCAAAACGAACATCTGTTATTATAATTCGTTTTATTTTGATTCAGAAAGCAATACTGTATTTCGTTATTTTTAATTTCTTTCTCAGACAATTTTTTATTTTATTTAAAACAGTCTGTTTCGATCGTAGTAAAACAAGAAAGGAACGTCCATGTTTTTCATTGAGATTAATTCTTTGGTTAACAGTTTATTTGGAAAAGCAGTTATGTATAACTTTATTATATTAATATAAAATAAGTGTTATATATATTGCAGTTAACTCTTGTCATTTATAAGCTTCGAAATTCATATTTTTGTATAATAATTGCACTTTTACGAATATCGTTAAATTTTTACGAATTTCATATTCTTTAGTATTAATAATTGAATACCTATTTTCCCATTTTGCAAAATATTAAAAAAAACGAAATTAATTATACATTTTTTTGATTTTTTCATTGGAATGTATTAAAAGACTTACCGTATATACTCGCGTATAAGCCGAGAAATTTAAGTCAAAATTTTCATCAAAAAGTAGGGGGTCGGCTTATACGCGGGTCAGTAAAATTTATAATATAATTTGCCTAATATGGGGAAAGGAAAGAAATTGAAATGAAGCGGATTCTTCTAAAACGCGCCGATAATTTCCGAGATCGAGAATGTGCGTCACGTGCTGACTGAAGACCGTTCTGCGCCTCGCGGCGTAATCGTAACGCAAAATTGCACTACTCGCATAAATAATCAGTTTAACTAAATAAAAAGTATATATTTTGATAAATATTTAATTGGTTTATAGAATTTATGAAGCTAGTATACGTTACTTTAATAGAATTTTGGATGGAAGACTAAGAAGTTGACATCGTGCTTAAATGCTACCACTTTAAAGTCAATGTCTTTCTTGATCGATTGCAATAATTAAACAAAATTTATTTCCCCAATACAGATTTTATTCCTTGATAATATTATGTACAGATATTAATAGTTGTTTTATTAGTTTTTCGATGGAATTGGCTTTAAAGCGGTAAAATCGCGACGTTGCTAATCGGAGAATTCAAGTTCTACTTTCAAGTAATTTATTTCGTAATTAAAAACTAAATATTTTAATAAGAAGTATATATTCATCCATAAAATAGTAGTATTTCCTTCCGAGATGGAAAAAAAACACTCACCCGTATTTAATAGCGACAGTAGTCAACGATGTTGTCAGAAAATAGTTGACGTTTTTTAAATTTTTAAATCTTTATAAAACGATGTTAAGGATTAGAAATTGCACATTTTGGTATTTAAATATGTTGTTTAAAATATTTTATTTGATAATAAATGAGATTTATTTAGGAAGTCCGATGGAGATTTGAAAGACACCAGAACATCGCGAGTGGTACGTACTTTTAAGCCCGATGAATCGTCGCGAACTTCGAGGAAGGCCGTTTCTCCAGCCACTTTGTTTAAACTTTTAATTTCTAGGCTTAAATATTTATTTTTCTAATTAAAATGTCACTCTTTTTTCGAGGATTTGCCGATTTTAATCGGAATTTTTCATGTACGAAAATACAATTCGGCTTATACGCGAGTTTCCGATTTTGGACAAAAAAAGGTCCTAAAATTAGGGGGTCGGCTTATACGCGGATCGGTTTATACGCGAGTATATACGGTACCTGTTATACAAAACTTAGGAATAGTGATAACAAATTAGGTAAAAGTGCATGTAATAATAAGTGCATGTAAATTCTAAGTATGTAATAATAAGTAATTTTACCATGTAAACAAATAAGGTAATTATTTGGATTTGGTTTTTCTAAATAAAGCCTAAAATGTTATGGTTTCATAAATTTTATCGAAAAAAGCCGAAATGTACTAATAAATAAAATTGAACTGATTGTTAATACCATTACAGCATTTGCAGTTGTTAAAAAAATGAGCAAAATTGTAAAACTTGTTATTTCTTGTTTTTTAATACTTGGCAATGAGTGCAATTCGGTGTTTTGATATTTTTACTTTATTTTAAAAAAAAATGCCTATGCAAATGCATGAAAAACAAATAAACGTATTCAGAGTTTAACTGATTATTGAAAATAAAGTAATCAGTGTTATAATTACAAATTTATTACTATTAATTTTATGAATTTAATGCTATTAATTTTACTATTAATTTTAGTTTAAATTGAGGGAATTATTTTATAGTAAATTATTTTTATAGAATGTTAGTTTATATATAGAAACAGTCACTGTTTTATTTACTACTTATAAATAGCATCACGATCATCGAAACTATTCTTTTCCCCAAATCCCTTTCAACATTAGAAATTGCCAATTATGAAAAAAGTATCATTTATTATTCCACGATAAATTTAAACACAATATTTATTTATATTTGCTCGATGAACTGAGAAGGGAGACTTCCTTCATAAAGGTAGCTGAGAATGGAATTGAATAGATTAAAGTTCTACTTCAAGTTCCCAAATACAAACTCGAAATTTTCTTAATGACATGCTTAAGTAAACAAATCTCTTGAAAAGACGAAACTTAGGAGTTTCTGTAGATTCTTCTTGTTGCGTCTCCAGGATGTTGTAAATCATTAATGAATCAGAAAGGTGATCAAATAGTTTCTTGAAACATAAAGTGATCAAATTATACAGTTAAGGCAAATATGATAGAATGTTTGGTGCGAGCTATTCATTCATGTTAAATTTGGAATATCAGATTATTAAAATATTCAAAATTCATTCATAAATGTTAAAGAACGCAAATAGTTGAATGTAAAAAGGAAGGTATAAATTGAGTGTTTTAAATTTCAAATGATTAAAATTGTGGTTCTTAAAGAATCGAAAACAGTTGTAAAATTTGAAATTTTTATTTAAACTTTGAAGCACGTTGTTTTGTGAGCGGATATTGAACTATAATGCTTAATTGTCTTTACTTTCTTGTTGAAGATACATAGATGGATATATTAAAAAATTTTAATTGTAAAGTAGCTAATACTTAAATATAATAGTTTGTTTTTATTATTAATTAACTATTTGTTAACTATTTGTAGCTAAAAGTTCGATTTTTAGACTTTTTTACTGTTTTTCGTTAGATTAATTGAGTTAAAAAAATAAGAATTAGTATTGTATTTATCTTTAATACTGAATATATAAATTATTATGCAAATATAAATTGTATACTTCGATAAAGTTCAAAGTACACTATTTAAACTGTTATAATCATATTAAATCCTGGAATTTCAAATACATTTTTTTTTCTCTCTCAAACACATTTGAAATAGTTTCAGGGAAATTAATATCAACAATAAACTATAATATAAACTAAATAAGATTTTAATTAGCTTTTCAATGCGACTTTTTAATAAATATATATCGTTTACTTTAAATTAAAAATTCTACGCAGCTTTAACAATTTTGAGTAGCCAGAATAAATACTGTTAGATGTTATAAAAGTAGTTTTTTATTATTTCGATTGAAATGTATATGTAGTATTGCTATTTCATTGAGTAAATAGTAAAAGTAGAATTAATGTTAATTTCCTAATAAACTCTTCTTTATTAATGACCTGTGACTGATACTGCACATAAGAATTATATTCATTAGAATGTTTTATTTACTGAGCAATTTTACTCGTGACAATTTTATTTTTATGCAAATAAAAATAATTACTCGCAAATAGATTACTTGTGTAATTGAAGCCAAGATAATACGCATAACATTTAATCTGCTTCCAAAAAAGTTAACTATATTTCTCATTTAATTGGAAAGAAGGATATATATACAGTTTAACTTGCACTTTTAAATTTAGTATATTCTAAAATATATTTGATTATTGCGATGTAATATTTAAAATAAATTTTATCAAAAACTTTTATTTATTAAAAAGTATTTATTTATTTGATTTTTTTAATTTGACTATATAGGAATATTGTCCCAAAGTTTTCATTAAGAGAACACAATACAAAGAAATGAAATAAGAGTCAGAATGTTCATTGCAATTAAAACATAAATTTTAGGGGCAATTTAGGTTTAAGGTAAAAAAAAATTACTACCGAATTTACGAATCTTAAATTAAAATATATATTTAAAATACCAAACCGAGTTAAAGTTTAAATTTTTAAATGTCAGTAACATATTATTGGAAAAATCTTGTTCAATTAAAAAAATAATGTTTAAATAAGTGTCACTAATTAATGTTAAAATAGTTCTGTTCAATTTTCTAATAAGAGCAAAACTGTGTTCAATATATAACTATACTTTAAGAAAATAATAATTGTATAAGGGGTATTTTGTAGTTAGAAAAAAGATAAAATAAACTTTAAAAAGTTATGTAATGATGTTTTTTTTTGGAATTGTGTTATACATTAATCCTATCTTGAAATAAAATAAAGTTTTAAAATAAAATTCATATCACATTAAAATTACGTATTTAATTAAATTATAACTCATCATGTATATATTTTATGTATATACCACTTTTATACCTCTTAGAAGCAATGAATTATAACAACTGAGGTTATCGTACTTTCTTCTTATAATTATCAACTATCGGTTTAAAACTGCGTTTAAAAGGAAAATGCTTCCATTACCCATCTACGAGGTGTCTTTGTAGCATAGTTCGTAGTGCGCGGGACAATAGGGTTTTATTATCGACGGAGGCCCTTTAAATTTTTCTTGTCACCAGTTTTACAGGGGCCAAACAGTTAATGATATATAACAGTAAAACAAATTTTAAATATAAATGATTTTTTAAAAAGATTTTTTTAATATTTTTGATATCAAATCAATTAAATTTCAAAGAAAGATATTCAGTGGACAAAAAGTATAAAAAAATGAATGAAAAAAAAACATTTGCTGAGAATTCAATACTTTTTTTTTATTCAGAACTGTAGTTTCCAAATGTTTCATAAAAAAATGTGATACGCTTTAGCCTTGTTTCGCTAAATGGGAAAACGCATTCATGGCTCTGAGGTGAAATCGTGATAGCTCCACCTTCCGCCGCGGAATGACATATTCTAAAAGCGGTCAGAACCGCATCAAGTCATATTTCAAAACTCAAGGCTGGCATATTGCCCATAGCACCATCTTGAAGGCTGTCAGGGACTTTGTGACATCACAGAAAGTATGGTTGTAAAATGTTTTGAGTTTAACTTAGGAAAGTTTGTTATTCTCGAAGTGTGTCAGTAGGGTAAAAGTTTATAAAAGGCATTCAGAGGTAAGGCTTCAAGACGGCTTCTATCTCAAGAGAGAAGGACGTATATTCTGTCATCCAATCTTTTAACCTTAAAGTGTATGATTTGTCTGCCTTGAAAGCTATATTCAGTAAACCTTTTCAGAAATATTCGATGAAAATTTCCTTTTAGCTCAATAACACGCAGACGTCAGGCTTTTGATTAATTGTTTCTTATACACATTTCTGCGTTTCATTATCTTACCTAAATTTAAAATTTTATCAAATTTTACTAATGTTTCATATATTTAAAACCATTAAATTTATTTTATTTAAATATATAAAGATAAGCTGAGAGGTAATTGGTTAAATGTGTGTTAGAAATATATTTTGCGTATGATTAACTTTATGAAGTAAATTGGTTAAATTAACATGTATCTGTAATAAGTTATAATATGTTATATAATGGATATAAGATATCGATAATAAGTCAAAAAATATGATTTTATATATTTTATGGATAACTCTTAAAACTATTGCTTATGAGCTTGTTGAGTACAATAAAAATAAGTAAAAAAATATGCTTTTATATATTTTATGGATAACTCTTAAAACTTTTTCTTATGAGCTTGTTGAGTACAATATAATGTTATCAGATGATAAAAGCTGCTCAAGCCTATTTTATTATACAAATGATAATATGAAAAATATTAAACACTTAGTTTTAATGATATATGTTTATTTATAAAATTTCAATTATATCCAAAATTCTTACTATATTATCAAAATACTTTAGAATATCTATTAACTATAACTGCAAAACAATCATTTAAAACGTTTTTGTCCAAAATTAAAAAAAAATGAAGTTAATACATCACTGAATATGCTTTCGAATATTTTTTTTTATAGAATTAACCTATTTTATATGTTTAAGAAATATTTTGTGCCATTAAAATTTACGTGCAAAAATTGGAAACTGCCTTAGTTGCTGCGTATAAATTCAAATATTATTTCCGTTTTACCAGTAATAACTTTATAGTGACCAAGCACATTTTGAATGTTTGCTGCTCACTAACATTTATAATATTTGAATAAATTTGTTTGGTGTGTTATTTTAAAAGCGCTTATACAAATATCTTAATGGTATTTGTCAATTCAACGAAAGTTATACAGTTGTTAATTATTCTTGCTTGCATCGAAATTTTGTGAAAGAGAAACATTTCTACCAAATTAATTATTCAATAGGAATGCAGTTTGGAAACAAAATCATTTTGTCGAATTCTCTGTTTTCATGAAGGATTAGAAAATCGTAAAAGCCATGGATTCAGATCTCTTTTAACTTCTAATAGTAGTTAAAAAAGTATAAAATTGACGATGTCTCCTATCTTTACGTATTTCACGATACCATACATCTACATCTTTGTTAAGTTATTTGTATTTTCTGATGTAAAAATGTGCTTAAAAATTGTATTTATTTATAGAAATAAATACTCCCATGTATAAGAGTTTAAAAGAATATAACATTAACGTATTTTCAATTGATTAATATTTACTCTTTCAGAAAATCCTCATTCATTTTACTTTTATTCTTACATGGAAGGGAAAAGTATTACCTTCTTAAAACACATTCCCATTCCTTTAGGATAAATTGATTTATAAAAAGAGGAAAATTTCGAAATTGCAGGATAAATATTTTATTAAAACACTTCATTTATTCCCCGAATCAAATAGATTTCGGAACATTCTTTTATATTTGCATTTAATCAAAAATGTCTTATCACGATATGAAATGTAACATTTCTTATTTCCTTTTTCAGATGTTGACTAAAATGGCACAAAGAAGTGTTCTTCCGAGAACAATGCAATTTAAAAATTAAAAAAAAAACTATAGAAAATCCTTTAGGGAGGGTTGGACTTCTGTAAAATTACCTTAATTAAATAAGAAACGTTATTTTTTTAAAAATAAAAATTCATTTAATTATTGTTCATCGGCAGGAACCAAGCATTGGTCAGGGGAAATGCACACGAAGTAGTAAGCAATGCAAACATTAATAAATAAATATTTCTATTCATTTTGATTAAATTATTTTCTATCGCTTGCGGAGTTGAACAAAGAAATGGTAGATCCCATTGTTCTTTCAAACTCTTTTTTTTTATGGATTTTTATCATCTTTTTTTTGTTTGAAATCTCATCAGGAATTAAAGATTGTTGGAAGCGGCAAACAATGATGTGCGGTATTTCACTTAAAAGAGGCGAATTGTACAAAATAAAATTAAGCACTGGTGTTTTGGAGAGTGTAACAAATGGTGGAGTTTTTGTGGATTGGTATTCGCTTCAATTGTTGTTTTTAATGGAATGCACAATGTAATGTTTATTTACTTGTTTGTAAACATCTCAATTCCATAAAGTCAAAAAGAAAAAAGAAACATGTCTTTGGAAGTTCGAAATAACATTATTTTTGAACGTCTTATTTATTCACACACATTTTAATCTTTTAAATTCTATTGCGAGGTTGATAACTAATTAAAATAAAGTCCCAAACTTGTGAAATGTAAAACTCATTTTTTATGTTATTATTAATTTTTAAATGTAAAATTAAAAATTAAATGTCAAGAAAGATTAATTAACAAATAGCTTAATATATAAAAGTAAACTAATATTGAAATATATTAGTATAAATTTGGTATTTTTATAATTGGTAACTAATACATTGTAAAAAAAATACTTAAAAATGTGTACCTGAACCTACTCGTTTATCTTTGAGTACAATTGCATCGTAAATGAGAGATGGCGTACTCAAATTTTAATAATCGTACTTTCTCAAAAATGAGCAGTGTGATTTATTATTGCTAATCGCAGCTTCTGTTCAAGCCATCTTAACAAATCGACCTGACAAACTTAAAATAGTTGATTATTCAGAAGATGGTTTCCCACATTATTTGATATCGATTGCTTAAATGAAAACCGAGTTATTACAACACAATTATCTTACTTCCCATTCTTTTGACACATATTTTTGACATTTCTTCTTGTTGTAACTTCTTCTCGTCGCTTTGGTAGTACAACGGATAAGGCACTGGATTGGGATCTGGGTTCGATTCCCGGTAAGTCTTGGTTGTAATTATTGATATTTATTAAAAGTTAATTATGAAGTTATTTATGAAGGCAGCCTATTCAGGCTAGCATCTGCTCTTTTAATTCATTGTACTCATTTTTGAGTATATGAAACTTATGTTTTCGGAGCTATGATAAGCTTCAAAAGTACTCAAAAATTAGTACATTTTAAATATTTTGATGACCTATTTCTAATAATGTATAATTCTATAGACAGTTTTGATCCATAATATAAACGTTTATTAACGTTTATAACATTTATTATGTTATGTTATTTACAAACATTTATAAACGTTTGATAACTTAGACATAATGTATTACTTTTTTTTACTCTCATCAGAATAACTCCAAAATTTCTTAATGTATGGACGAAAAAAATACTAAGCAGAACGATATTTTTATCTTTACTAAAATTTAAAAAGTAACAATTTCTTAATTTGCATGTTTATTTTTTATTTTGAGGATCCTTTAAAGTATCATTTAACCCCTGATTAATACACGGCAAAATAAAGTCAACAAGTTCATTATAAAGTTAATTTCTTAATTATAAATTTCCGTTGGAGAGGTATTAATTTTATCACATTGCGTGATGCTTCACATCACCAAGGAAAAACGTAATGAAAAGACGATAAAGCTCTGGTTTTGTTGACTTTTCATTACAAAAAATTCAATTAATATAACAGTTTAAAATGGAATAATAATACGTTTTTGTAGGGTTCTTGGCAGTAAAAAGGATATTAATAACGTAGAAAAGTGGCAGTGTGTCAATAATGTGAGAAGAAAACGAAAGTTGAAAGTATCTACTTTAAGCGTAAAGAAACATATTTTATTATTAAAAAAGCGTTTATTGCTACAAAGTTTTAAAGAAAGAAAGGTAAATTAAGTTTCAAGAAAAATATTTTAAATTGTTATGGAATTGAAAAGCGTAAGTGTAATAAGAGTTAAAAACGAATATTAAGCTGATTTTAAAGTCATAGAAAACTTTGATTATTTATTAGTTTGACTTTTTTCATAAACTTGATTTATGGTTGTTTCATTTATCAGACGAATATTTAAGAAATGTCTGCTAAGTTTGGATTTCTGGGCAGGAATACTTTTAGTATTATATATATATATATATATATATATATATATATATATATATATATATATCAGGTAATATATCAGGTATATATATCAGGTAGAATGCTATACGTAATAAGTAAGGACAGGTTTTATTTTTAATTGTAAACTATTAAAACATGTATTCAAAAATAAATAAAATGTAATAATTTCTGATTACATACGATGCTTATCACGGCTCTGAATACATAAGTTTCAATTTTGAAAAAGACGTTTACTCAAAAATAAGTAAAATTTGTTAAAATTGAATAAAAAAAGCAGATACTAGCCTACATAGTCTGCCTTCATAAATCACTTTCAATAAATATCGATAATTATAAGTCTGGGATAATTAATATTACTGGGAATCGAATCCAGGACCCAGGGGGTTGCAGTCCAATGCCTTATCCGTTGTACTTTCAGGGCGACGGGAAGAAGTTATAAACAGAAGAAATGTTAAAATATTTTGCCAAATAAGATAATTGAGTTGTAATAATTCAGTTTTCATTTAAGCAATCGACATAAAATAATATTCAAAATCATTTTCTGAACATCGATTTTAAGTTTGTCAGGTCGCTGTTTTAAGATAGCTTGATAAGAAGTTGTGATTAGCAATATTAAATCACACTGCCCATTTTTGAAAAAGTACTTCAATTTGAGTACGTCATCGCTCATTTACGATGCAATTGTGCTCAAAGAAAATTAAGTAGGTTTGGTACTAATTTTTAAGTAAATTTTTTTACAGTGTACAGTAAATGTTTTAAATTGAGAAAAATAAAATCATTTGGAAAATTCCAAAAAATTTTATAAGTATATGCATAATAATTCTCAATAAATAGTTACGCAAAACCTTTATTCAAAAGTTTTAAAAATTTAGGAATAAGTACATTTTTTAAAAATTTTACGGCGTGTTTACTTTTTTATAGTTGTAATCACATTTGACTGTTCAACATATATTTTATGACTTACAGATTATAATATACTTTAAAAATCTAAACTCAATGATTTTTAAATATAATTAAATAATAATTTTAGTCATTTCTATATAATCCTTTAAAACCTGCCGCATTATATATTATACGATCTCAAAGATTTTTTTCCTTAGAACAAATTTAAGTCTTTTGAAAATATTATTACAATTATGCATATTTTTACGTTCACTATTTAATATTAAAGTTAATATCTTTTGCAAAAAAATATTTATTATAATTTAAACTTAAATTAACTTCTTTATCGTACAAGGGAAAACTTAATTTATTTTCCTATGTTCGTAATAATAACGTATTGTACTTAAAAATACGTGAAAGTAATTCATTTTAAGTACATTAAAAATAATATTGCTAATATTAAGCTAATACTATATGGGAAGATAAAATTAAAATATATTCATAAATAAAATTACACTTTTTTTTTTATTTTGGTAGAAAATACTTCTTAAAATTTCTACAAGTATATAGCAATAATTAATTTAGTATAAAACAGAGAAGATATATGAATATAAAAGTTGTCTTAAAGTTTAAAAATAAAAGGGTTTTAATAATTTCAAGAGGAATACTAGATAATACACCACATTTGAAGTATATTCCTGTATTAAAGAAAATCATATACCTCTTTTTGGATATCATGCTACTTGTATTTAATTTAATACTTCTCGAATTCTATCAGAATACATCAAAAAGATTATATCTTCTATAACTTAATATAAAATATCAAAAATATTTTGTTAACTTTATATGAAAAATGATTGTATTTTTCGAAATTTAAATATTTAAAATCTAGTCAATGTAAGCATCAGAATTTTGTATTATTAAAACTAATTTAATGACATTACATTTTTTTTATTTATATTGTTATAAATGACTTTATTATGATATTTTTTTTTGTAAAAATGTCGTTTATTAAACTTGTTTGTAGAGGGTTAAACAATTACTTGTCTCTGTAGTCAATATCAAAGAACACTGCTAAAAATAGGTATTCAAAAATAAGTAAAATTTATTAATTTTTGAATACATTCAATGATTATTATGGCTCCGAATGTATAAGTTTCAATTTAAAAAAAAGACATGTACTTAAAAATGAGTACAACATGTAAAAATGAATAAAAAGAGCATATGCTAGCCTACATAGGCTACCTTTATAAATCACTTTCGATAAATATTGAAAATTACAAAAAAGACGTACCGGGAATCGAACCTGTCGGGCGACAATGGTTTTTGGTTCGTTGTTTGATAATGAGTTTAACTGAATGGGTAGATAATGATCAAGATACGCAATTTTAAACTACAGACATTTATTACGCACAAGACAGGTAGTATAAGACGGGTAGTATAAGAAAATAACTACCCGAGCTCTTAAGACGCGTCGCAACGCACAAGCGTCCACCTCAGGGTTCCTTGACGGTCTCCCATCAACTCCCCAAACTTACTGCTCTGCGCAGATACCCCTGCGCAGCTCGTATATAAACTTTTCATTCTATGCTCGGGAATATTCCAAACACTACAGAACCCATATTTTCAGACACCACAGTCCAGTGCCGTATACGTTGTATTACCAGGGCGACGTGAAGTTATAAACAGAATAAATGTTAAAAAGGTGTGCCAAAGGAATGGGAAGTATGATAATTGAATTGAAATAACTCAGTTTCCATTTAATCAACCGACATCAAATAATATGGAAAACCATCTTCTGAACAAGTATTTTATGTTTGTCAGGTCGCTTTCTTAAGATGACTTGAACAGAAGCTGAGATTAGCAATATTAAAGCCAACTGCTCATTTTTGTGAAAGTACGATTATTTAAATTTGAGTATGCCATCGCTCATTTAGTGTGCATTTGTACTTAAAAAAACGAATACGTTCATGTACTCATTTTAAGCATTTTACAGTGAACTATTGGTGCTTTTGCTAATAGTCATAAGCCTATGAGTCGATTATATTTTAATTAAAGTCGTGGCATTTAACTTCTTGCACTTAAAATAACGGCTTGTTAATTATTTTCTTTTCATCAAAATGGACAGTATATTATTTGGATTAAAAAAGTATTTTTTTGGTTCTATCGGTAACCTCAAAAACAGATATATTGCTGCCATCCATGAGCACTTAAAAGAGTTTGGGGATATAGAAAAGGGATAAATGTTCCGTAAAAAGTGCATAAAAAGTGAAAGCACTTCTTATAGAGCTGAGAGATAAAACTTATTAAAATAAGAAGGCCCTATTGTACATTATTACTTAAATATTTAAATAGAATTCTATATACAATGATAAATTTAAATAGTAGTTCGTTAAATTAGTGCAATATGGGTAAAAATATCTGTTACTAAGTATCTTTATTTTTCAAGATTAAAAGATTTTTTTACATTATAATCATTAACCAACCATTAATATCTTTCGTCAAAATTATAATGTCAGGCATTTATTGCATTAGAAATAAAATATTTTGAATTTCTCATTTTAATATTTTTACATGAGTAGATATTTGATTTTTTTGTTGGTTGTGTGCTTTTAATTTCAGAAATTATAATAACACGTCTTTCTTGGTGACGTAAAATATTCTGAATCCTGAAAGAGTAAAATTGGATACCTCTGAACTATTAGAATGCATAAGGCTTGCTTGTCGGATCTTGCATTTTAATATCATTTTCTCTAGAGAGGCAATATGAAAGATTTTCGTAATTAGCTTTTGGCTTGTAGGAAATTTTGGTTACAACTTCATCGCAGACTTTCGGAAAGAGAATATTACAGTTTTCAGTTAAAAATTCCATTTCGAAAATTGTTTTCACATTCTGCTTAGAAAATCGGAGATGATGTATGAATTACGTGGGAGTAAAGAAAAAAGAATTTTCATTATATGGTTTAAGCTTATGTTTTTTTCAAAGAACTCTAAATAATGCATATTTAAAACAAAAACGAAATAAAATAGTAACGGTAAAGATTTTTGAATGTATAAGAACCAGACAACAATACCCATTTTTAAAACTTAATTAACGGATGCATTTGAATTGTTTTCTAATTATCTAAAATACTTGGTTATGAGATATTTTTTATAGTAAATTTATTTTTGCTAAAAAAAACAACTTACTTTTAAAATGAAGTTACACGAATTTTTTTAAGCTATTTAATGATTGAATATGTATTTTTTAATACTTTTATAAATTGATGTACGAAACTACTTATTTTTAGCATATTTGCTTATTACATTTTAAATCGGTACTTGTAGGAAGTTTGTAAATTTCTTTCATTTTAATTTACAAATTAACCTTTTATGTTAATCTTATTTACTAAACATTATTGGATTAATACCTAATTACGCAATCCAAATCTTTTTAAAGATGTACTAAAGCATAACAAGAAAAAAAGATGCTTGTTCCAATGTTTGTTCAAAATGAGCCATATTTACAATTAATATAATAATAATTAAATTTTTCGAATAAACTCTCAAAAAAATTAACTTTGACCATTCTTTTAGATGTACTGGAATCTTCTAGAAATATCTCACTGTATGAGCATATGCATTTTATTACTGAACACATAAAATTAGTTTCAATAAAATCTCTTAAGCATCACAAGAGAACACTGTAGGTTTACATTAATAAATGTAATATTTTACTAAAATACATAAACAATTTCTAAGATGCTTTTTCTAAAAAGATGAATTTTTATTAATTAATAAACAGGTATGTAGCATTTTAAATTGATGCGTTATGTGTATTACTGTTTTATTTATTAAACCGTATATGGATTTTCTATTATATTTAACAAATTTTGAATAGCTGAACACTGATTATATATGAAAATAATTCTAAATTCAAATGAATTCTTTTACGAAAATACTGAAATTTTAATATAGAAAATGTCTTAAATATTAAATTTGATTGTTAGTTGTTTTTGAAGATTTTTTGAATAAATATTTTTCAAATAAAATATTTTTATATTAAGAGTACTATACATTTTCATTTTTTGTTAATTATTTAATTGTTTTTGTTAATTAAATTGTTTCATATTTTAATTTCTTCAACATCAATTTATTCTCATCATACAAGCATTTCATTACAATTATTAATAGTTTTCATGCCTTTAATGTAATTTTAATGGCATTTCCCACAATAGACATTTCTAATTCAAGTCTTCTCTATCTTAAGGGCATTACCCTGTCCCTAGGGATGTGAGAAGGTATGAGAAAAGAGACAGATGACTTAGGCTTAAGATCGGAGACCGTTTTCTCTTTAGGTATTCTACGCATACAGGCAGACTAGTTATTTTGTTTATAAATGGCATTTAGGGGTAGATTATATATATTGGTTCATATCCAGTAAAAAAATAAACGTAATATCTTCATGAAAGTTATGAAAATGAAGATTTTATGGAGGCTAAAGTTGAGAAATTCAGCATAGAAAATCTTAAAGGGTAAAATGCAGGTTTCATAAAAGACATTTAGAAGCTCCTGCAGGTTTCATAAAAGTTTTTGCTGGTGTTGATATAGGTTTTATGCAGATTATTGATAAAGGTAAATGCTTACTTTTAGCTGGGTATAGATAGTGTTCAAAAACTACGATTTCTACTGTATCTATAATGTATAATCATTTTTAAGTTTCATATTATTAAGCGAAGTAATAGTTAAAAATAAGTTTAGTTTAAATTTATATCCTCACTTACAATTTATATTTATCAGTACAATTTGTTATTAATAACGATATTGTAAGTTATTTGCATACATTTTACATGTATATAAAATATTACTTTTATATATTATTTACCTAAGCAATTTGTATAAAAGTTTTGTAAAAAACTAATACAGCATTTTACAGTTAAAATAACATTTTCAGAATCTTGAAAGTTTTGAATTTATTTTGAATTTTTATGATACGCTTAAATGCTCTAAATCATTTTACAAATTATTAAAAAGGTAATTGAGAATCTCTATAATTAATTTGTTTATTTAGTTATTAGTATTATATTACATTAAAAGGCTTCGTATTTTAAAATAAGCTCATTCGTTGTTTAAGAAATACATTACATTATTTTTACCCTATTTTTGGAAATGTATGGTTAATGAAATTTAGTACAAACATAGTTATTGATAATTTAGATAATTAGGTAGGTTTTATGATTCATTAAATTTATGTAAATGAACCAAACGTAATCAAACTTTTGTTTACTAATAAAGATAAGAGACTAATTTTCCTAGTTTATAGAATAAAAAAATAATAATGTGAGACAAATATCCAACCACCTAATCGCTATTTCAAAATTGGTGGAAAACCATTCCATACCCTTAAGTAAATATTTTAGTTTCAACTTTTTAATGCCCATAGCAGTTTTGTAATTTTAGTTCTTTCAAACGTATGCATTTAGCACCCCGAAGCAATAAAGAGTCTCCCAGGAGTACTTTCAAATTCATTTCATCAACGTTTAAAAAGTTTATAACCTATAACAAGGCCGTAAAACCAGAACTTTTAACTATGGAAATAAAAACGGAAATCATTTATAGTAACTCAATTTATCTCACATAAAACTCTAAACATAAAATGCGCCTTGAAAGTATTCGGAGAGAGAGCTTAAAGGAGTATACATGTTATTTTAATGTTGAGTTCTAATATTAAATGCACGCCACTTTTAGCATTTATTCATTTAAATTATTTACCGTTGCAGTATGTGGGCATTTACGGTTTTAAGGCTGATTTGCATAAACGCATTCGCCTTCAAGTTCGCAAGGAGTATATTTAAATAGTTTCCCATGAAGATGCGAACAATAAACCTGTGGAGTGGTTTATGGAAATGTATGGCCACACACAAAACGGGAGAACTGAT